>CM053771.1:399470134-399507789 GCA_028658325.1 Potorous gilbertii | reverse complement strand
AGTTGTTTTTCCAATGAGATATTTCACATTCTCTTCCATTTTTTCATTCTTTTGGTTTTGTTTTGTAATTTCTTGGTTTCTCAGAAAATCATTAACCTCCATCTGTTCCATTCTAATTTTGAGAGAACTATTTTCTTCAGTGAGCTTTTGCACCTCTTTTTCCACTTGGCTAATTCTGCATTTGAGAGCATTCTTCTCCTCATTGGCTTTTTGTACCTCTTTTGCCAATTGAGTTAGCCTATTTTTCAAGGTGTTATTTTCTTCAGCATTTTTTTGGTCTCCTTTATCAAGGTATTGACTCATTTTTCATGCTTTTCTTGCATCTCTCTCATTTCTCTTCCCAGTTTTTCCTCCACCTGTCTAACTTGATTTTCAAAATCCTTTTTGAGCTATTCCATGACCTGAGCCCTTTGGCTGTCTATTTCAGATGTTTGGGGTACAGAGGCCTTGATTCCTATGTCTTTAGCTGATGGTAAGCATTGTTTTCCTCATCAGAAAGGAAAAGAGCTAACATCTTCTCACCAAGAAAGTAACCTTCTATGGTCTAATTTTTTTTTCCCTTTTCTGAGCATTTTCCCAGCCAGTTACTTGACTTCTGAGATTCCTCTCCACTCCTGCCTAGATCCACCCAGCTAGTGCTTGGGGTCTGAGATTGAAATGCTGCTTCCCAACCTCAGGACTTTCAGTGGCAGGTGCGGCTGCTTTTCAATATGAGCTTAAGTTCTGGTGCTCAGGTGGGGGCAGGGCCGCCTCCCAAGCTCAGTTCCCTCAGGGGTTTATGTGGAGACCTTTTGTAATGGACCCCAGCTCCTGTCTGCTCCAGGAGCCTCTGGCAGCCCACTGCCTCTGCTGCTGCCTTCTGAGGGGACCCGAGTTATAGAGACACCCCACTTCCCTCTTGGCCAGCTCAGAAGTCTCTCTCACTAACCTGTGTGCCTGTGGGTGGAGGGACTTTCACAGCCACAGGAGATTCTGTCCCTGAAGCCTGCTCAGATCTTCTCCTCTCTTTGCCACGCAGCCATGGAAGTGCTGGGCTCTGCTCCCATCCTGTGCCTAATGGACCTTTGGTGGGGGGGTTTTAGGGCTCTCTGGAACAGAAATCTCCTTCACTCCATTGCTGTGCAGCTTCCACTGCTCCAGAATTTGTTGGGAGTTCTTTTTACAGGAAATTCCTGGGTTGTGAGTTCGGAGCTAGCATATGTGAATCTTTCTACTCTGCCATATTGGCTCCTCCCTCTTGAAAGGAATCTTAAATTGAAAACACCAAGGAATATTGTTGACAAATTCCAAAACTATCAGGTCAAGGAGAAAATCCTGCAAGCAGTCAGAAAGAAAATTCAAATACAGTCAGGATCACACAGGACCTTACAGCTTCTACAATAAATATTTGGAAGGATTGGAATATGATATTCCATAAAACAAAGGAGCTTGGACAATCAAAGATCAATTACCCAGAAAAATTGAACATAATCTTTCAGAAAAGGAGATGGACATTCAATTAAATAAGGGATTTCCAGACCTTCTTGATGAAAAGATCAAAGCTCAATAGAAAATTTGATCTTCAAACTCAAGTCTCAAGAGAGGCACAAAAAGGCAAACGGGAGAAATACTGTTATTAAATACAGGCAAACTGTTTATAACTCTTTATTGGAGGATGATACTTGTTAGTCTTGAGAATACTATATTTATTATTACACTTAAAAGGGATATACATAAATAGAGGAAGCAAGTGTAAATTAATTGATGTGAAGATAAAAAAAGGATATGAAGAGATTGTAATGGGAGAAGAGAAAAGGAAGAGGCAGAATAGGATAAATTGAATCACATGAAGAGGCACAAAAACATTATATTAGAAGGAAAGAAGGTAGAGAGATGAGCATTGTTTGGGCTTTTATTCTCATCTGATTTGGTTCAAGGAGGAAATGACATAGTTAAGTATAGATATCTAACTTTGCCCTATAGGCAGTAAGAGAGGAAAAGGAAAAGGAAAGGGAAGGAATGGTTGAAGGGAGGGAAGAAGTAGTAATTGAAAAGGGAGAAGGACTGACAGAAAGGAAAGAAGACTTAGGGAAGTGGTGGTTAAAAGTAAAACTCTTGAGGAGGGGAAAGGGGAAGGAAAAGAAAAACATAGAGGGGAAATAGGATGGAGACAAAGACAGAGATAGTAACTGTAACTTTGAATATGAATGGGAAGAATTCTATCATAAAACAGAGTTAGATAGCAGAATGGATTAAAAACCCAAATCCAACAATATGTTGTTTCTAAGAAACACATTTGAAAAAGGGGATACACACAGGGTAAAGATAAAAGGTGGGAGTAGAATGTATTGTGCTTCAGCTGATGTACAAAAAAAGCAGAGGTATCAATTTTAATCTCAGACAATGCAAAAGCAGAAATAGAGCTAATCAAAAGAGATAAGGAAGGAAATAATATCCTGCTATAAGGCACCACCGAAAATGAAATAATATCATTACTAAACATATGTTCATGAAGTGGTATAGCATCTAAATTCTTAGATAAGAAGTTAAGGGAGTTGCAGGAAGAAATAGACAGCAAAACTATACTAATGAGGGACCTCAACCTCCCCTTCTCTGAACTTGATAAGTCTAATCTTAAAATAAATGAGAAGGAAGTTAAGGAGGTGAATGGAGTTCTGGAAAAGGTAGATAAATGATAGACCTCTGGATAAAATTGAATGGGGATAGAAAGGAATATGCCTTTTTCTCAGTAGTACATGGCACATACACAGAAACTGACCATGTACAAGGGCATAAAAAACTCACAATTCAGTGCAGAAAGGCGGAGATAAGTCAATGCATCCTTTTCACATTGTGATACAATAAAAATTATATGTAATAAAGGACCATCGAAAAATAGACCAAATTAATTTGAAACTAAATAATCTAATCCTAAAGAATGTGTGGGTCACACAACAAATCATAGAAACAATTAATAATTTCATTCAAGAGAATGACAATAAAGAGATAACCTACCAAAACTTAAGGGATGCAACAAAAGAAGTTCTTAGGGAAAGTTTTATGTCTCTGAAGGTTTACATGAATAAAAGAAAGAGGAGATCAATGAATTGGGTATGCAACTGAAAAGTTAGAAAAAGAACAAATTGAAAATTCTCTATTAAATACCAAATTAGATATGCTGAAAACCAAAGGAGAGATTAATAAAATTGAAATTAAGAAAACTATTAAACTAATAAATAAAGTTAAGAGCTGGCTTTATGAAAAACAATAAAATTGATAAGCCTTTGGCCAATGTGATTTTAAAAAATAAAGAAAAAAACCGAATTACCAGTATCAAAAATGAAAAGTGTGAGCTCAATTCCAATGAAGAGGAAATTAAAAAAATAATTAGAAACTACATTGCCCAACTGTATGCTCATAAATTTGACAATCTTACTGAAATGGATAATTTTGATTGCATTACATTGAAAATTTTTGTACAAAATCAATGCAAGTAAGATTAAGAGGTAAGCAGAAAACTGGGAAAGAATTTTTATAGCTAGTGTCTATGTCTGTCACAGCTAGTGTCTGGCATTCTAAAATATATAGAGAACTCAGTCAAATTTACAAGAATACGAGTCACTCCCCAGTTGATAAATGGTCAAAGGATATGAACAGGCAGTTTTCAGAGGAAGAAATTAAATCTATATATAATCATTTAAAAATGCTTTAAATCACTATTGATTAGAGACATGCAAATCAAAACAACTCTGAGATACCACATCACAGCTATCAGATTGGCTAACTGACAAAACAGAAAGATGATAAATGTTGGAGAAGATGTGGGAGAGTTTGAATACTAATTTATTGTTGATGGAGCTGTGGGCTGATCCAACCATTCTGGAGAGCAATTTGGAGCTATGCCCAAAGAGTTATGAAAATATACATACGCTTTGACCCAGCAATACCTCTTCTAGGGCTGTATCCCCAAGAGACTGTAAAATGGGAAAAGATCCCACATGTACCAAAATATTTATAGCAGCTCTTTTTATGGTACCCAAGAACTAGAAATCGAAGGAATGCCCATCAATTGAGGAATGGCTGAACAAGTTGTAGTACATGAATATAATGGAATACTATTGTGCTATAAGAAATGACAAACAGGCAGACTTCAGAAAAACCAGGAAAGACTTACATGAACTGATGCTGAATGAATGAGCAAGAACATTAAACACAATAGCAATGCGAGGACTGTTTGTAATAGATTTAGCCTTTCACAGCAATGCAAGGACCTAAAACATTTCCAAAGGACTCTTGGTGCAAAATGCTATCCACTTCCAGAGAAAGAACTATGGAATCAGAACTCAGAACAAAGCAGGTTATTTTCTATTTTGGTTTTTGTTGTTGTTGTTTTTCTCATGGTTTCTCCCATTTTTTTTTAATTCTTCTATGCAACACAACCAATGTGAAAATGTGTTTAATAAGAATGCATGTGTAGAACTCATATAAGATTGCATGCCATTGTGAGAACAGAAGTGGGGGAGAAAACATTTTAAATTTATAGAAGTGATTGTTGAAAACTGAAAACAAATTAATTATTTAAAAAAGAGAGGAGATAAGGACTGTATCTTACATGTGCTAATATCCTATATAATGTAGTATACAATGCCTTGCATATAGTATATACATAAAAATTTTTGTTCAGTAGTTTTGTTTTGTTTTAAACTGACTTTATACTCTCCTCTGTTCTTAGTGTGTACATTCAGTTGCACTTATCAACAGACTCAATTTTGTTGAATTGTTTTCCTAAGAAAATCTTCACTGTAAGGTCAGAATTTATGGGTATATAGGAAAAGGCCAATTACTGATTTTAAAAATGAAAGCATCCACAAAATTTTATATGATGGTAATGATGATGATAAAGCTACGTGACAGAGCAGGAAGTATACATTCAGTTTTTTTGGTTTATACTCTTTTCTCTGTACTCTGTCCTTCAGCAATCTCATTCACTTAACTATTGTGTCTATAACACCTCAAATTTCTATGTAGGGGGTTTATCGGGGGAGTTGTCTTTTCAATTTTCGTATATTATATTTTATATTTTTATATATATATTATATATTATATTATATTTCATTATACTTTTTCTTGGGACTTTTGAGTATATCTTCCTCAAACTATGGATCCCAACCCCATCTCAACCCACAGTTTAAGAAGCCCTGGAGGCTATAATACCTTTTTTGAGAAAAAGCTGTAGGTCCGGGCTCCAGGACAACTGAGTTCAAATCTGGCCTCAGATGCTTACTAGTTGTGTGACCCTGGGCAAGACACTTGTGGGTTGTTTTGTTGGTTTTTAACCATTTTCTGAATGTCAGACTAAAATATGAAAATGAACAGGGATGAAGAAGAGTTAGATGGGCAAAAAAGAAAAGATCACTCACTCTTGTGGTGCTTCTTAAGAATAAATAAGAAAATACATACTAAGCTTTGGAGGCCTGAGTGAACTTAGCAGTCTTCTGGAAAAATAAAATTAGATGGCAAGTTAACAAGATTCACATCATCAAAAGCTTGTATCCTTTTTCAATAAAAGGAGATTTATCACATTAAGCAAATTAAATGAAAGTACATCATAAAATACTGAAGACATAATCTCAGACAACTTAAAATCATAGACGATGAAATTTGCATAGACAGATTAATAAAATTCACATTTTGGTTAGAAATTCATAGTAATAAAGTAACATGAGTGACCCCTTTCAAAAATTCATAAAGCAATTACATAAATTGTAGCTAAAAATGAATACAGTGATTCTCATTCTGATTTTTTTTACGTTGGATATTTACCAGTAACCTGTCAGACATGCCTTGATTTAACACATATACAGATAAAAGCCAAAGTACTGCCTCCACTTTGACTACCACTTCCCCTTGAGCTTCAGTGGAGGCATCCCAGGTCCCTGTACCCGTTCTTTGACTAATCCCTACTTCCATCTTGAATTATCACAATCATCTTCCAGAAGACCTGACCTGTAGAGACCTGACCTGACAATTTTCTCTGTAGTTCTATAACCTCTAACTCCTTGGCTGCCATAAACACTGAAGACCCAGAACATAGTATACTTCCAGTGAAAGTCCCTGACACTGTCAAATGGTTCAAAGTCACAAAATATATAGTTTTACCAATGGAAATGACATTAAAATAAATGTATTTCCATCTGCCTTGCTGCTTTCCATCAGCCCTGAAGGAGACTCTAGCTATATATGTAATCTCTGCCCACCCCAGGGACTCCCTCTAATTTTTTTTTAGTCATTTTTTCATTCTTTCATCCCAAAGGAAGTCCAAATCATAGTATGATGATATAGGTCCAGAGTATCAAAGGATCTTCTTTTGTGTTGACCTTTTATGGGCTATTGTGAGTTCTTTATGTGTTTTTTGAATTTTCTCTTCATTGGAACAAAGGCTATCTTGTACACACATATATGCATTCTTATCATTAGGAGCAAAACCCTCCCCACTTTAACATATCTGTGAATGCTTAGACATGGGCTACATATGAATATTTTTCCAAGAATAAACTTTGGACTAGAACAAAATGCATTAAAGACATCTGATTTTTTGAACCAGCTCCACAAGACTGAACTCAATCTGTACAAGTCCAGAATCTGGAGTATTATGTCACACACTGCACACATTTCCAACTCTGACATCTCCCATGAGTTATAGTACTAAATCTGTACCTGACTATTTTATAGTTTTATTAATACTTCCCATAGTCTCCTTACATTTAATATGCCTAAGGCATATAACCTATAATGTAAAATGAAATTTTTGCAGTCTGGTAATAAAAGTTCTATATAGCTTGAGCCCAACCTACATTAACAATTTTTCCTCCAGTTATTTACCTCACTTAACCCTCGTTCCAGCCAAACTTCTCTATTTACTATCTTATATTGTCACCTCTGTTCTACTACTGACAGCATTGTACAGCTCCTGAAATGCCCTCTCAGTTTCTCTCCCTCTTTCTAAATCTTCCTGTCTTGGAAGATCCAGCTCAAATACCCATTCTCAAGCATTAAGCCTTGCCAGATCATTCTAACTTAGATTGATTGCTCCCTCCTTTTAGCTTCCTATCTATTCTATTCATCTAACAATTAATAATGTATTCTTTGAGGCATCTCATTTATTCTTGTACTTTGGTTATTTATTTAGATTTTGTTTCCCTAGCTAGATTCTAAGCTTCCTGAAGGAAGGGATTGGGTCTTATAATTCTCATCTATCTTCCACATGATGTCATTGCTTCTGTAGTTGGTGTTCATTTGTGTCCATCTCTTCATGACCCCATGGACCCTCTTATGCCAATACTGCCAAAAAGGTTTTCTTAGCAATGATACTGGAGTGGTTTGTCATTCCCATCTCTAGTGGATTAAGGCAATCAGAATTTAAGTGACTTGCCCACAGTCGCATAGATTACTTACTAGTGTCTGAGGTCAGATTTAAACTCAAGTTTTCCTGACTCCATCCACTGAACCATCTAACTGCTTCCTATCTCCCATTACATTTAGGAAAATGTCTTGGCAGAAGCTTAACGTTTGTGGATTAAGTGATGGGTCAATTTTCCCATTGACTTATAGTATGATCTCAGAGATACTTTGTTTCCATTTCTGCTTGATCCTTGGCTCCTAACACCCTAGCTTCAGGTTTTTCTATCCTATTTTTTTGTCAAGTCTTTAATGAACTCTAAACAAACACTGACATCACTCTCCAATTGATCTGTGATATACATTCAGATTTTCCTAGATTTGATTTTCATAAAGATTAGTAATACACTTAGAGAGAGAGAGCACTTTACTTGCAATTTTTTAATTTTTATTCATACAGAGCTTGCCCTGAGAATGTGATAGCCCCTCTAAGCACAAATCAGTGATAAATTTAATTCTTCTGACCTTGAAACAGAGAAGAGAATAGAGTAAGTCAACAGGAGGATGGGAGCTTTATCATCTCAGGTCCAAGACATTGTTCTAGTGATCCGATTATTCTGTGTGGCATGTCTACCTCAAGAAACTCAAGAAATGTCTCTATTATATCTAACTGGAATTTTCAATGTAAAAATTGATGACATGAACATCACTGTTGATTGGCCTTAAAAATTGTATTGACATTTATTTTTGCATTGCTCTCACCTGCCATACACTTTCTCTCTCTCTTCCCCAATAAAAGGGAAGCCATCTTCTTGGAAGTAACTATTCCTTCATTGATTGAGGCTAATTAGTCTTCCTAGGGTATTTAGTGAGTCGTGGTTGATTGACTGTATGATATGATACAACGTTTTGTCTAATAAGGTGATTTTCCTAAATTATTCTGGAATCTTGTATGTGTAAGACCTTCTTTAAATAGTTAGTCAATAAGCATTTATTAAGTACCTACTATATGCCAGGCACTGTGGTAAACACTGGTACTACCAAGAAAGGCAAAAGACAGTCTATATGTATAGCAGCTCTTTCTATGGAGGTTAAAAATCAAGGAAATGCTTATCAGTTGGGGAATGATTGAACAAGTTGTTGTATATGCGTGTAATGAAATATTATTGTGCCGTAAGAAATGACAAGCAGGAAGATTTCAGAAGAACCTGGAAAGACTTATATGAACTGATGCAAAGTGAAGCAAGCAGAACCAGAAGAGTATACACAGTAAATAGCAACATTGCACAAAGAACTGTGAATGACTTAACTATTCTCAGCAATCCAATGATCCAAGACAATCCCATAGGAGTCCTGATGAAAAATGTTATGCTCCTCCAGAGAAAGAACTGATGTTATCTGAATACAGACTGAAGCATACTATTTTCTCTTGCTTTCCTTCTCTTTCATTGGCATTTTCTTGCACAAAGTGACTAATATGGAGATGTTTTGCATGATTGTACATGTAGAACCTGTATCAAATTGCTTACCATGTCAAGAAAGGGGAGGGAAGGGAACAAGGGAATAAAACTTAGAAGTCAAAACAAAAAAAAACCCAACAAATGCTAAAAATTACTTTTATATGTAATTGAGGAGAAAGTAAAATATCCTTAAAAAAGTATAATGAGGGATTGTTTAGATGAGGTTATTCTAGATGGGAAGAAGAGGATTCTCTAAAGTTCTCTGACATCTCATCACATTGTGGAGATGACTCTAAGTTTTTGAAGGCTGTATCAGTGTAAACTATGCTAAATCCTACTAAAATGGAAAATCTTTCATGTGGGACCAGCAATAAACTATATGTCATTCATCTAAGGACCAGCCTAATAAGTTAGAAACTCTTCACCAGGTTCACCAGAAACTCTTCCGGCCATCAGGTGATAAATGATGCAGGTCCAAAATCTCAAATACACAGTCTAATAAAGTGAGCAGAAGATGAAATTTGTAACATTGGAAATAAACATGTATATGAAACAATTTATCCTTTAAATGTTGAAGAGATTTTGTGTGTGTGTGTGTGTCTGTGTGGTGTGTATGTTTGTGTATGTCCTTTTAAAATCATGATCAGGAAAATATCCTTTGGGGAACTGGGTCTTGACATCTCTCTCCTGTTGAAATTGATGCTATACCCACATTGGCAGTGAAAGTCGGTTGCCACAAAGGACATAAAGTATCTTGAGAACATCTCTCAGTTATCCACTAGATCTCAGTTTCCTCATCATAAAAGGAGGGCGTTGGACTATATGATCTGACTTTCCTTCCAATTCTGAATTCTCTAAGTGTACTCTTTATCCCCCAAAAGGAACTCCTAATCCAAGAGGAGAAATCCATTAGATATCTACCTTGATCTGCCTTCCCTTTCCAAAGGTAAGAAGAAAATTGCACAAGTAAAGGATACCACAAACTGATTAGTTATAGACTGATTTGTTTGGTGTTTTTAACTATAAACCTAATACTGATGTGGTTTGGATGCATTAAGTAGGCCAACATATTACTTTATCTGTATATGTGTTAAATCAAGGCATCTCTGACAGTTTACTGGTAAAGATAGTGTAAAAAAATCAGAATGAGAATCATTTTATTCATTTTTAGCTATAATTTATGTAATTGTTTTATGAATTTTTGAAAGGGGTCACCCATGTTACTTCATTACTACAAATTTCTAACTAAAACTTAGTGAATTTCACTAATCTGTCCACACAGATTTTATTGTCTATGATTTTAAGTTGTTTGAGGTTGTGTCTTCAGTATTTTATGGTGTACTTTCATTTAATTTGTTTCATGTATTAAATCTCCCTTAATTGAAAAAGGATACAAGCTTTTGATGATGTAAATCTTCTTAACTTGCTATCTAATTTTCTTTTTCCAGAAGGCTGCTAAGTTCACTCAGGCCTCCAAAGCTTAGTATGTATTTTCTTATTTATTCTTAAGAAGCAGACAAGAGTGAGTGATTTTTTTTTGCCCACCTAACCCCTCTCCATCCCTGATTCTTTTCATATTTTAGTCTCACACTCAGAAAACTAGCTTCCTTCTGATTGGCAGACCAATATTTTCTCATACAACAATTGACCCAGTTCTATCTCCCTATTCCACATGGCTTTGATAGTAAAGTGTGCACTGTATTTTTCTTTCAATATTTCCCCATCTGTCCTATTGTTTGCATGATCATCCTATATTTTCTTACAATGTCATTCTTATTGCCTTTGTTACCTGCCTAGAGACTCCCCTGTTTCTTGGAGGTCTACAGTTATACGTATCTTCTTCACATATTACAGGATTTTACAGTGCTCAGAATATAACTGCTATCATTTTGCTTTCTTGGACCTGTGGCCCCCAGCATATACTATGTTGAATCCCAAAGTATCTATGAAGGTTAACAGAGATAGGAAATAAGACACTACCTGCTCATTGCCAAGACATCGTTGACCTTGTTCCTAGTTCATAAGATGTAGAACTCAATAAGACCCAGTTATCAACTAGTTCAAGATTCACATTTTGGAAATGAAAAAACTAAAGCTCAGAGGAGTTAAGAAATTTGTCCAATGCCATACTATATTAATAATAAAGTAACAACCCTAAGTAGGGTGTAGATTCCTGGTCTTTTGGGTGTTCCAATGTTCCTTCTACAATTAACTCCTCTAAGTCATGTCTTGAGAATTCATGAAAAAAAAAGACTGAAAGTAATTCTAATCAAATGGGACATCCTTCTGTACATCTCTCAAAATCTAGTTTGCAGAATTTCCATGGTACTGTTTCATCTCGGAAAATTTATGCCTGCCACGATCTAATGAATCATCATTATTAGAATCAATCAATCAAAAAGCATTTATTAAAGCTACACCAGAGTGGGAGGCACTATGCTAGATTCTAGCATTATGAAGACAAAAATGGAAAATTTCTGGACTTCAAGGAACTTTCATTCAATCAGGGGAGAAAATGTGCATAAATAAGCATATATAGGATTTATATATAATGAGAGTCTGACCAACGAATCTTGGGAAGGTGCATTTTGGTGTTTCTGGAAGTGCATGAGGAAGATCACTGGTTCTTTTTTTCCGGAGCATGCACTGGAGTTCTATGGTTGTTTTTGACCTACTAAGCACATGGTGAGGAAACAGACTTTTGACCAGCTGCTAAATCAGTGCTCGGCGTGTATTCAAAAGACCCTGACCAGCCAAAGTGATTCCGATTCTCAAACTCTCTCCCTCCTGCTCCTTTTCTTCCTTCCTTCCTTCTTTCCTTCCTTTCTTCCTTCCTTCCTTCTTTCCTCTTTCTCCTCCTCCTCCTCCTTTTTATTCCTTTCTTTTTCTTTCTTGTCCTCTTTCTTATCCCTCTCCTCCCTCTTCTTTGGTTTCTGTTTGTCTTTATTCTGTGTGTCTATTGAGTTGTCTCTGTCTCCATCTGTTTTCTCTCTCTGTCTTTCTGTCTTTGTCTCTCTGAATCTTTATCTACTCTCTCTCTCTCTCTCTCTCTCTCCCTCTCTCTCTCTCTCTCTCTCTCTCTCTTCCCCTCTCCCCCACCTGGTTGCATCCAAGTAAAAAGGCAAAATCTACTCTGAGTCTTTAAACCTCTGGAATTAGAGGGATTTAGAAGAATCTAGCTCTAGTATCTCATTCTCCCTACTTGGGTCAACATGAAGCCATGAACACATGGCCCTGATGTTGCTTCTTTACCTATTGTGGCTACCCTTTCCTGACACAGGTGAAGGGAGATTGGAGACTCAACAAATTAGTAAACTTTATAAACTTTGAAAGGCCAAGAGGGGCAATATATGTCCTGGAGCTGGAATCCAGACCAGAGTTTGTTACCAGCCAAGCTAGTCTACCAGAACAGACCAGTAGTAGATTAACCTTGAAGCCAAGATGCTGGATCCTACAAGCAAAGAAGCAACTCTTTATTGGCTATGCCACATTCAGAAGTGAGCTTGGTGGAAGCATTTGTGAGTTCCCTCTTCAAAGGGACTCAGGTGATTTATGGGACAGTGTACTCCCTAGGAGTGAAGGGAAATGGCTTATATTTCAATTCTTGCTGCATCTTCTCAATAAATATATGTTTGTTAAATCTAATTGATGTTAATTTGTTAGAAGAAACTACAGTGCTAATCACTGTAGAGTATCAATGATAGAAGAGACAATAATTTTAATTGGTGATTGTTAATGGAGGGTAATATCCCAGAACAGGGCTTTTAGTTGATGGTATTAGAGGTGGTATTAGAAAACACAAGTGTTCAAGTGTGTCCTTCCAACTAAGGAGAAGATGCAGTTAACCTTAGTTTGGGAAACACAGAATGTCTACCTGTATAACCTAAAAGTATATGAAGATGTTCTAGTCTTCATTTACTGTCCTTCATTTAGTACAAAGGAGGGTTAATCAAAGAAACATAGAATCCCAAAGGTGAAAAGGACCTTAGAAGTCATTTAGTTTTACCAGAAACATGAATCCTGTTCTTCTAATATCCATTGTTGTCACTCACAAAGACAGAAAACTCAACACAGAAAGCAGACCATTTTATTTCAGAACCATTCTAGCTATTAGAAAGTTATTCTTCTCAACCTGAAAGCTATCTTCCTATAATGTCTATCTATCGGTCCTAGAATTGCCTTCTACAGCCATGTATAATATGGTTGACACCTGTATACCACGAATTGTTAAAACTAGAAGGCAATAGAAACAATCTAGTCCAGAGTGCTCACAAACAGCAGCTTAAAGACCAAATGAAGACAGCTGCAACTTATTTTTGTGACCCACTCACCTCATCCCACACCCTTTTTTATATTTTTAAATAAAGTCTTGTTGCACTGAAAAAAATGTAAAAATCATTCTTACTTCATAGGCCATTCAGAGACAAGTGACAAGGCTATAGTTCACCAACCCTGGATCTTGCTCAACCCTTCCTTCCACATGACAACCTATAAAAAAAAGAAGAGACACTTCCCTGAAACTTGGGCCTCATTGACACTAGTGACTTCCCCTGATACCAGCTCCTCCACTTAGAGCCCATCTAGAGATACCCTTTAGAGTTCTTGTTTTTCACTTCTAAAATATTCTAAGCCTCCTATATCTTCTTGACCCTGAATCTGGTGGTTTCTTGGATCTGCTGCCCCTGAATACTGATTTGTTGCTGCCACCATCTCCAAGCGCTTTATCCTAGTACCTACTTTTCTTTTTACTTCCTACCAATCTCCATATACCTTCAAGTCATAAAAGTGTATTTTCTAGTCTTGACTTGCAAGGAAGGAGAGAATGACATCAATTCAGAAAAAAAATTATGCAAAAGTAAAGTAGTTAAATATTTATTAAAAGGAATATGTCTAGTCCCAGATCAAAAGGCAACAGAGATTTTCAAACTAATCCCTAAATAAAGTTCCTCAGGCCTAACCTAGTCCATAGTCACCTCTCCTCTTGGAGCAAGTGACCCAGAAGAACATGAAGCTTTCTCCCCAGGACACAATAGAGAGTTCTCCCTTTGAGGTCTTTGGATCAAGATCATTGCTTTATTCTTAGCTAATGAAGGAGCCTCCTGAGTGAAAGATAGTCACTCACTATCCAATCACTGAGACAGTTAAAGTCATAACTACCTGTCTGACATACCACAACCTAAGGGCTATTCATGGAAATAAAAAGGAGATACAGAACTTCTATGCCCTCTATCAAAAGAAAGAAAGGAAGGAAACGAACATTTATCAAGCACCTCCCCTGTTACAAGTACTGTGCTAAGTAAATTACAAATATTATCTCATTCAAGATAACAATAAGCCTGGGAGGAATGTGATATTATTACTCATTTTACAACTAAGGAAACTGAGACACACAGAGATTAAGTGTCTTGGTCAGGATCGCTCATCTGGTCAGTGTCTGAGACCAGATCTTGCCCTCTCTAGAGCTCGCAATATGCCACCTCAATGCAGAAATTTAGCCTATTATACAAATCACTTCCCCAGACCCCTATTCCTTGTACCCTCAAAGTTCACAAAGTCAATGCTTTTATTTAGACAGATCTCTTGTAATTGGAAAATAGCTGTCATTGTCTGTTCTCCTCAAAACTTCCCTACCTGAAGATGTTGGATGCTTGGGAAGCCACAGAGTTTGGGCAAGAGGCCCACAACCTCATGAGTACAGCAAATATTGACATATTTTGTCCTTGTTAAGTTCCAACAAAATGTGCGGCAAGCCTTGATAACCATGTCTTCAAATATATGTAGTTACTATATGATAAAAAATATAAATTCATTTAAAATATTAGGGAATTCATAGTAGCTTTTTCCATCATCTTTGTGTATACATACATATATATATATATATATATATATATATATATATATATATATATATACGCATATATACATATATACACATATCAGCAGATAACATAGCACCAGTATGATCATGTGGGATATAAATGAGACTTTCTTTAACTTTACAAAAAGGTTGTCATAATTTAAAAGGGTAAAACTTAATGTCTTAGATCTTCTCTACTCCAGGCCAAAGGTTCTTAGTTCCTTCAGTTCTTCTTCATATGAGGCCTTAAGGGATGATGAATGACCCTTTCTTAGAAATCTCTAAGCAGATGAGTGTGCTATGGTCAGAATTTCTTACAAGTTTGTGTTGGAAATACAAACCTCATTTTTACAGGAAGTCTTTCCTAATCCCTCTTAATTCTAATGCCTTTCCTCTGTTGATTATTTTGCATCTATTCTGTTTATAGATGGAATGTACAGTTATTTGCATGTTGTCTCTCCCATTAAATTTTAAGCTCTTTGGGTGTAAGAACTATCTTCCGTCTTTCTTTTTCTCCCCAGCATTTAGCACAGTGCCTGGCATATAGGAGGCATTTAATAATGGTTTATTGTCTGACTGACTAGACTAAGTAATTATGTCTCTTCAAATTTTAAAATTCTGTGATCTGTGATTTTTATTTTTGAACCCTTCCACCTGTGTTTAACCCAGTGTATTGTTTCTGAATCTGTGTATTTTCTTTTCCCTTGTAAATACATTTTAGAAAATATATTTTTGTAATCTAAAGCATATGGAGAGAGGGAATAGCTAACAAGGTCACCTGACACAACGGAAATAAAGGAAGATAGAGATTGAGGTTTGACTTGTCATTTCACTGGTCTAGGGAACTTCTAAATGTGGGAAATGCATCTACCAATGTTGATCTGCACCTTTTCTATGAATTAAGGTTTTTAAAGAGTTTTCTGGAGCTATCACAGGTTAAGAGACTTCTTCTCCAGGATCCCATAGCCAGCAGGCATTCTTAACCTTTTCTGTGTCATGTACTGCTTAGGCAGCCTAACAAAATCCACTTACTTTTTTCTCAGAAAAAAAAATTGTAAATAAGTTAAAGAAATGCTAAATTTCAATTAGAGGCTACAAGGGGGAAAAGATGTAAATTTTCCCAAATCCTCCCACAAAAAAAGACAACAATCTATCCATGGATTAGGTTATGAATGTCTGTGTTAGAAGTTGCACTTGTATCTATCTTCCTGGTTCTGAGGCTGACTTTAGTCAATACATTATAAATAACAGATTATGAGTGTTCAGGTGTAACAAACATAAACATTTTTTTCTTGTGATAGTAAGTCATTTAGAAATTTTAAGATTGATTTTTTTCCTTGAAAAAACAGAATTTTTTGTTGGCTGTCTTCTTTATTTTAAATGACCGTATTATGTTGATTTTGATGCTTTAAGCACACAGCCTGAGAGGACACCACACAGAAAGCTATTACTAAATTTCAGAAACAAACAGAAACAAATTGCAAAAATACAATTGCATGCATTTCATTTCCCTTTAATTCTGAGGGAAAGTCCTCATTTAAGATGAAAGTTTCCATTCTGAATAGTACTTTGTTGATCTAAAAATAACTTTCTTGCAAAAGTTTGAAGTTGATTGATTCAAAAGTGTCTTATTGGAGAAACCAATCTAAGCTTTGAAAGTATAATAATTTTAAGTTTCCACAAGTCTAATAAATGCACAAGGAATACATTTCTTTGAGTAGTAAAGGTTAAACCAGATGTGGTTACTTCAGGGGTCTGTGCTAGGAAGAACCTCGGTGAACATTCATTATCATAGGCTATGAAACAGGCCATACACTTTGAAATCTCTAGGTTCACAGGAGACACTAACCTCTTTCAGTGGTCAAAAACCAAGCCAACTGGCAAAACTGACAAAATCTTTTGTGATTATGCAAATAAGCATAAAATTGAGAAATGAGCTCCTCGGGGGACTAGGGTGAGAGGGAGGAAGTGACCCTCCCAACCACTCCCCTGCCCCATTCCCAGTCTAAGGTGGAGATCTATGGCCTGGAATTCTTTCCGAGTTGTAAATTAATTCTGCTCTGGCTTCCAGAGGTTCAGTCAACACCTATTGTTCCACTGGGCTTCCTGGAATGTTTACAGTGGGCTGGAAGAGTGAGAGTGAAGAAGAAAGGAAATGGGGAGGGATTTCAGATTCTGCCTTCTTTTGGAGGAGGAAAGGACTCAGAACTCAGCTCTGAGAGAAAGAAAAAGATTGTAACTTTAGAAAAGCAACCTGTCGTGGCTATTGCTGTAGTGGAAGCCAAAAAGACCTGGGTCCAAATTTTATCTCTGATACTTAACTAGTTTTGTGACCCTGAGTAAGTCAAATCATTCCTCTGTGGATCAGTTTTGTAATCTATCAAATGCAGAAGTTATCTACATTATCTAGTCCAAAGTTCTGTCTAGCTGTATTTCCTTGCTATGAACTTCTCATTAGGACTGACTTGGAGAATCTCAGCTGGAAGGAGGGTTTCAGCTCCACAACAAATAAAACCAACGTTTATGAAGGTCTAGGTCCTTGTACATTTTCAAAGAACACCTGGGATAAATTTGAAGCTCTGTGTAACTTTACCTTTCTTATTCATTCTCAAACCGGGTGTATTTTCCTGTAGAGGTTAGTAGAAAGTAACAATACTAATAGTCCTCTTTAAAAAGTCTAAAGAAATAGTGAATAGGGAGGAGAAAGGAGGTCAATGCCTATGTAACCCCTTCTACTAGTTGTGGAGAAACCCAGATTAGAAGAAGGAATGGGCCTTGGGAAACTGGTTAGTGAGCTGAGCTTGATTGGGGGGGGGGGTGGGAAGTGAGGGTTCAGTTTTCAGTATCAGTGCAAACCTCATCTTCATCAGTCAGTCAATAACCATTTATTAAGCACCTACTGTATGTTAGGTGTTAATAGGATACAAAGAAAAGCCAAAAACAGTCCCTATTTTCTGAGAGATCACAGTCTAATGGGGGAGAAAACATGCAAACAACTATGAATAAACAAGATATAAACAGGAGAGATTGGAAATAATGAAGAGAATGAAGGCATTAGGATTATGTTGCTATGTAATAAATATTATTAACCATTATTAGAAGGAAAAATATATAAATTGATGTGTGGATTTTACAAGTCACTTCATAACGATGGACATCAATCTCTATTTGTAAAGTGAGAGGGTTAAACTGTATAACTTCTAAGATCTCTTAGAATTTTGTGCTACGTTTGTGCTATGTTTTCCAAGGGGAACATGACATCAGGAAAATGATGACACCACTTGCAATTGACTTTGATTTGAATGAGGGATGACTGTGAAAGGTCACCAGCCTTACTTTCTCTTCCAAAGCCCTCTGGGTCCAGTGACCAGATATTCATTAGGATGACTGGAGATGAATCATGATGCAACAGGATTTTAAGGCCTTTTTAGGCTAAGGTCTTTTCAGGTTCTCACTTTGAGGTAACTCCCATTCTGTAAATTGGCCTCTTTAAGAGTGTGTATTCATTGCTGAAGAAGACCGTGCCATCAGAGAAATAATGACATGACTTTCACTTGACTTTGTTTTGAGTGAGGGAGGACTGTGCAGGTCACCAGCCTCACTTCTCCTCCAGAGCTATTTGAATCCAGTGACCAGATATTCATCAGGATGACTGGAGATGACCCAGAATGAGGCAACTGGGGTGAAGTGACTTGCCCAAGGTCACACAGCTACTGAGTGCCAAGTGTCTGAGGTGAGATTTGAACTCAGGTCCTCCTGACTCCTGCACTGGTGCTCTATCCACTGTATCACCTAACTGGTCAGCCTCTTTAAGAAGTGAGTCAAGGAATGGCCCCATTAATGAAAAAAAAAAATTATACTGGGAGGAAAAGACCCTCAGGGTTTCTGGTCAAAAAAGAAACGTTGACTATTGACTATTTTGGTTTTTGAGAAAAAAGAGGACTAAAGGGAATCAGGAAAGGCTTCTAGAGAAGGCAGGATTTTAGCTGGGACTCTAGCAAATGGAGAGAAAGAAAGGGAAGGAATTACAGGCATGGGAGAAAGCCAATGAAAAATGCTAGAGTGGGAATGGGCAAAGTATAAAAACACTGGAAAAGAGGAGGTAATAATATTTTGAAAGGCTTTAGAAGCCTAGCAGAGGATTTTATATTTGATACTGGAAGAGATACAGAGCTACTGGAGTGTATTTAATGGGGACAGGTGGGTGACAGAGTCAGACTTGAGCTTTAAGAAAATCAATTTGGCAGCTGAGTGTATAAGGTTCTGCAGTGGGAAAAGACTTGAGAAAGGAAGACCAACCAGAAGGCTGCTGCAATCAGTCAACAAGTATTTATTAAGCACCTACTTTGTGCCAAGGTATTGTGCTATGTAGGAAAATAAGTACAAATAATGAAATGATTCTTACAATGAATTTACAATCTAATTTTTTTTGGAGAGTAGGCAAGTATATCTAAAAATATATACAGCAATGTATGATTTTATGCCTTTGTATGAAACATTATAAAAATAATGTTGATGGAACAAATATATTTTAAGTTTATGTATGTGTACATATGCATGTGTAGTTTGTATGGATTATAATGCATTAATATAAAATATGATAAATATAAAATTAAGACTATATACACACCGTAGTTAAGTATGAAGCCTTCCTTGACTACTACAGCCCTCAGGTTGATCTTCCCCTTTTCTGATTTACTTACTACTTAGGTACTGTGCCATCTCCCTCTCCCTTTCCTCCTCTCCAAAGGAAGGTAAATTTTGATGGCTGAAAACCGCCAAGTTAACTTGGGGTTTACTGGCTCGATTCCTTCCCTCCTTCCTTCCTTTCTTCCTTCCGCCATCCAGGGCCTTCTGCAGTCATCCTGATGAATATCTGGCCACTGGACCCAGATGACTCAGAAGAAGAAAGTGAGGCTGGTGACCTTGCACAGCCTTCCCTCACTCAAATCAAAGTCAACTGCCAGTCATGTCATCATCTCCCTAATGTCATGGTCCTCTTGGAGAATGAAGGACAAACATAGCAACAACAACTGTTCCATCTAACTTAACTATCATTATGGTATTGGTAATATTTTCCAAACATATCCCTCCTTTAACCCAGAGTGTTATCCTTTATAACAAAGAATAAGGAAAAGGATAAAAATGTAGTTGAGCAAAACTGACCAATTTGTCAGTGAATTGTGAGCTTCTCTAGGGCACAGACTATGATTTGCCTTTCTTTATATCCCCAGCCCTTAACATTATCTAGCACATAGTAGGTGCTAAATATATGCTTAATGACTGGGTGATTAATAATAATACAGACTGACTGACTAATAGTATATAGATGAGGTTCTATAGCTGTAATACTTCACGTCTCATCTTTCCTTCAAGTCAAAGCTTGATCATTGTAATTAGGAGTTGACAAGTGTTTATTAAAAGACTACTATGTACCAGGTACTGTGCTAATTGCCAGCATCACTTACATGCCTTATAATATGGTTTCTATTGTTATTTATATGATTGCAGTCGTTGTGCATATCATTTTATTGGTTTTTATGCATTATTTGAGTCCCACCTGGAATATACATTTTCTAGATTTTTGTTGTTGTCTTAATCAGTCCTGTCCTTCATGAACCCATTTGGGGTTTTCTTGGCAAAGATATTAGAGTGGTTTGCCATTTCCTTCTCCTGATCATTTTACAGATAAGAAAACTGAGGCAAGGGTTAATTGATTTGCCCAGGGTCACACAGCTAGCTGGTAAGTATCTGAGGTCTGATTTGAACTCAGGAAGATGAGTCTAACCACTGTGCCACATAGCTGTCCTTTAAGACTAGAGAGGTACTTCAAAGAAAGGGAGAATATGCATTGGTAGAGGGAGTTTCTATATATACCAGCGATAAACCTCCTATACCTGTGCAGTCCCTATTGCAGAGAACTGCCCACTTCTATAAACGCATCTCCACCAAGACACACTCCTCTTTGAGCCTCAGGTGATGTTCATTCATGCACTTTCTACAACATACCTTTCTTGTTACTGTCCTGTTTCCTCTGTAAAATGATGAGGTTCAGGTACATGAATTCTGAGATTCCTTCCAGATTTGAATCTTGGAAGCCCATTCTGTATTACTTTTGGGGCAGAACAGCACTAGTTTCTAAGAGTTCAGATTTAGTCATCATCATGTTTTCAAAGCAAGAAAAGGAAATTAGCACCACTTATAATTTGCTCTACTGCTTATTATATTCATTTGCTTTCATTAGTATTATTTTACGGAAGTTTCATTTGGCCCAGATCCAGATAGTTACCATTATGCAAGTAATATAGGTCAAAAACCTTGCTGGAGGGAAGAGTCCTTTGCGGGAGATTCTACTCTCTGTGAAACACAGATAATTGCCTGCCATCCCCCTTTCCACTTTAGTTTGTACTGGTATCCGACCTATGTCACCTCCATTCCTGCTGACAGGAAGTCTTATAAATAGCGAACTATATTTTCCAAACTTCTGACAAAGGATTTTTCTCCCTGATTTGTGTCTCTCAAATTAGGACAACTATTTATATTTTGTTTGTTTATTTGTTTGAATTAGGATATTCAGCATAATTTTCTAAGGTTTCACATGGTTCCCCATCATATACACTGTGGGCCGTCAGTAAAAATGTACTCCAAAAGAAGTAGTACTCCAGATTTTCCTGAATATTGAATGATTTTTTTCAGCCAAGAATCTTTTTTTTATTTTTTGTGGCTCTTAATCTTTTGTATCATATTTTTCATTGTAATGCTTTCTGACCTGATTAGTCCATCTACTATTTGATGAAATGTTGAAATTTCCAAAACATTTTAATGGTTTATACGGATAATATTATATAGTTACCCCTTCCACATTAAGACTTTACCCATCATGGTTTTGCTATATCATGGGTCAGTATAAGAAATTAAGTGGGAATTTTTTGGGAGTTTTGCAGAAACTAAAGACAGTAGGTAAAGCCCAGCAGACTATACAGAAAAAGTTTAGAAACTTTAGAAGTGCATAAAATATATGTCTAGTATCACATAATATCAACATATTTTATCTTTTAATTCCATAGTAATTCAGACTTCTTCTCTGGTACACAGGGACAGCCAAAAAATTTTACTTGGATTTATCAGATCTTGGTGCTAAGGCTGGAGTGGGTGGAGAGCAGGCTTCTGCTTCCCTAACTCCTGAAATGTGGAAAGGATAACTATATAGTATTTGGAAACTAGACTGTTCCAGAAAACCTATAAAATATGGTCACCATACTTATAAAGTCAATAAGAGTTCCTTCATTTTATTTAAATTTTGTTTTCCCCTGGGGGAAAAAATAGAAGTAATAGTATTTGTACTCCATAATTAAATGAGTTGTTTTGCAAAAGAAATAAAAAAAAAACACTATGTAAACCTTAAAGTTGCATATAAATGAATATACTATGCATTAAATGATTTCATCATCTCAACAACCTTGGGATGCAGCTGGGCAGGTATTTTTTAAACAAAGAAGGTAAGTCTAAAAGAAATTAAGTGACTTGTCCAGGGTCCTACAGTTTGAACAGGACTTATTCAATTGACCCCATTCATTTTTAGTTTTCAGCATTCATTTCCACAAGATTTTAAGTTCCAAATTTTTTCCCCATCTCTCCCCTTCTCCCACCCCAAGATGGCATGTATTCTGATTAACCCTTCCCCCAGTCTGTTCTCCCTCTTATCACCCCTCCTTATCCCCTTCCTCTTACTTTCTTGAAGGGCAAGATAGAATTCTATACCCCATTGCCTGTATATCTTATTTCCCAGTTGCATGTAAAAACAATTTTTTCACATTTGTTTTTAAAACTTTTAGATTCTCTCCCCTTTTCCCTCCCCATTCACCTCATTGAGAAGGCAAGCAATGTAATATAGATTATATATGTATAGCTATGCAAAACACTTCTGTAATAGTCATGTTGTGAAAGACTAACTATATTTCCCTCCATCCTACTCTGCCCCACCAATTATTCTATTTTCTCCTTTGACCCTGTCTATTTTCAAGAATGTTTGCTTCTGACTATCCCCCTCTCCTAATCTCCCCTCCCTTCTATCATTCCCACCCCCTATCCTCTTTTCCCCTACTTTCCTGTAGGGTAAGATACCCAATTGAATGTGTATGTTATTCCTTCCTTAAGTCAAATTCAATGAGAGTAAGGTTCACTCATTCCTTCTCACCAACCCCCTCTTCACCTCCATTCCACAAATACTTAAGCATTTGTTATGTGAAAGATCCTGTGTAAGATATTAGGATTAAAAAGATGAAATCAGACACAGTCCATTCTCTCAAAGACCTCAAAACAAATTGGACCATAGAAATTACTCAATATGTAGGGTGCAAAATTGTCCAATGTGCAAGAAAATCACTGAAACAGAGCTCCAAGCCAAAAGCATTTCATTAAAGAATTCATGACCCCCTCTAATGAAGTGGACCTCAGGGCTTCCTCATGATGTGAGATGTCACAAGATGGGAAAGGTAAGGATCATCTCTGCTAAGTGGTCATAAGATGGTCACTTGCTCATGTTGGGTAAGAGATGTCTGGAGGTACAAAAATAAGTTGGAGGAATTTCCACATCTCCTTATGACATCCCACCCATACTGGGTTTGATCATTGACATTTTTGTGGTTAGGCAAGTGAACTTTATAACTAAATAGTTCATAACTCTGTGGCCTTATATACAGAACTTAGATTCACTGCCCCTATGGAATCTTATCAAATTAATTAATAGTGATTGGAAATAAGTTTGAAATAAAATAGGAGTCTAAATCAATTATTTCTGTCAATGTGCCCCAAAACACAACTCATTATATTTCCTCCTAAATGCTTCCTCTTTCCTACCTTCTCTATTACTATAGAGGGCTACACCATCATCCCAGTTCTTCAGGCTCACAACCTAGAAGTCATCCTGTATTCCTAACTATCTCTCATCTGCCATATTCAAGTTGCTGTCAAGGGCTACTTTCAACTTTGCAACATCTCTCAAATATATCCTGTTCTCTCCTCTATCAATGCTAACACTCTAGTGGAGACTTCCATCATCTTATACTTTGATTACTGTAATAGCCTGCTAGCTATGACTGCTTAGCAGAGATGACCATTTTCTGACCACTCATGCTAATACAGCATTTCTGACCCTCCCTGGAGGGTCAAAAGCAAGGTCTATCAACCAGTGAGACCTTGTATTTTACATTGCCTCTTTTGAGTGTCTGAGTATCAAACTCTATAAAAGTAAGGTCCTGGGGAAAAGGGAGCATCTCAGATCTCAGAGGAAGCCCTGAGGTCAGCTTCATTAGAGGAAACCATGGGCCCTTTAATGAAAAGCTATTGGCTTAGAGTTCTTCCTCAGTAGTTTTTCTTGCACGTTGGACAATTTTGGACCTCATATATTGAGTGATTTCTATGGTCTAATTTGTTTCAGTGTCCTTGAAGGAATCTGATTTCATCTTCTTAATCCAAATGTCTTGCACAGTCTGCCTGTCTCAAGTCTCTCCCCACTCCAATCCATCCTCCATCCAGCCACTAAAGTAATTTTCTTAAAGTACAGGACCAAACATAGATCGCTATTCATAAACTCCAGTAACTTCAGTCTTCAGGATTAAATACAAAATGTTCTGTTTAGCATTTCCAGACCTTAGCCCTCTTCTACCTTTCCAGTCTTCTTATACCTTATGCTTTGACAGTTACTCTTCAATCCAGTGACACTGGCCTCCTGACTATTCCATGAACAAGACAATCCATCTCTCAACTATTGGCAGCTTCTCTGTCTGTTTCCCATGCCTGGAACTTTCTCTCTGTTCTCTGACTACTGACATTCCTGGCTTCCTTTAAACATCAACTAAAATTCCATCTTTGGCAGGAAGCATTCCCTAATTTCTCTTATTTACAGTGCCTTCCCCGTATTAATTATTGCTTATTTATACTATATATAGCTAGCTTTGTATATATTTGTTTGCAGGTTTTCTTCCCTATTGAACCGTAAGGTCCTTGAGGGCAAGGACTGTTTTTTGCCTCTTTTATCCCCAGTGCTTAAATGTTTGATTAATGTTAACTTATTAGTTAACTTGTTTTCTACCCCAGAAAGTTTTGCCTCTCCTGGAATGCACTTTTTATTTTCAGAGTCGTCTTCATTTGGGCCTCAGCTCAAGTGCTATATCCTCTAAGTAAACTTCTCTGAAACTCTCAGGTGAAAGTACCCTATCCTTCTCCGGCCTTTTCTTCAATCTATGCCTGGATATATTCTCCTTTGCCCCTATCACACACTATCTTGTATTATGCTCACATCTGTACATTTGCTATTCTCACTTCTCCAAGTAGAATGTAAGTTCTCTGAATTTGGAGACAAGGTGATTTTTTAAAAAATTTTTTCATTTCCAGGCACTAGGATAATGCCATATACTTAAGTATTTCAACTGAACCTTGTAGAAGGTAAGTCGTGTATACGAATAATTATGACTCAAACCAGAAAAAAATAAAAATAAATCCAAGGAGCATGTGATACTGAGGAAGTCCTTTGCTTAGGGTATTTTTTATGATTTAAATACTGACCAAAGGTGATCAGTGAAACTATTCAGCATTTTTCAAGCTGATGAGAATTTCAAGTAAATTTTGGTAAGATAATCTACATTTTCTAGGATACTTACATACACACACATACACACACACACACAAGCAAAATGCATTTTTGCTTTTTAATTAATTTGTTTTCAACATTCACTTCCAAAAGATTTTGAGGTTTTTTCTCCCCTTCTCTCCTCTCCCCCCTCCCCAAGATGGTATGCAATTTGATATAGGCTCTACATATACATTCATATTAAACATATTTTAGCATTGGTCATGTTGTAAGGAAAAATTAGAACCAATGGGAGAAATCACAAGGAAGAAGAAACAAAAAAAAGAGAGAGGGAGGGAGAGAAAGCAAAAGTATGCTTTGATCTGCATTGACTCCATAGTTCTTTCTCTTGATATGGATTGCATTTTCCATCCTAAGTCTTTTGGAATTGTCTTAGATCTTTACATTGCTGAGAAAAACTAAGTCTATCAAAGTCAATCAGTGCACAATATGGCTGTTACTGTGTACAATATTCTTCTGGTTCTGCTCACTTCACATGGCATCAGTTCATGTATGTCTTTCCAGGTTTTTCTGAAATCCACCTGCTCATCATTTGTTGTAGAACCATAGTATCCCATCACATTCATATACCACAACTTGTTCAGCCATTCCACAATTGATGGACATCCTGTCAACTTCCAATTCTTGGCCACCACATAAAGACCTGCAACAAATATTTTTGTACATATGAGTTATTTTCCCATTTTTATGGTCTCTTTGGGATACAGACCTAGAAGTGGTATTACTGGGTCAAAGAGTGTGCAGAGTTTTATAGCTTTTTGGACATCGTTCCAAATTACACTCCAGAATGGTTGGATCAGTTCACAACTCTGCCAACAATGAGCAAAATACATTAAAAAACAAATAAGAGTCCTTCTGATAATTTGGTAGAGACAATATTAATTGACTTTGTATTGAGCCAAGTCCAGTATGTATGAGTGCTCAGTAAATCTGAACATCTCATCGTTGTTTCCTGGAGAGCAGAATTCCTCATGAAGTAAGTTTGACTTGGTCCCTGTTGGAATGCCTGAATAGTTTATTGTAGTTATTATCAAAGACATCTCCTTTATAAGGCAATTGAACTTAGAAAGTGGTTGTTGATAAGACTCCATACTGAGAGGTCCACAACATGAATTTCAAGGTGAATATTTATTTTTTAACAATAATGTTCTAAATTAATCAAGTCAGAAAATAAGACATCATTACTGTTGTTTCGAGGAAGCCTATGTGTTAACTGTTTCTATTAGGATTATACGAAAACAAAGCCTCCACAGATCAGAAAATTAGAAAGAAAATTCATTAATAGCCTTAATAATAAAAATAATAGTTACAACTATTTCTAACATTTTAAGGTTTGTAAAACACTTTTCATATATTATCTCACTTGATATTAACAAGATACATGGGAAACAAGTGCTATTATGTCCTTATTTTACAGATGAGGAAACTAACGTCAAAAAAGGTTAAGTTATTTAATCTGACCAGGGTCAGCTAGTGTCATAGGTAGAATTTGAACTCAGGTCTTCTTGATTCTAAATCCAACACTTTATACATTGTCTGATTGCCATATAGTTACTTTCCTGAAAGCCCTTTCTATTATCTAGTCACAGTACACCAGTCTTAGATTTACCTCAGACATTTCAAAATTCTAAATTTAGTTCTTATGATAAAACATTTTTATTCCAACTTCAAAAATGGTTTCTAAGGCTCTGTTTCTGTATATTAAAATTTTTCATTGAAAAATGCCTATATATTTACACTCGAAAATGCTATGTGATCAGGGGAGAAGGAAAAGAATCCATATGTTCTCAAATATTTATGGCAGCTTTCTTTGTGGTGGCAAAGAACTGGAGATTGAGGGGATGCCCATCAACTCAGGAATGACTAAACAAGTTGTGGTATATGATATGATGGAGTACTATTGTGCTGTAAGAAATGATGAGCCACTTCTCAGCAATGCAATGATCTAAGACAATTCCAAAGACTCATGATGGAAAATTCTATCCACGTCCAAAGAAAGAATTATGAAGTCCAAATACCAATTGAATAATACTATTTTTTCTTTTTTTTCTTTCTTGAGGTTTCTCCCTTTTGTTCAGATTCTTGTTTCACAACATGACTAATGTGGAAATACGTTTTTCAAAAAAAATAGAAAGAAATGGCAAGCGAGTTGATTCCAGAAAAACATAGAATGACTTGCATGAATTAATGAAAAGTGAAATGAGCAGATCAAAGAGAACAATATACATGGTTACAGCAAAATTCTTTGAAAAATAATTGTGAACCATGGAGTAATTTTACATATTATAAATACTCAGATGTTGGAAAAGTCTATCCACCTCCAGAGAAAGAACAGATAAATAGAAATATTCATAGTACAGTTTTACATAAATTTATAAATCTGCATCAAATGGTGGCCTTCTCTAATGTGAAGTGAGGAGTGAAGCAAAGAGACACTTTGAAACTTGAAATGTAATAAAAAGTAAATAAAATTAATTTTTACAAAAAAGCAAAAGTACTAAAAAATGCTATTTGATGATATGGTAAAAGAAATTTGTCTCATTTTATTCTATTTTTGTACATACACATTCACAAGCATGCACGTTGATTCTGCAAATCCTCCTTGGTTCTCTCTTACACAGCTCTCACTGAGGGGCCTCCAAGCATAGAAGAGATGAGGAGATTTTGGGAAAGTGCAGAATTCTAGTCTTGTGCCTGGAAGTACATACTGAGAATCAGCACCTTAAAATCTGGTCAGCTCACAGAACTGGTCTCTTTCAGGATGCAATTGTAGCAAACACATGCTAATTCTCCACTTCAAAGAATGAAAACTTTATGAAAGCATTCTTATAATACTGAGAATGCTTTAGATGGCTAGCTCTTCTCATTACTTTTTTTTTCTTTTGAGATGCTAATAAAAGTTATTTTTCTAGTTCCTGGGTGTTCTTCATTTTGTTCAAACACATCCCTTTCTTGAAGAGCGATCAAAGCCTTAGAAATACACAAGCCTCCAGTTACCTTCTTTCCTAACCTAACCTTCTAACCACAAAGGAAAGGTTTTTATCACCTTATACACTCCTAAAATCTCATTGCTTGCCCATTGCTGGTCTTCATCAGTCAATCAACAAACCTTTTTTAAGCATTTGCTGTGTGCCAGGCACCGTACAATACATTGGGGATTTTTTTTTTAATAGCAGAAATACAGACCCTGCCTTCAAGGAACTCGCACCTTCATTCTTCCTCCCTCCTCCTTCATTTCCACCTACCCATATGCCTGAGGTACAATAAGTAAACTCTGAAGTCAAGGCAAGCTATAACTTGCCATTATGACTTGCTAAAACTACTACCAAATAAATTACTTTTCTTCTTTATTTGTTAAATGACAGAATTTTTTTTATTCCAGTTTAGCATTAAGGTTCATTTGAAAACAACCAAACTAGAAAAAGCAAAAACAAAATGGAAGGTTGTTATAGTACTTTTACCCACATAATCCATATGCTGTGTTTTAGATGGACAAGATTTTTAACCAAAGCCTTAAATAAATGCAGTTAAAGGAGAGGAACTGCAACATTTGCACTTCTTGCTTGCTGTCTTACTCATGGAGCTTCAGAACATAGGCAATAGAACTAAAAAGACATAGCCTCTGGGTAACTCCCTAATTTCTCCCATAACTAGTAATTTTGTCATTCACTTTCCCTTTAATTTCCTCTTTCATGTTTCCCCTTCTCTCTCTCTCTCTCTCTCTCTCTCTCTCTCTCTCTCTCTCTCTCTCTCTCATTCTCTGTGTCTTCTATTTCTTTTACTTCTCAGAGATAAAGAGAGAACGTTCATTAAGAGCCTACTCTGTGCCAGGAACTATACTAAGTGTATTTTTAAATTTATTTTATGCCTAATTTATGGAATAAAACAAACATTTCCATAACACAGCATAATAAAAAGATGATTGCATATGAAACTGTAAATCCATTATGTATAACGTACTGTTCCCTCTAAATATACAATAAAGTTATCATGTAAATTTTTTTCCTTCTCCACCCCCAACCTCTCCCTGCCCCACCCTAGAGATGGCTACCATTAGATGCAAGTAGGTATAAATAAATAACTACACACACACATATATACACATATGTGTATATATATATATATATATATATATATATATATATATATATATATGTATAACTAAAACTACTCAATATTGTATTATTTGAACCTTACAAGAACCCTGGAATATAAGTGCTCTTATTATGCCCATCTTAGAATTGAGGAAACTTGACAGTTATAGTAGGTGACTTTCTCAAAGTCACAAAACTAGTAAGTGACGAGGGTCACATTTAAACTCAGATCTTCCTGACTTCAAGCCCAGAGTTTATTCACTGCCAACTTGGCTGCCTCTATTCAGAACCAGAAAGACAAACAGGTGCAGAAACAGAGAGACAGAGATATAGAGATGGGTAAAAGACAGAGACAAAGACTGAAATAGAAGAAAGAGAGGAAACTAAAAAGAGAGGG
Organism: Potorous gilbertii; assembly: GCA_028658325.1. Taxonomy (NCBI): domain Eukaryota; kingdom Metazoa; phylum Chordata; class Mammalia; order Diprotodontia; family Potoroidae; genus Potorous; species Potorous gilbertii. The sequence continues at coordinate 399,477,953 of CM053771.1, read as the reverse complement.
AGAAAGATTCAAAGAGAAAGAGAGGGAAACAAAGGGAAAATGAACATTCTCTATAATTCTAGTTTATACTTGGAGGTTAGATCAGAATAAAGTGAAATAACACCTTGATTAAATATTTTATATGCTCTAATGCTGACTACAAGGATGAATGTTGAGGCTTGTTTTATAACTCAAGAATTCTGCAATAAGTGTGTATCTGTTTTAATGTAATAGAAGAAATATATCCTTGGTTATTTTTGTTTCAAGTAGTTTCAAAACAACTTTTCTGACTAAAAAAATCCAACAGTCAGGCATTTGTCATATGAAATATTGCCAAAGCATCTAGGTGAAAGATGAAAAAATAAATGATAAATGGATGATAAATGATACCCAACTATTCAGGCTTTTGAAAAGATTTCAGTGATTACCTGCATTTTCCAGGTTTCATCTGGGTTTTTGATGTTGTGGACATCACCTCTGGTTAATTTATCTCTCCTCTAGTCAAGTATTGTGTAAGAATTGCCTCAAGTTTATCTTGCTTTCCATAGAAATCTCACTGGCAATAATGTAAAGAAATGAAAGCAGGGTATTAGAGATAGAAGTTAAGGAACAGAAAAGAAAGTTTCATGGATGCCAATGGTCTGGCAATAGGAAAATGTCACAAGAAAGAGGGTTGAATTTATGACAAGAACTATTCTCAGGAAAGCCCCTAACTCCTATCTGCTCCTAATTATATAAAGAAGTAGGTATGAATCTATTGATCCTAGACCATTGTTGTGTTGTGTTTTTCCTTAGTTCTCAAAGAGGACCAAGACATCAGAGAGATGATGACATGACTTACAGTTGACTTTGATTTGAGTGAGGGAGGGCTGGGCAACATCACTAGGCTCACTTTCTCCTCCAGAGCTATTTGGGTCCAGTGGCAAGATATTCATCAGGACCACTGGAGATGATTCAAGATGCAATGGGAGACCCTGATCCTCTAAGGCTAAAGTCTTTACAGGTTCTCACTTGGAGTGAGGTAGCACCCATTCTGTGAACAGACCCTTTAAGAAGTGGGTCAAGGGATTGTCTCTTTAATAAACAATATCAAAAGGAAGACCCTCAAGGTTTTTAGCCAAAAGAGAAACAGTTATAACATCAGAGATGAAAAGTGATAAGGTACCACTGAGGTTATCCCAGTAGAAGGTAGGCTTCACAAGGACAAGGAATATCTCATTAATGTCTTTGTAAACCCAGGCTCTAAAGGGGTATCTTGAACATAGGGATGAGGATTCTTTTTTATCAGTGATTTCATTACTATAGTGAATTTGGGTAGAAAACTGTCTTCATCAATGCAATGAGTGCCTTCTCTGCAATATAGTCTTGGTTGCCTGGATTACTGAAAAGCTAGGTGACTTGCATAGTGACCTTTGGAGGGTTGTGAATTTGAATTCAGGCCTTTCTTGCTTTGAGGTAGCTCTCAATCTACTACATCATGCTCTCATCTGGTACATATTTATATAGTTAATTATATTAATATGTGCCACAGGTCATATTGGGATCATATTGAGATGTTGGATTCATTGAATTGGTAGCAGATGACTCAAGTCCTTTGAGTTTGGGTAGATTTTGGCTTCCCATGACCAGGAAAATTCCAACAAACAGTATACTCTTTTGCCATTCATTTGTCTATATGCATATAACACATTGGCAATCGCTTCATTTAATTGTATAATTGTATAATTGTAAGGTTCTCAATGAGAGCAGAAGAAGTGACCATACTTCTTATTCATCTTCTAAAATCTGCCTTATTTATAATTATTTAGATCACTAACAAATACATAAAGTCCTTTAATAAATATTTGTTTATCTGATAAGAAATTCCCCACCAACCAAGATGCTAAAGGCTGTTTTATTTTTGTCTTTGTGCCCCTACCATTAAGTATATTATCTTACACTTAGGGTTTCCTTAGTAAATACTTAATGTAAAACTCTGTCATGATTTAGATAGAAGTTATTACCAACAGTGGGGGAAAATACAGCACATGGAAAGTCCTTTTCCCTTGATAGTGCCACTATCTGGGAAACTGAGGCACAGTTTACAGCAGCTGGGAAGTACTTTGGTTAAAAAGAAAGGAGACACAAGTGTGCTAGTATAGTGTGGAGGAACAAGAGTCAGAAGGCCTGACTCAGTCAGAAGTCAAGTTCTGATGATTAATCTTGTATAGGAATTATCTTTCTGAGTTTCACTTTCCTCAAATGTAAAATGGAGATAAGACTGCTTATAGTACCAACCACAGAAGGTTATTAGAATCAAATGAAATAATGCATGTTAAGTCTTCTTTTAAAATGGATCACAATTTCCTCGTGAAATTACTTTGGTGATTCAACCTGGGGACTGAACACCCAAATGCTAAAATATGAACAATTATTTGATTCTAAAATTAGAGTTCTTTAATTTTTCTGGGCCTCAGTTTCTTTGATTTTCCATTACCTCTCATCTCCCTCCATTAGGAAAAAAAAAAGAAAGAAAAAAAGAAACTCCATGTTACAAATATATATTGTCAAGCAAAACAAATTTCCACATTGGCCATGCCCAAAAAGGTATTTTTCATTTCACATCTTGAGTCCATCTTCTCTCTATCAGGAGGATGGTTGTATGTTTCATGATCATTCTTCATGAATTGCAGTTGGTCTTTTCATCAGTTACGGTTTGAAGTGTTTTCTTTTTTACAATGCTTTGGTCATTGTTCTCGATTCGGCTCACATCACTCTGCGTCCAATCATACGTGTCTTCCTGGGTTTCTGTGAGACCATTCCTTTTTTTTAAGAGCACAACAGCATTCTATTATACCGATATATCAGAATACCCTTAAAATGAAATCAGATTAAATGTGCTAGGAGGTCCCTTCTAGTTTTACATGTAGACTGTTTAGGGTCTTTCATCCCAATGTAGAGTGGCACTTCTGTCAGGTACTTCTCTCCATGTGTACATGACAGTGCACTGTTGTCACAAAGAGCTTGATAAAAGTTTTCTAAGTCATTAAGTAAAGAAAAAATAAATTTGCATATATAACATTAGATTTCTGTAAACATTTGCCAAATTTTAAACTCTTTTTTATTGCTAACAAGTCATTAAGAAAACATTATTAGGCACCTTCTTCTAGAAAGGCAGCATGACAAGTATGGGGAATACAAAGATGAAATTCAATACAATATTTACCCCAAAGCAACTTACAGCCTAGTATGGGAACAAAGACATGGACAAAAGAAGTATGATATCAATGAAATGGACAGCTAGGTGGTCATTGGATAGAGTATGAAGTCAGAAGACTCATCTTTGTGAGCCCAAATCTGACCTCAGACACTTAGTAGCTGCATGACCCTGGACGAGTCATTTAACCCTGTTTGCCTCGGTTTCCTCATCTGGAAGGAGGAAATGAGCTGGAAAAAGCAATGACAAATTACTTCAGCATCTTTGATGAAAAAAACCCCAAATGAGGTGAAAAAAATTTGGATACAATTGAAAAATGACTGAATAAGGTGGAACAGCATAAGTATAAAAGAGAGATCTAGACAAAGTGCTATAAGAATTTGAGAAAGGAGAGATAACTTTTCAAGTTTATATACCATTTATCACACTCAAATCAGAGAACATAATGACATTTTTTTAAAGTGAGCATATAATGTCAGCTACAGCTTCCTTGGTCTGACTGAACTTCAGCCATGGATAGCTCTGGGCCAACATCAATTTTTGCATAGGGAAAAGAATTGTGGTATCCACTGTGAATATTTAAGAGAATATTAGCAACTGCCTGCTAAAAATACAATTAGAGTATTCCCACTCCCACACAGTCCCATTAATTGAAACAAAAGAAAGTGAACAAAAAGAAGAAACAGGGCATATTACATTTATTTCACAGTGACTCATTTTTATCAAGCACATGCTTATATCCTTTTAGTTCATGGAGGCATGGGTCGCTTATTTATTTTCATGGCCTAATACATATTCACACATGCACACAAATGCAAAGATAATAGCCTTGCATATTTTCAACTGTTTTTTTCCTTTATGCTCTCTGCCCTCATCTAGTTTGTCATCCAATTAACTCTGCAGTCACAGTCCCATTGCTCAGTAATTAGCTGTCCACAAAGCAGCAGTGTGTATATTAAAGTAGACAGGAAAAAATGGTGAAGGGGGGAGGTGATGGGGAAAAAAGAGGAATCCCAGAAGCTATTACAGTTATCTTCCAGCTCATGCATTTTTAACAGGTACCAGCTAGCAGTCAATACAGTTTGCTTATATGTGTTATACAATATATTAACACTAGTGCCATCACTTTAAAGTGTGGAAAACTTGTGGTTTGACCTTTAGTAGAAATCATGGTATCCCATAACAACCTCAACCGACTTCTCAGGTTTGTACGCAGTGTAAATTAAAATATTTATACCAGTTTCAGATTTTCACAGTCCATGCAAAATACAGGTAAATTACAACCTTTGAGATTTAATGTGGTCTCATCAAATTGAGGATAGAAAGGTAACTTAGTATTTATTTTATAATTTACTATTTTTATAAAATCACTGATAAGTTGGGTTATGAAAAGAACACATAAAGAAATTGGAGTAGGGGACAGAAAATACTGTTTGATGGCTATAATTGCCTGTCAAACTTCCACATTAAAACTCAGAGGGTTATAGATTTAGAGCTGATAAGGACTTGGAGGGCATCTAGTGCAACACCAGCCCCCTCCATTTTGTAGATAACTTGCCCAAAGACACACAGCAGGTTTAGATTTTTCCTCTTCTACTGACACTACAATGGATTTTTAAATTTGTTTATACCAATTTTAGAAGCAAAGATATAAGAGATTTAAAAGAAAATTAGGTGCAAAATAGCCTTAGCTGTTAAGTACTATTTGTTAAGATGCATAAACAAGAAGTAGCCAGAGCAACTCATAATATCTTGTCCGAACCATTAAGGAGTACTCAAAAGTGTTTGTTTGTTTACTTATTCATTCATTCATTCATTCGTTTATTTGTTTCATTAATAAGTTGTCCTCTTGAACACTGACATCACAGCTAATGAATGAACTCATCTCTTTGGTTCAACCTGAAAATACATACAAGAAGAAATGATTTGAAAAAGGTTCAATTGCACTGGGGAAGTGAGGAGGGAGGATACAGAAGCTGGGGATATGATTGTGCTAACATAGTCATAGTTCCAACTAGCCACTAATCTCTCTTATTGGTTACAAAAATAAGAAAGAGAATATGAACTAATTTGAATAAATATACCACAACTGCTGAAAAACAACTCAGAACACATTCTATGGTGATGATGAATTAGAAACATCTTCTTTATTCACAAAGGAGAATGCTTTAAATCATCTAGATAGAGGAATAGACTGATTTGTGAGGGTTCTGAGCCTACTAGGTAATGTGCTAGACAATAGGAAAAGAAAAGGGGAGGGGAGGGAAATGTAGGATGGGAAAGGGGAAGGAGGAGAGGGGAGGGGAAGGAGAGAACGAAAGGAAGGGAGGGAAGGAAAAGAGAATGGGGAAAGGAGGTAAATGAAGAGGAAGAGAATGGAGAGGGAGGGAGGGGAAGGAAAAAAATACATCCTGTTTTCAATGACTTTGTATATACTGAATTTGAAGTCAGTGGATCTGGATTACAAATCACCTAACTTTTGTGAAGCACTTCAGTATCTTTGCCAAGAAAATCCTACATGGGGTCACAGAGTCTGAAACAAGTGAACAACAATGAACATGTGTGTGTGTGTGTGTGTGTAATATGTGCATATGTGTATATACACATAGTACACACTCATATATATATATATATATATATATATATATATATATATATATATATATATATATATATATATATATATATATATATTTTGAGGGCTGATCAGGTAAGATAAGCACCTCTGGTGTGAAAGGTTGCTGAGGTCTTTTCAGGGCTACTCATCCACCTTTGATGTTCACCTTCAATCAACTCTCATCTGTGGCTCTAAAAAGCTGTTCCTTTCCCAGAAACCTTACCCATTTCTAGGCAGATGGACTCAACCAGGTTGAGGGTAGTTGATAGACTTAACTCAGCCAGTGGTGAGTTAGGGGGATTTCTACCCCATGCATGTGAAGACTTCTGGTGGAGGAGCAGGCTTGGTGGAGGGAGCACTTAGAACTTGGTCAGACATCAAAGACACCAAGGTCAACCATGGCAATTTGGTCCATTGCCAGGCCTTTTGGCTTTTGGAGTGAGGCTGATGACTTTGTGCAACATTGCATCACTTAAATCCAATTAACTCACAAGTCAAGACATCACCCTATGATGTCACTGATCCCCTTTGAAAAGGAATGGTGAACAACAAATGTAATATTAAATACAATTTGGATATTTGTTCCTAATCTATTTCTCTCTGAGAAACACAAGAAGATATCTTTTTAAAAGCTATATTCTCCCCAGAGACACAAACAAAAGAAACTAAAGGTCTTGAATGGATCTGGAATACAACAGCACTTAGGATAAAAATCGGATTTTTTAAAATAATACTTTATTTGTATTACACAATTTAGATACTAAGGATAGTATTGCATAAAATTATATAATTTTTATAAGTAAAAACAATTTTTAACATTCATGGCTTTTTTTTTAAAGTTTTGAGTTCTAAATTCTATCTCTCCCTTTCTTCTCTCCCCCTCCCTGAGAAAGGAAGCAGTCTGATATAGGTTATACATGTGCAATCATATAAAAAATTTCCATATTAGTCATCTTGTGGAAGAAAACTCAAGGAAAATTTTTAAAAAGAGAAAGGAAGGTGGTAAGGAAGAAGAGAAAGAAGGAAGGAAAGGAGGAGGAAAGGAGGGAAGGAATGAAAGAAGGAAGGAGGGAGGGAAGGGAGAGAGGGAGGGAGGAAATAAAAAATAGTATGCTTTGTATTTGTATGGTCTATATTTAGATGCCATCAGTTCTTTCTCGGCAGGTGAATAGTCTTTTGATGAGTATCTCACATTGATGAGAATAGCTAAGTCATTTCCACTTGATCACCGTACAATATTGCTGTTACAGTGCACAATGTTCTCCTGGTTCTGCTCATTTCACTTTTCATCAGTTCATGTAAGTCTTTCCAGATTTTTCTGAAATTATCCTGTTTGTCATTTCTTATTGCACAATGATATTCCATAACAATCATAAACCACAATTTGTTAAGCCATTCCCTAATTGATGGGCCTCCCCTCAATTTTCTATTCTTAGCCATCACAAAGAGTCACTCTAAATATTTTTTTGCAAAACCCTGCCCCCTTTTTTTTAATCTCTTTGAGTTGCAGACCTAGTAGTGGTATTGTGGGGTATACATACTTGTGTAGCCCTTTGGACATAGTGAGAAATTGGTCTCCAGAATGGTTGGAACAGTACACAACACTACCAACAATGCATTAGTGTACCAGTTTTTCTCCATCTCCTTCAAAATTTATCATTTTCCTTTTCTGTCATATTAGTTAATATGATAGGTGTAAGATGGTACCTCAGAGTTGTTTTAATTTGCATTTCTCTAATCAATAGTGATTTAAAACATTTTTTCCTATAACTATAGATGGCTTCACTATTTTAATATAAATTTATTTATTTAACTTTTTACATTCATTTTCACAAGATTTTGAATTCCAAAATTTTCTCCCCATTTGTCCCCTCCCCCCTCCCCAATACACTGAGCATTCTTATTACCCATATCACCAATCTTCCCTCTCCTTTTCCATCCCTCCCTTCCCTTACCCCATCTTCTCTTTTGTCCTGTAGGGCCATATAACTTTCTATTCCCCATTACCTGTATTTCTTATTTCCTAG
>CM053771.1:399450452-399469634 GCA_028658325.1 Potorous gilbertii | reverse complement strand
GTGCTCAGGTGGGGGCAGGGCCACCTCCCAGGCTCAGTTCCCTCAGGGGTTTTATGCAGAGACCTTTTTAATGGAGCTTCTGCAGAGCTCCTGCCTGCTCTGGGAGCCTCTGGCTGCCTGCTGCCTCTTCTGCTGCCTCCCAAGGGGGCCTGAGTCCCAGAGACACCCCGCTCCCCTCTCAACCCCTCTCTCTCACTGACCTGTGAGTCTGTGGGTGGAGGGACCTTCGTGGCCACTGGAGATTCCGTCCCTGAAGCTTGCTCATATCTGCTCGCTCCTCTCAGTGTCACATGGCTAGGGCAGGGCTGGACTCCACTCCCGTCCAGTGTGTGATGAACCTTTGGGATCGGTTTTTCAGGGCTCTCTGGAATGGAAATCTCCTTCACTGTGTTGCTGTGCAGCTTCCATTGTTCCAGAATTTGTTGGGAGTTCTTTTTAGAGGAAATCCATGGGCTGTGGGTTCGGAGCTAGCATATGTGAGTCTTTCTACTCTGCCATCTTGGCTCCGCCCCTCCACTATTTTTACCAATTGAAAAATGACTTGTACTCATAAATTTGACTTAGTTGTCTACATATTTGATAAATGAAGCCTTTATTGGAGATGCTTACTGTAAGATTCCTTCCCCCACTCCCCATTTTCTTCTTTCCTTCTAATTTTGGTGGCATTGAGTCTTTTGTGCAAAAACCTTTTTTTCATTTTGTATAATCAGAATTATCCATTTTATATTTTGTAATGCTCTCTATATCATCTTGTCCTAAATTCTTCTTTTATCCATAGATCTTAAAGGAAAGCTACTCCATACTCTCCTAATTTGCTTATGGTGTCACTCTTTATGTATAAGACATGTACCCATTTTTTATCTTATCTTGATCTATGGTGTGAGATTTTGGTCTATACCTAATGTCTGTCATACTATTTTCTATTTCCTTAGCAATTTTTGTCATATGTATTGGCATATAATTAGGCAAAGTAGTTCTTAATTGTTTTAATTAAATGATAATTACCATTGGTGGTAAATTCATCCTTTTTATTTTGAATATTGGCAATTTGTGTTTTTTTCCTTTTTAAAAACAAATTAACGCTGGGCCATCTCCAGTCATCCTGATGAATATCTGGTCTCTGGATCCAGATGTTTCAAAAGGAGAAAGTGAGGTTGGTGACCTTGCACAGCCCTCCCTCACTCAAAACAAAGTCAAGTGCAAATCATGTCATCATTTCTCTGTCATGGTCTTTTTTGAAAATGAAGGATGAACACACTGTGTGTAGACCAAGGTGATTGAGTAAGGACCCAGCTAGCTAGGTAACCCAACTCATCTCCCTTTTGTTTCCCTCTCCCTGTCCTTTGGTGCTTCCTTTGGGGCTAGATGCCTTTCCTTACTTCCTTCTCTACTTCTTGTTCCCAAAACCTTAAATCCAGTGCACTCTGAAGTCCATGGACTGGACAACAATAGGTCCCTGCCCAAGCTCCACTTAATGGCTAGCTTAGAGTGATTATCACTAGTAATAGTTTCTGTTCATTTAGTTATTTTTTCTTTTGTTCATTAAAAGGGCCATTCCTTGGCTACTTCCTTAAGATGCCTGTTCACTCAGTGGGTTTTACCTCCCTCTTCTACACAAAAACTCATGCGGACTATCTGTGCCCAACCTGTGGTAGAGTATTCTAAGCTCATATTGGTCTGATCAGCCACAGTCAGACACACTGAAACTTCATTTTATCATGGTGATGTCATTTTGGTCCTCTTTGAAAAGAGAGGACTACAACCAGTTACCTCGCTCTAAGTTAGTACCTGAAAAGTCCTAGCCTAAAAAGACCAGGGTCTCCCATTGCATCCTGGGTCATCTCCCATCATCCTGATGAATATCTGGTCACTGGACCCAGATGGCTCAGGAGGAGAAAGTGAGGTTGGTGACCTTGCATAGACCTCCCTCACTCAAAATAAAGTCAAGTGCAAGTCATGTCATCATTTCTCTGATATCATGGTCTCCTCAGAACTAGATAAATCTAAACACAAAATAACCAAGAAAGAAGATAAAGACATCAATTGGATTTTAGAAAAGTTAGATATGATAGAATTCTGGAGATAATTAAATGGATATAGAAACAATAGACCTTTTTTTCTCTTAGCGGTGTTAACTATGTATTAGACACTAATAATTAAGGCATAAAAACTTTATAAGCAAATGCAGAAAAGCAGAAATATTAAATGCATCTTTTTTGGTTCATAATGCAGCAAAGATTACATTAAATAAAAGTGGAATGATAGATTTAAAGTTAATTAGAAACTAAATCTAATTGTAAAGAATAAGTTGATCAATGAACAAATCATAAAAACAATCAATAAGTTCATTGAAGAGAATGACAACCATGAGATAACATAACAAAATTTATGGAATACAGTCAAAACAGTACTCAGGAAAATTTCTATCTCTAAATGCCTACATCAATAGAATAGGGAAAGCAGAGATCAATGAGTTAGAAATGTAACTAAAAAAAACCTAGAAAAAGAAAAAATTAAAATTCCCAGTTATACATCAAGTTGCAAAAACTGAAAATTCAAAGGAGAGATTAATAAAACTGAAAATAAAAAAGCCATTGAACTAATTAATAGAAGTTATGAAAAAAACATAAAATAAAATATTGGTTAATTTGATTTCTGTGTTTATCCTTTTCAAAGAAGACCATGACATCAGAGAAATGATGACATGATTTGCACTTGACTTTGTTTTGAGTAAGAGAGGGCTGTGCAAGGTCACCAGCCTCACTTTCTCTTCCTACAGCATCTGCGTCCAGTGACCAAATATTCATCAGGATGACTGGAAACGGCCCAGGATACACTGGGAGAACCTGGACTTTTTGGCTGGCCTTTTCAGGTACTCACTTAGAGGGAGGTAGCACCCATTGAGTGAATAGGTCTCTTTAAGAAACAGTCATGGAATGACCCTTTTAATGAACAAAATAAAAAAATAACTAAATCAACAGAAACTAGTGATAATCGCTAGTCTATCTATTTTTGCTTTCACTTTGTCTGAGATCATGACTGCTACTTTTTTGTTCTTACTTCAGCTATAGCATACTATAGTCTTCCACAGGTCTTTCCTTTTACTCTGAGTGTGTCTTTGTCCTTCAGTGTGTTTCCTGTAAATATCATATTGTAGGATTTTGGTTTTTAATCCAATCTGCTATCTGCTTCCATTTTATGGGTGAGTTTATTCCATCCACATTTACAGTTATGATAACTGTATTTCCCTCCATCCTATTTTTCCCTTGTTTATTCTCTTTCTTACCTTCCACCCTGTCCCTTTCACACATTTTTACTTCTAACCACTGCCTCCACAAAGTCACCCTCCCTTCTATCAGTCTTATAACCCTTGTCTTAACCCCATATTTTTTAAACTTCCCTATAGGATAAAGTAGATTTCTGTATCCAACTGAGTATATGCTTTTCTCACTCTGAGTCAATTCTGATTAGAGTAAAGTTTAAGTGTTGCCTGCCACTTCTCACCCCCATCTTTCCCTTTACTGCCATAGCTCTTTCAAGTCTCTTTTATGTTAGATGATTTACTCCATTTTACCCTTCCCTTCCCTCCTTTCCCAGTGAAATTTTCTTTCTTACCACTTGATTTTGTTTTGTTGAGATATCATCCCATCATAGTTAACTCATACCCACACCTTCTGTCTATATACACTTCTTCTAATTGATCCAGTAGTGTTTAAGTTCTTAGGAGTTAAAAATATCATCTTGCCATGTAGGAATATAAACAGTTTAATCTTATTGAATCTCTTATGTTTTCTATTTTCTTTGTATGTTTCTCTTGAGTATTATTATTTGAAGATTGATTTCTTTTTCTTTTACTCAACTCTGGTCTTTTAATTTGGAATTCTGTAAAGTTCTCTATTTCATTAAATATCTTTTTTTCCCCTAAAGGATTATACTCAGTTTTTCTGGGTAGGCAATTCTTGTTGTAATCCTAGCTTTTTTGACTTCTATAACATCATATCTATAACAGGCACTAGAAAAATAAAAGAGACAAATGCAAAAGAATCATTTTAAAAAGTTAGCAGTTTGTAAAATGGAGCACAAAAAAATGGAAAAATAAATACCTTTTCCAGATCTGGATTTAATTGTTTCTTGATGTCTATCACTAAGTCATTGGCATTCACTTACTCAATTCTAGTTTTTATGGTATTGTTTTCCTCAGTGAGCTTTTGAAATTCCTTTTCCATTTGGACAGTTCTTTATAAGGAACTGTTTTCTTCAATGAATTTTTGTATATTTTTTTCCATTTTTTTATACTTCCTTTCTAAGCTGCTGACTCTTTTTCTTAGGATTCTCCCTTACATTTCTCTAATTTATTTTTCTTCTACTTCTCTTACTCACTTTTAAAAATCCTTTCTGAGTTCTCCTATGAGTTCTTTTTGGATGTGAAACCAATTTACCTTACACTTTGAGTCTTTGCATGAAACCATTAAGATTATAAGACTGATAGAAGGGAGTGTGGCTTGGTGAAGGCTGTGATTAGCAGTAAAACATTTGTAAGAGGGACAGGGTGGAAGGTAAGAAAGAAAATAAACAAGAGAAAAATAGGATAGAGGGAAATACAGTTATCATAACCATAAATATGAATAGGATAAACTCATCCATGAAATGGAAGCATATAGCAGATTGGATCTCTTTCTATGTTTAGGTTTTTTTTTCTTTCCTCTCTTTTTTTTGTGGTTATTTTATGACTTGGTAATTTTATGTAAAAGTTAAACTCTGCTCCTGTAGTGGAGAGGACACTGTCCCCCACTTTTTGCTCTGAGGCTCAGGGCTTGCTGCCATGCTGTTGGCTTGTCCCATAAATGTGGCTTCACTTCCAGTTTGCTCTGAGGTCATAGTCTTGTTGTTGTTCTGTCCCAGAAACATGGCCTTGCTACTGACTTGCTCCTGAGGCAGGGTCTCACTACTGATGCAGGTATTGGGGGATTTGCTGGTGGTCTGCACTAGGGGTGGGACTTATTCCACGACTGGTCTTCACAAGCTACTCTCTTATCTCAGGCTTTGGCTTTGCTTCTGGTTTACACTGGAGGTATAGCTTCTCCAGTGGCTTGCCCCGAGACTTCTGAGTTACATTGGGGGTGGTTATCTCCTTACTTGTGACTTGCCCTGGGATTATGGTGGGACCCTGATCTCACTAGTGGTTTGCCTCACCTTTCTGGTGCAGACTCCCTGGAGTGTGCCCTGTGGCTGCCACTTGGACTATGCTCCTCCCACACCTCAATGAGACAGACCTTTACTGATGACCCTCCAAGTTATCCCAGGCTGGTAAGCTGCTTCCATGCTCCCAAAGTGGTTCTGAGACATTTTTCAAGGTTGTTTGAAAGTGGATTTGGGAGGGCTTCAGGGAGTTCCTGCCTCAAATCACCATCTTGGCATGAGAATAAGCCCCAAATCAGATATTGATATAGCTATATAGCTATATAACTGTCTATCCAACTTTCTCATTAGGAGTTATAGAATGAGAAGTACCTGGAGGTCAGCTAATCTAACCCCCTCATTATATTTGTGGAATTTTTAAGCATATGTGTATGTGAATGTGTATATATTTAAAATATAAATGTGCGTGGTGTGTGTGTGTGTGTGTGTATATATAATACATAGTTATATATGTGTGCATATATATGTATATATATATATACATATATATGCACACATAGCCATAATGTCTGGAAGAATAAGAAATGAAATGAGGTACAAAGTCCTTACTTGAGGGTTTTTATGACCCTCTTTAAACTTCTGTTTGCTCAACTATAAAATGAGGATAATACCTGAGATGAATCTCGATATGATGGATAGAGAACTTATCTTAAAGCTGGGAAGGTCTGGGTTCAAGTTTTGACTCTGAAATATGCTAATTGAGTGAACATGGACAAGCCAGTCTCTCAGTGTTCTTCTCTAAGATTAGTTATAGAAGAGATGCTGGCCTAGATTAGTAGAGAAAGTTTCCTTATTTGGTAGTTTCTATCAATGAAATTATAGGTCCCATTCCTATTACTTATAATACATGTAGTACCTACTTTACAAGATTGCTTTGTACAGCAGATTTCCAAAAAGTTCAATGGACAAGACTTAATGATCATTGTTCATTTTGTGATCAAGTTAAAAAGTGCACACTGTGTACGCTGTTTATGATCCTGGTGTGGTCCAGATGCAAATACTGTATTTGGAATTATCCGCCAAGCTGAGGAAATGAGAGAGCAAAAGTCTTTGCCTACTACTGACAGGCTTCACTACTGTTTTAAGGAGAAAAGTGGGAAAGCTATGGCAAGTCATCATTATCTACAGGCTAGGAGTCCAGAGGCTCACCAAGACAACTGAACCAGGAGGCTCCCAGTGAGTCTGTCAGCCTGTCATCAGAATGGCACCTCAGTACAAAACAGGGATAGGAAAGACATGCTGCCAGAATAGCATCTGATAATTATTTTGCTAACCCTTTTAGCACTGCGCCTCCTTACCTCTGAACATAACTTTCTAGTCTAAATCTTCTGCATAAATTCACAATATACAACTTTTGGTTCAGTCCCTTTAATCTGATGCTCCCAAGAAACTAATTCTTGCCCTTGTCTCCAATTACAAAGGCCTTATGTCCCACTCTGAACCTCAGTTTCCTCAGATGTAACATGGGGATATCAACAATAATAATAGCTAATAATTATGTAGTGCTTCCTATGTGTCAGGAATTGTATTGTGTTTTGCAATTATCTCATTGGATCCTTATAACAACCCTGGGGGTAGGTGTTATTATACCTGTTTTACAGATGAGGAAACTGAAGCAAACAGAGGTTTATTGACTTGCCCAGGGTCACACAGTTAATAAATATCAGACAGGATTTGAAACACACACACACACACACACAAGAGTACGCGTACACACAATATACATACACATACATTTATACATACATACATACACACACAGGTACACATTGATTATTTTAAGATCTACTATTTCAAAGTCTGTTTCATTGATACTCTCATCTATTCCAGGAAGATATACAGCTGATGAAAGTTATGCAAACCATTCTCCAGGTGCTAATAACTATGCTAGCAACAGTAATTTGCTTTACTAGATCAGAGATTGCTATGCTATTCCCAGAACCAAGTAGAGAAAGCTAATAGAAAATGTATATACCTCAAATTTCATAGACGCCTTTTACCACCATCATCTCACCAAGCCATGTCTCTAAAGATTAAAGAAGGTATTCTGGGTAGAGGAACACCCTCTAAGCCTATAACCCAACCATTCTGAATGAATCTAAAGGTCACAGTTTATATTCACCAGGTCATGATCACTCCTAACACATAAACTTAAGACAAGGGCAGCAAACATTGGCCTCTGGTATAAAAAGATGTATATTTAAGAAGGTGGATTATATCAGTCTCATTTCCTGGATACTTCTTGCAGCAGACCTCTGAATAGGGTTACCTGGCTTGAAACTCCTGCTCTAATTCCTGTCTTCCTAGTCCCCTCCAAAGCCCTTGCATTTGACATTTTTGAAAACATTTAATCCAGATCTCATTTATCTTCTGGTTAATGCTTACTCATAGACCCCAGCCCTTTTTCTATAGGGTGAATTTTCTATAGGGTGAATTTTCCATTCCTACAGAAGTAATGAACTTATCATTGACACATGTCTATCCCACATGGGTATTCCAAAATAAGTTAATATTTATACAGCAGTAAACAATAAATGAACAAGAAAATTTATAGAGGATGGAATTAATCACTAGTATCGCACTGATGACAGTCTGGAAGCAGTGCAAACAATTTAAACTGGAACACTGAATTTAGTCAGAAAAATGAAGTTTGAATCCTGGATGTGCTATTTACCAATTATAACTTAAATTGTTTCATACTGCATCCTGATAAAGTATTCTCTTGACAGATAGAAGGTGTAACCTCTTTTGGGCTAGGTAAAGAGAGCTATACATTACAGCATAGGAGGAAACATCCATATCTTTCCCACCAGTCCTTTCTAATATATTGAACATAATAGAACTACTTGGCTGCTATTTACAGAGAAGAGTGCTGTAACACTCCCTGATTTTGAACACAACTAACATTTATTGATTTGGTTCTTTGTTAGGGGAATCTGACCTCTAATTTTGGGTACCAGAATCCTCATTCTCACATTCATTGACTCCTTACATCCTTACCACAATGTCTCAAGACAATGTTTCTTTTTTGGTTCAACTCTAGGACAGGGAATAGAAAAAGAAGTATTCAATTCACAAGAAGAATTCGATACAGAACAGGTCATTTATTCTTATGGGGGAGAGGATGCTGATCATAAAAGAAGTTTATAGTGCACAACACAAGATGATTTAAACAGGACTCTGTAACTTAACTTAAAACTCCTAGTACAATCTCTAGGAAGGCTAGTATTTAAGCCTCTTCAGGACATAAACAGTTTCCTTTCATTTATCCCTTGCTCATCCAAAAACTCTTCTAATGAAATCCTGATGGCAAAATAGCCAAAGTGGGCCAGTCCTCTATTTTAAGTGGCCATTCTTGCTGATGTTGATTGTTTGCCTACATTAGTTACTAATGTTTTAGTGGATACCACCATTACCATCATCGAGCTCTGAAAACCAATGAGATCTCCAAAGAGTCTAACTCAAAAGGTCCTTGGGGTACATCCTTCTCAGAGTACTTGTTCATTTAAGATCAGAAGGGAATAAAAACAAAAGGACAAAGTCTACCAAGGACCCCACGGGCAAGCCCACCTTCTTGGGGAAGGGTAATGGGGTTTCCATGATAGCAGAATATAAAGAGATTGTCCTCTCCCACTCAGTAGAATATAAAGTTATTACATGTAGACAGAAAACTGAAGCCAAGAAAGTTGGAAGCTCTCACTTCCTTTAAAAGCTACCTTGAATCATTAATTCCTCTGACTCATTGACCTGGTTGGGCATGCTTTATCTTGTTCCATTTGAAGTTCAACCCAAATTTAAATGTTCTTACCAAGAATGATGCCCGAACATATACCATGGGAGGGAAGTCCACCCACTATGTGTACTTTCACTTACTTAACAACTGTTTCGGGTTTTCTGTCATTAGAACATAGTTTACTTTGTCATATTTTGTTCAGGAATAAAATATTTCCCTGTTGTCTGTGACAGATATAAAAATCAGTGTGTGCTTATATTTAATTTTCACAAATTTGTTGCTCATAACAATTGCCCTAGAGAATATGGACTCAAAATTACAGGTAAATTCATAGAAATATTAATGTCTTGGTTGTACCTTGACCTTGCAGATCAAGCCACTCTGGGAAAATCTTTATGTCTGGTGGGAGAGGTGGGGAGAAAGGTGTTTGGGATGAAATGGTTGCTGCCACCTAGATTGACTTACTAAAGAACACCACAGAGTGAGTCATTTGGTTTTTATCAGGTACCATATCTTAGGTGGATAATCAACCTTGAATATTTGCTTTAGACAAAGGGAGGGAGGAATTGAGACTCATGCAGCCAACTCAGTCCTTTAGCCTTTCCAAGCTGAGCTCCTCAAAACTTAACAATTGTGTGGGTGGGTGGGGGAGGGGAAGGATGAATTATGGAGATGGGAAGAAAAAAAAAGAGGAAAAAGTTGTACATAGTGGAATGTAAAGGACTTTGAGTAGTTAAAAAAATGTATTGAGAGTCACCCTGTAGCATAGAGTATAGATTATCTATTCCTATTCCTTAAAATGATTATAAATACAGGCTTCTTCAACCTGTGCATAGCTGTAGGTCTTTCTAGGATGTTTTGACCTAAAAAATGATACATGAATTCCTCTAGGGCAATGTAGGTCAAATTATAACCTAGACATTAATATGTTTGTTCTTCCTTGATCCACTCCTACTTAAATATATATAGGTATACATACATATATATATATATATATATGTATATGTACACACACATATATATATTTAAATAGGAGTGGGGCAAGGAATTACAAATTCAAAATTACTAGAAAATTATATATATATGTATTATATATATATATAATACATATATATATATATATATATATATATATAATTTTGAATCCATACACTAGGGTGGTCATAGAGCATCCTTGTTTTAATTGTGTATGTGAAATAATAACGGTAAGAACACATTTATATGGCACTTTACAATCGCATATATTTTATTTAATGCTCGCAACACAACCTATCTATCACAACCCAGCTGTTTACACTTATGTGGAAGAGTGTAGAGGGGAAAAGGATGTGTTTAGTACCACGCTTTTGAGCTCAAGATAGCATCACTTTCAGGCAAACTGACCCAAGCAAATTGTACCCTGGTTTCTGGAACTGGGACTCCTCTCTCGTTTTAGGCTTTGGTCCTAAGGTCTTTCAGAAAAATTCAGAGTGATAATGCTAATAAGGCAGACCTAAAGCAGTGAGGTGCACAGTGGATACAGTCCCCAGCCTGGAGCCAGGAAGACTCACATTCCTGAATTCAAATCTGGCCTCTGACACTTATTTTCTAGCTGTGTGATCCTGGGCAAGTCACTTAACCCTATTTGTCTCAGTTTCCTCAACTGTAAACTGAGCTGGAGAAGGAAATGGCAAATCACGTCAATATTTGTGCCTTGAAAACCTCAAACAGGATCACAAAGAGTCAGATACAACTGAACCACTACACAACAAAAACCACAAGACAGATATAAAAGGGACCTCAGAGGTCATGTAATCCAATACCCTCATTTTACAACTGAGGAAACAGAAGCATGGGAAAGGTAAGAGCAATCTGTGCAATGTTAACCAGGGAAAAGGTAAGATTTGAATGCGGTCCTCAGTTCCCAGAATACTTGACAGGGTTTTCTTTGAGACTAAATTTTTAAGGAGGTTGTTTGGACAGACAGTCCTGGCAGTTTTAGCTAGCAAAAAATACCCTCTCCTTCCCCAGAGTTGAATAGAAATTTTACTATCTTCCACTAGTCACTATTTTGCATGTGTTGTAATTTGGTGGGTGGGCTCTCTTCTGTCTGTGACAACTAATCATCAGTCTGACCTATATGTATAATCTGAGTATAGTCTGAGGAGCAAGAGTGGTGTCTTTTTGCTGTGTTTTCAGTCATTACTAAATGTAAACAGTAAGAAAACCTGAAAAATGTATTAAAACTTGTACAGCTCAACAAAATAATTTGTGTAAATATTAACACACAATTTCATGACAAATAAAATGATAAGTGCAATTAATTGACAATCACTGAAACTCCCCTTTTTTTTAATATGGTCTATTTGCAAAATGGTTTAATCATTCATTCTACCTTTACTTGAAAAGTGAGCCACTGAAAAAATTCTATCTGTGTTCCGAAGTTTATCCTATTTTAATTTTGGCCCCTACCTACTATCAAGTTGTGCAGGTCTGTCCTGGTGCTTATAAATCCCACAAAGCTGAACTGAACCCCTCCTCACAAACCACACAAGGTCCTGGTCAGGGAAGACATCATATGTGATTCTGGGTTAAAATTCAGCAAATATATTTCAGAGCACTTCACAATGACTTCTAAGTCCTTGTATCATGCTTCTGAGAAGTAGTTCGATGGTATGTATTTCTTCTTTATGACAGAGGAGTTGAGGTTTCAAACGATTTGCCCTTTAACCAATCAATGTATCCAAAAGGATGAAAATTCTGTCTATAAAGCCTCCAAGTTAGTTAGTGAGTAGCAAAAATCTACTTCCAGGCTTTTCGATATCTGGGCTATCCTCCACCTTCAAAGGTCAAACTTCAGAGGTCACCTACTGCAAATGATGCTTGCTTTTTAATCACCAGGACAGAATCTCTCTATGCACAGCTGGCTGGACGGATGCATGACACAGCTGGAGGTTGCTTCTCTGCCATTCTAGGAACAGCAGAATGCCATCTTCTTCAAAAAAAGAAAACAAAAACCAAACAACTCATCATAGAAGGTGGCACAGAACCTAAAATTCATTCATTCCTAGAGATTTATTCATTGTCTGAGACAGGCTACTCTTTTAAATGTAATTGCCTAAAATTGAGTCACCCATACCTTTGGGTCAATTTGTTCAACAGAGGTTATACTGCTAAGAAATGAAGTAACTAGGGATTTGGGGATGGTGTGAGACCTAGAGAAGACAGAAGATTAGAAATGGGGGAGGGAAAAGACCTAAAATAATGTGATGATAAGAATGATTTTGCTTACCCCTAACCAAATGAAGCATAAAGTCCCCCACAAAGAGCTTGCACTGACATTATAGAATTTCTACTTTGTCAGTTGTGAGATATTTTTTAGGAAACCATGTACCATGAGCATTCTCCAGCTGGTGAGACTACATACTAGATGGGAACCTATAACTTTCAAGCAACATCTCCTGTGCCTGGTGTAAGCAGTACTGTCATTTTATTACAAAGGTCTTTCTGGATATGACTTCATCCAAAATGTCTTTATCAGGGAAAATCTTGATAACAGTCAGGGAAGTATTAGTTTTAGGCTTTGGGATTAACCTCCTCCTTAATCAATAAACATTTGTAGTTCAGTCATTTCAGTCATGTCCAACTTTTTGTGATTTGGGTAAAAATAGTGGAGTGGTTTGCCATTTCATTTTCCAGCTCATTTTACAGATGAGGAAACTGAGGCAAACAGGGTTAAGTGACTCAGCCATGGTCATCACAGCTAGAAAGTGTCTGAGGCCAGATTTGAACTCAGGAAGATGAGCCTTCCTGACTCCAGGGCCAGCACTCTTATCCACTGTTACTTACTTGTCCAAATAAAATTTTATTAAGCAACTAATATGTCCCAAGAACTGAACTAAACCAGGAAGATACAAAGACAAATGCAAAACAAACTCTGCTCTCAAGCAGCTTATGTTTCAGCCAAATTACTTTTGAGAATCCCCTAATTACGGGTTTTATAAAAGTTTCTATTCTATGGATTTAGACTACTCAATAAGGATGAAAGATGCTCCTCCCCAGTGAACAAGGAAGAAGAATCCTTTTATCCCAGACCCTCCCCTCCACACTATCCCCTACCTGATCCTGCAAATCTCTTTCCTGTACTCAGTGTAGACAGGAGCTTATATAAAGTGAGATAACAACTTGGCATTGAGCGCTAGACGTGAAATTAGAAAGACCTGGCCTCTGACACTTATTAGCTGAGTGACCTCAGGTAAGTCATTTAAATTATTTGGTCCTCTTTCTACATCTGTAAGATGAAAGAGTTTATTAGATGCTCTCCAATGTACCTTCCCAGCTCCATACCTGTGAACGTGAAATTCTGTGATTTGTTTCAGCCGAGGAGGATGAAGAAACAGTTACAATGAGCATAAAATGAAAATACAGAATAACTTTTTTTCCTGCCAGCCCTTCTGTCTAACTTGTACTTCATAAATTATTTTTTAATTGAATCCCTGCTAAGGTTTTAACTAACAAAATCTTCCCAGAAGGAACTCTTGAAAACTAAAAATCCTTCAAGAATCAGAGGAATTAAGCTATGATGATGAAATTAGAGCTGGGGGGTAGGGAAAAGATATTTTTAGACTGAGAGTTCTACCACAATGCCTAGCAAGTGTCCCAGAAACAAGATAGTTAATCACTCATTTGCTCTTGTCTATTCAAGCTGCTTCCATTGAAGGCAACCCTGGGCAAAACTGTGAATTAAAAGAAACAAGTTTGTCATAGCAGCCTCCCAAGAAACCTTTTATTATTTGCCTTTCCTAAAATCACATCACTTCTGACGTAGGTACCTTGGGGCCTCAGGTTTTGATTCATTCATTATTTGTTTTTCATCTAAAAAGCACCTAGTCAATCCATTCACACTAAGAAATAAATAACTGAGAATGTTTAATGTTCATCACTTATATTGCTTTATGAGCTATTTGTATTTTAATAAATGAAAATGCTTAAATCCAAGTAATGTCCCCACTGTATATAAAACATTGCATGGTATGCAATACTATTTAAATATTGGTTAGTTTTGCAAAATCTTCTTTTTCAATATTCTTTTAGGGATAGCTCTCTGGATGGAACTAGAAAGAGTATAATGGGAAATGTAGGCAATTTAAAAGCAAAAAATTGTAATAAAATTCACTTTTAAATAGCCTATACTAAGGGATGAGTGTGGTAGCAGTTAGAATATTAGAAAAAGGTTTTACGTGGAAAGGAGCACTTGAACTATATTGCCCAGAAAAGTAGAGAGTCCAATAGACAAAAAATGAAATTTGAAAGAATTTCAGGCTTGGGGGTCAGCCAGTTCAAAGGCACAGAGATGGGAGATGGGTATCACAAATGAAAAACAGCAAGGAAACCAACATAGCTGGAACACAGAGTATGTGGAGAGGCATAAGACAAGAAAGTTAGAAATAGGCTAGCTTGTAAAGAGCGTTCAGTGTCCACATCCTCTTATCTCTCTCAGTTTTTGTATGTTTTGTACAGTTTATCTTTTCACTCTAAGATGAACGGGGTTCTAGCTAGAGCAGTACATCAGAGACCTCTTAGCAGGCTTGCTTCAGTCCCTTAATCACAACTCCCAGGTCTGGTCTTTCAACTAGCTGTAAATTCACTTATCTATATTGTCTACTTCTGTCCACCATCAAAATTGATAACGATAAAGATTTGTCACTTACCATCTGCCAGGCACTGTGCTAAGCGTCCAAGAAATGTTAATTCATTTGATCCTTCCAACAAATGTGGGAGGGAACTTCTATTTTTATTCCCATTTTACAGTTGAGGAAACTGAATCAAACAGAGGTTAAGTGACTTCCTCACGGTCACACAGGCTGGATTTGAACCCAGGCCTTTCTGACTCTAGGCTCAGTGTTTTATTCAATTTGTCACCTACCTGCCTCCTAAAATATAAATCATATGAAACGAAATAAAAATTTTTTCAACTAGTGTGCTAAAATCTAGTTATACCATAGCATATATATACTATATACCGTATATATATATATATATATATGTGTGTGTGTGTGTGTGTGTGTGTGTGTATATATGTGTGTGTGCATATATATTATATATATATATATATAATATATATATATATATATATATATATGTAATATTCCCTTTCTTTACCTGTCAAGTAACCTTGTAAAGGGGCGCAGTGGATAGGGCACTGGGCTTGAAATCAGAAAGACATCTTTCTGAGCTCAACCCTCAGACATCTACTAACTGTGTGACCCTGGGCAAGTCATTTAACCTCATTTGCCTGTTTTCTCATTTATAAAATGAGCTGGAGAAGGGAATGGCAAACCCCTTCAGTACTTTTGCCAAGTAAGCCCCAGACGAGGTCACAAAGAATCAGATGCAACTGAACAACAATAAACCCTGTTAAAAAAAAGAAAAAGATATTCGAGGTTACTCTTGTATAATTTGTTATTTTTTAAAATTTTATAATGCCTTTTGCTTTTACATGATATTCATTGCTAAATATACTTTCCCATTTCTCTACCCTGGGAACTTCTCCTTGCAACAAAGATGAAAATAAAAGTTTATCCAAAACCAACCCTGTCCAGCAGCACATTCAACATTCCACACCCATCCCATATCTAGCAGTTCCAGCTGCCTAGGGAAATTTCAGTCCATCTCCCAACCCCCTTCACCTTGCCCCACTAGTATCACACACTTTCCAGCTTTTTTTCTCTTCTGTATATCCTCCTGATAGTATATAAACTCCTTTATAGCAAGGGTTGTATAGTTTGTTTCTCTTTGTGTAATCAGCACTTAGTACAGTATCTGACATGTAGCAAGTACTTAATAAAAGTTCTTTCTTTCATTCATTCATTCATTCAATCAGTCCAGCCTTTAGACAGTCATTTCCCCCCTTCTCTTAAAAAAAAAAATGAAAGGTATATTTTTTTCACTGCTTTTTGGAACCAAACTCGGTGATGATGACTATACAACATTCACTTTGATTTTTCTCTGTCCCTTTACATTATGGTGAAGATCATCTCGTTTACCTTTCTTCTGGTTGTGTTTATTCTTCTTCAGTTTTACATGAGTCTTCCCATATTTCTTTGAATTCCTCATATTCATTTTTTTCTGCCATGATAATATTCCCTAAAAATAACCTGCTACATTTTTTTTAGCCATTCCCCAATGTAAAATGCATTCTTTTTGTATGTTATGTTTTGCTTTTACAATACATTCATTTCCAAATATATGCCTTCTCCTACCCAGAGAGGCATATAAAACATTTTGATATTTTGCCAGGAAATGGTGCTAGACTAACCAGCCCATGATGTGAAAAAATCTACCTGCTTCCTCACTTTGGAAATTGAGATTTTTGGGCATCTCCAGTCTCATAGGAATTCTCTCAGTCACCAGGATTCCTCAGGGATCACCAACAGCAGGTCACCAGTCACATCTATAAGTTCTCTCAGGACTATCATGTGTAGTTTGATAGGACTAGATCGCTTGAACTCATTGAGGGCAACTGAGTAATCTTTTATCTCCTTGCTTGTTTTGGGATAGCAAATCCTTAATAACTCTTTTCCTGCTATATCCTTCTCAATTTAATAATCATTCCTTTTGATACAGAACACAGATGCAAAATAGAGCCAAAGCATCATTATTTTTCAGAAAATTATAGTGATAGCTTTATTTTCTTTATTCTCATATTTAATGACTCAGCGGAAGTGAATGTCACTTGATAAAGATGGTTACACTTTAAATCTCATTAACCTTTTCAGCAGAAGGACTTATTTACTGTATCTCATCAATAATGCCAATATATCTTACAGTTTCACCAGAGGGCAGGGAAGATCAAGTCCTTTTGATGTCTTTATGTTACAGAACAATTTGCTCCCTTAAGTCAGGTGATAAAAGATCTTTCTTTAACTATTTCGCACATGAAGTAAAATAAAATTTACATTTGTTTGGATGGGGTTTTTGCTTCAAGATAAATTATTACAATCCAAATTGGACAATTTAAAATGTAACAACTGGCAATCAATTCCAACAAAGTAATTGTACATTTGGAATACATATACTAGGACAAATAGAGTGGAAAAGAGACCTAGAACAATGTCCTGGGCAATCATGTGGAGCAGAGAAGGGATAGATTAAACATTCCCATAAATCTTTTGGGGGGACATCATCTATTTAGTGTTATTGTAACTTAATAAAGAGTTTCTCTTTTTTTCTATCCTTTTCTAAGGTTTCTAAAATTATTGCCATTATTCTTCATTAGTTTCTATAGTTTTAAAGATCTTTTGGGTCATTTTTTGCATTAATTGGAGAAAAAAATACAAGATATTGCAACCTTATTCCATGAGTTTGAGATTTTAAGCTGAACAGCATTTGCAATGTTTCCTCAAATAGTGTGTGTCAATACAGGTAGCTTCACCTTAGAAATAACTAGTGCTTTTTAAAATATCATTTTATTTTTTCCCAATTACATCAAGACAATTTTTAGCATTTGTTTTTACAAGATTTTGAGTTCCAAATTTTTCTCCCTCCCTCTCCTCCACTTTTCCTAAAACGGTAAGCAATTTCATATAGGTTAAACATGTACTATCATGTAAAATATATTTCCAATATTACTCCCAGTTGTGAAGGAAATAGATCAAAAGAAAAAATACAAACAGGAATAAAGTATGTGAAAAAATACAATAGCATTTTATTCTGTGAGCCCTTTGTACTCGTCTTGGATCACTGTGTTGCTGAGGAGAGCTGAGTCATTCATAGATGATCCTAAAATGGTGCTGATATTGTGTGCAATAGTTTCCTTGTTGTGCTCATTTCACTTTGTATCACTTCATAAAAGTCTTTCCAGGTTTTTCTAAAATCTGCCTGTTCATCATTTCTTATTGCACAATAGTATGCCTTTACATTCATATACCACAACTTGGTCCCTGCCCAAGCTCTACTTGATGACTATATTTTGGACCCTCCTGGCTCTGAGTAAATGTCAATAGTGACAATTTCTCTTTTGACCAGTAACCCTGAGGGTCTTCCCCCTCAGTGTGATTTTTTTTTTCATTAAAGGGGCCATCCCTTGACTCACTTCTTTTTTTCTTTTTCTTTTTTAATTTATTTATTTTACTTTTCAACATTCATTTCCACAAGATTTTAAGTTCCAAATTTTCTTCCCATCTCTCTTCTCTCCCCACCCCAAGACACTGTGCATTCTGAATACCTCTTCCCCAAATCTGCCCTCCATTCTATCACACTCCTCCCTTCCCTTATTTCCATTTTCTCTCTTTTCTTGTAGGGAAAGATAGATTTCTATACCCTGTTACCTATATTTCTTATTTCCTAGTTGCATGTAAAAACAATTCTCATCATTCATTTCTAAAACTTTGAGTTTCAACTTCTCTCCCTTCTTCCCTCCCCACACATCCCCACTATGAAGATGAGCAATTCAGTGTAGGCTATACATGTGTACTTATGCAAAAGATTTCCATAATAATAATGTTGTGAAAGACTAACTATATTTCCCTCCATCCTATCTTGTCCCCCTTTGTTCTGTTCCCTCTTTTGACCTTATGCTCCCCAAAAGTGTTTACTTCTAATTACTCCCTCCTCCCATTGGCCCTCCCTTCTACCACTCTCCTTATACCCCACTCATCTTCTTCTCTACTTTCCTGTAGTGTAAGATAGGGTTTTCATACCAAATTGAGTGTGCATGTTATTCCCTCTTTAGGCCAAATGGGATGACAGTAAGCTTCATTTTTTCCCTCTCACCTCCTCCCTTCATCCCTCTATTAAAAAGCTTTTTCTTGCCTCTTTTATGAGAGATGATTTGCCCCATTCCATTTCTCCCTTTCTCCTCCCAATATATTCTTCTCTCACCCCTTAATTTTATTTTTTTAGATATCATCCCTTCTTATTCAACTCACCTCTGTCTATGTGTATATAATCCCTCCAACTACCTAAATATTGAGAAAAGTCTCTAGAGTTAAAAATATTTTCTTTCCATGTAGAAATGTAAGCAGTTCAACTTTAGTAAGACCCTTATCATTTCTCTTTCCTGTTTATTTTTTCATGCTTCTCTTGATTCTTGTGTTTGAAAGTCAGATTTTCTTTTCAGCTCTGGTCTTTTCATCAAAAATACTTGAAAATCCTCTGTTTCATTGAATGACCATATTTTCCCCTGAAATATTATACTCAGTTTTGCTGGGTAGGTGATTCTTGGTTTTAGTCCTAGTTCCTTTGACTTCTGGAATATCTTATTCCATGCC
>CM053771.1:399321407-399450352 GCA_028658325.1 Potorous gilbertii | reverse complement strand
TCTAGCTGCTTGCAATATTTTCTCCTTGACCTGGGAACTCTGAAATTTGGCCACAATGTTCCTAGGAGTTTCTCTTTTTGGATCTCTTTCAGATGGTGATCGGTGGATTCCTTGAATACTTATTTTGCCCTCTGGTTCTAGAATATCCAGTTACGTGAAGCCAGTTACTTGACTTTTGAGTCCTTTGTCAACTGGAGGGCATACTCAAGGGACCCGTAAGTTCTCAGTTCCTCCAAAGTGGCATAATCAAGGGAGAAATTTCTCCTCCAGTGGCCTAAATTCTAGTCTGGGGTCAACCACAAGCTTTTCTGCCCATGATCTGCAAGTAGAATTCCTACTCCAGAGCCTGCACCAGCTCCTCCAGGCCAGTGCCCCTCCTCACCCCAGTACTGCCACTCAGTGCTGAGACCCACATCAGACACTTGATTCCCTCAGGGTCTTTAGGCCAAGGGCTCCTAAAATGTATGCTGCTGCCTCAGCTACCTCTGCCATCCTGGGGCCAGAGCAGACCAAGTTCCCTTCTCACACAAGTGAAAGAGTTTTCTCACTGACCTTTGAAACTGTCTTCGGTGTTTGTGGATTGAGTAATCTGAGAACTGCTGCTGCTACCCATGATTCGCTCCCTGAAGCCTGCTCTAGTCCTATCTGTGCCTGCACCACTGAAACCTTTCCTTTCAGCCTTCCAGGATGTCTTGGGATAGAGATCACTTTTACTCTGTCATTTTGTGTCTTCTGATGCTCTAGAATTTGTTTAGAGTCATTTTTTACAAGTATTTTATGAGCTATGGGAGGGGAGAGCTAGAGCAGGTTTGTCTTTCTACTCTACTATCTTGACTCCATCCCCTACAGTAATTTTAAATGAAATTTCTCTTTCTGTCTCTTGCTGATTGGCTTTGTTAGTAATATATATAGAAATACTGATGATTCATGTAGGTTTATTTTATATCATGTAACTTTGCTTAAGTTGTTAATTATTTCAAATAGTTTTCTAGATAATTTTCTAGGATTCTTTAAGTATTTCATCATATCATCTGAAAAGAGTGATAGCTTTGTTTCTTCTTTGCTGTTCTAATTCCTTCGATTCCTTTTTCTTTTCTTACTGCTAAAGCTAACATTTCTATTACAATATTGAGTAACATTGGTGATAATAGAGAGCTTTCTTTCACCCCCAGTCTTCTTGGAAATGCTTCTAACTTATCCACATTACATATAATTCTTGCTGATGGTTTTAGATAGATGCTATCTATCATTTTAAAGAAGACTCCATTTACTCCTGTGCTCTCTAGTGTTTTTAATAGGAATGAGTGTTGTTTTTTGTCAAAAACTTTTTCTGCAGGTATTGAGATAATCATATGGTTTCTGTTAGCTTTTTTTGTTGATATGATCAATTTTGCTGATAATTTTCCTAGTGTCAGACCATCCCTGCATTCCTGGCATAAATCCTATCTAGTCATAGTGTATCATCCTCAAGATAAGTTGCTATAATCTCTTTGCTAATATTTGATTCAAAGCTTTGGTATATTCATTAGGGAAATTGGTCTACAATTTTCTTTCTCTGTTTTGACATTTCTGGGTTTAAGTATCACTACCTTGTTTGTATCACAAAAAGAATTTGGCAGGACTCCTTCACCTATTTTCCAAATAGTTTTTATAGTATCGGATCTTAATTGTTCTTTAAATGTTTGTTAGAATTCATTTGTAAATCCATCTGGCCCTGGAGATTTTTTTCCTGTGGAGTTCATTGATGGCTTATTCAATTTACTTTTTTTTTCTGAAATGGTGTTAAGTATTTAATTACTCTTCTGTTAATCTGGGCAATTTTTATTTTTGTAAACATTCATCCATTTCCCTAAGATTGTCAAATTTATTGGCATACAGTTGGGCAAAATATTGCTTTACTTTCCTCTTCATTGATGGTGAAGTTACGTTTTTCCTTTTTGATACTGGTAATTTGGTTTTCTAATTTCTTTTTTTAAATTAAATTAGTCAAAGTTTATCAAGTTTATTATTTTTCTTTTTTACAAAACCAGCTCTTAGTTTCATATATTAGTTCAATAATTTTCTTAATTTCAATTTTATTAATCTCTCTTTTGGTTTTCAGAACTTCTAATTTTGTTCTTAATTGAGGATTTTTTGTTTGTTTTTTTTCTAGCTTTTTTAGTTGCATGCCTAATTCATTGATCTCTTTCTCTATGTAAATCATGTAAACATTTAGAAATATGAAACTTCCCCTAAAAACAGCTTTTGCTGCACCCTATAAGTGGGTGGTCTCATCACTGTCATTCTCTTGGATGGATGAAGTTATTGATTGTTTGTATGATTAATTGTTGGGCCCACTCACTTTTTAGGATTGGATTATTTAGTTTCCAATTAATTTTAGTTCATCTTTCCATGACCTTTATTGCAGAGAATTTTTATTACGTTATGATCTGAAAAGAATGCATTCAATATTTCTGTCTTTTTGCACTGGATTGTGAGATTTTTATGCCCCAAAACATGCTCAATTTTTGTGTAGGTGCCATGTAAAACTAAGAAAAAGGTATATTTCTTTTACCCCCATTCAATTTTCTGCAGAGTTCTACCACATCTAACTTTTCTAAGATTTTATTCAGCTCATTAACTTCATTCTTGTTTATTTTCTAGATAAATTTATCTAGTTCTGTGATGGGGTAGTTGAGTTCTCCCACTATTATAGTTTTGTTGCCTATTTCTTCATCTAATTCCCTTAACTTCTCCTCTAAGAATTTGTATGCTATGCCACTTCATACATATATATTTAATAATGATATTACTTCATTGACTATGGTGCCTTTCAGCAGGATGTAGTTTCCTTTCTTATCTCTTTAAATTAGGACAATTTTTGCTTTTACTCTGCCTGAAAACAGGATTGCTATCCCTGCTTTTTTTTTTTTTTTTACTTCAGATGAAGCATAATAGATTTTCTCCAGTCACTTACCTTTAATCTATGTGTGTCTCTGCTTCAAATGTGCTTCTTATAAGTATCATACTGTAAGATTCTGACATTTGATCCACTCTGCTATCTGCTTCCATTTTATGGAAGAGTTCATCCCATTCACGTTCAGTTCTGATTACCATGTATTTTTCTCTATCCTATTTCCCTCCTGTTTGTTCACTCTCTCCTTTCACTCTTTCCTTTTTCAGTAGTGTTTTGCTTTTGTCTGCCTCCTCCCCCAGACTGACCTCTCTTCCATCAGTTCCCCCTCATCTCCATACCATTTACATAATCACTTCCCCTCCTAGTTTTCTGTTAGGTAAGATAGATTTCTATATTCCACTGATTGTGCGCATTATTCCCCCTTTGAGACAACAGTGAAGAGAGTAAGGTTCAGGCTATGCCCATCATCCACTCACCTATCTTTCCCACCACTGTAATAGGTTTTTCATGTCTCTTCCTGGGAAATAATTTATCCCAGTCTACTTTTTCCCTCCTTCTGCATCCACTATACTCCTTTTTCTCATCCTTCAACTTCACCTCATACCCTATTCTAGCTGTTCTATTAGTGGCACAATTTTTAAGAATTATAAGTATCATCTTCCCATGTAAAGATGTAAACAGGACAGCTCCATTGAATTTCTTAAATTTTTTTTTTCCTTTTTCCTTTTTTTAGACTTCTCTTAGGTTTTGATATTGGAGATCAAATTTTTTGTTTACTTCTTATCTTCTCTTTATGAAAGCTCAAAATCCTTCTATTATATTGAATGACCATTTTTCCCATTGAAGTATTATGCTTAATTTTGTCAGGGAGATGATTCTTGCTTGTGTAGTACTAGTTCTTTTTCACTACAGAATGTCATATACCATGACTTCTGATTTTCTAATGTTGCAGCTGCTAAATCCTGGATAATCCTGATGGTGGCTCCCTGATACTTGAATTATTTCTTTCTGACCACTTACTATATATTTTTTCTTTGACTTGATGTTTCCTTAGATTTTTTTTTTAATTTTGAGATCCCTTTCCTGAGATGATTGGAGGATTCTTTTAATATCCATTTTTCTCTCTGGTTCCAGGATATCAGGGCAATTTTCCTTGATAATTTCTTGAGATATGCTGTCCAAGTACTCCATTTGATTATGGTTTTCAGGTAGTCCAATAATTCTGGCATTGTTTCTCCTGGATCTATTTTTCCAGGTCAGTTTGTTTTTCTAGTGAGATATTTTTCATTTTCTCCTATTTTTGTTTCATTCTTTTGAATTTATTTGATTGATTCTTGATGTCTTATAATCATTAGCTTCCACTTGCCCACTTCCAAATTTTAAGGAGTTGTTTTCTCAGTTAGCTTTTGTACTTTCTTTTCCATTTAGTCAATTGTACTTTTTAAAGAGTTGTTTTCTTTAGTGGATTTTTGTATCTCATTTTCCATTTGGCCAATTCTACTTTTTAAGCTGTTGTTTTCTTTTTTCCAAGCTGTTGACTTTTCCATAATTCTCTTGCATCATTTCTCTTGCCAGTTTTTTTCCACTTCTCTTATATGATGTTTAAGCTCCTTTTAAAACTCTTCCATGTGTTCTTTCTGGGTTTGAGACCACTTCCCATTTTGCTTTGAAGTTTTGCTTATATATGTTTTGACATTGCTATCCTCTTCTCAATTTGTTTCTTGATCTTCCCTGTCACCATAATAACTTTCTATGGTCAGATTATTTTTTGGTTTTCAAGTTTTTTGTTCATCTTTTTTTACCTTTTTCCTTTTAAACTTGAGCTCTATTCCTGGGGTAGAAGGAGAAGTGACTTAGTTTTCTTGTTCCAGGGACCAAAGGCCCTTTCTTTTTGCCTGGAAATATATTGGTGTTGCCTTGATGCCCATGAGGGACTCTCATATCTGGTGCTGTGCTGAGAGGGTGCAGTGGGGAGTGGCTAACACTGCTGGAAGCCATGGGAATCTGGCATCTTATCTGGCGCTAAACTAGGGTCATAGTACTGGTGTCAGGTGCATGCTAAGACCCATGGCATGATTTTGTGTTTCTCTGGGTAAACACTGAAGCATATGGTGGTTTTTGAAGCTGGAGTATGCCTATTCCCCTGACTACCCTGAGGCATGTGGGGGGGGGCTCCTGATGTTGGTGTTTACCTGTTCTACCAGACTAGGGATCAGGATGTTCCTCTGGTTTGCTATGAGGCTTGCTGCTAGCTTGCTGAGATACTTTTTGTCCTGGACTGAATTTCCCCAATATAAGTAAGAAATATCTTTCTTGCTGGTCTTCCAAGTTTCTTAGGCTAAAAGATTGTTTCACCTTGTCTTTTTGCTGGTTCTGCTTTCCAGTATTTGTTTTGGGACACTACTTTATGGTTGTTTGGAAGTGACTATGGAAGAGCTATGGTGATTTACTACTTGCTCTGCCATCTTGGCTCCCAGAAGTTCCTGATTAATGCTTTTCAAAAAAGTCTAACAAATTGCTGAGGCAGCTAGGTGGTACAGTGGATAGATCACCAGTGCAGGAGTCAGGAGGACCCGCATTCAAATCTCACCTCAGACACTTGATATTTACTAGCTGTGTGACCTTGGGCAAGTCACTTCACCCCAGTTGCCTCATCCTGGGTCATCTCCAGTCATCCTGATGAATATCTGGTCACTGGATTCAGATGGCTCTGGAGAAGAAGTGAGGCTAGTGACCTACACAGCCCTCCCTCACTCAAAACAAAGGCAAGTGCAAGTCATGTCATTGTTTCTCTCATGGCATGGTCTTCTTCAGTGACAAAGGATGAACACAGACTAACAAATTGCTGAGATAATCAAGGAAAATGAAGCTCTGGTTGATGTATGTTTTAATTAATTATATCATTACCACTTTAAGAGAACCATCTTCAGATGACTTTGGTGTAAGTTAATCAAGGAAACTTAAGATACGTATTATATATCTCTTCTTAAATAATAGATTATTTGATCCATGTGTTTAATGCATCTGCAGATCCTTCCAACATTAGGGTCAGAATTAAAGGGATAATTACTGGGTTGTGACTATTTAATCATAGCTTTTAAAATCATATGTCCGACTATAAGTGTTTTCCAGGGAATCCACCCAAGTTACTAGGGGCTTCTTCTGGAAATCTTGACATTTGTTGAATGTTCATGGTGTACATGGAACATCTATCATGTATCATTTGCTCTTGCTATGTGATCACCATATCATTTCTTCCAGAAATACATTTTTTGTTAATCTTTGTTACATATCCTCCAAAGTTCTTTGCTGATGTGTTGTAACACACCATGCATCTATCCATTGTCCTTGCATAACCTATAAACTGGTATTTCACAAATCCTAGGCACACAGAATCACCAAAGAACACCATTCTATAAAAGATATATTTCTATTTCTAGGAGAAGCTTAGATTCTTAAAAAGACTATAGCATTTCTGAAAGAAATCTGCCCCACTGTTCTCTTTCTCTTCAGGTCTAAACTCAACTCATTTTCCATTTACAGGGCTTGGTCAGAAAATAGTAGATGTCTTCATGGGCCAGTTTTATTGATTTCTCATACCATTTAGTATCACAGGCTAGACAATAGACATTTTTTGTCTATTTGGCTTTTCCTGTATGGAGAGTCTGATCAAATTCTTGAGTGATTAGAAATGATAAAAAGCCTTTTTTTAAAAGTTCTATAAAAACCACATAATTTATTCATTCTCTACTTAGCATGTTGCTCCGGACATAGTTCCAGTTCTTTGTGCATTGGCACATCTGGAAAATTTTCTCTTCTCAAGAAGGAAGAGCCTGTTCAGTGAGAGATGGAACAGAACTGAAGGCACTCATATCAAATCAATTCAATTTCTCTATTCTCCACATGCTTTCTGGGAATCAAGGCATACAAAGTTTATGTTTTATATCATCAGTTACAGTCCAATTCAGGGTGACATTTTGAAGGAGGAGAGGGTAAAAGTCTTCTAGGGTAGATAACCACGACAATTTAAAATGATCTGACTAGCGTATTTTTTTCCTTTCTTCCTGGGGAATTGTGTAGGAAAACTGACTCAGAAAAAAAATTATTCAAGTCCAGCAAATTAATCTTTTCAATTATTCATGCCACTAAGGCTTTGTCCTTCATCATTCTAATAGCATTTTCAAAATGGAAGTTTCAAAGAGCAAGAAAACAGATTCTTTGTGGAGAAAACTATTGAAAGAAAACTATTGACTAGACATAACAACCCTATGAATAGGTGCTGCTATTAGTCTAATCTTACAGATGAGAAAGCTGAAGCTGAAGGAAATGTTAAGAAACAGCCAGGGTCACACAACTAATATCCGAGGCAGGATTTGAACTAAAGTCTCAGATTCTGAGTCTAATGACTCAAAAGAAGAAAAAACAAATTAGTAAAATAAACAAAAATGCTCTTATCCCTTCTGAATACTGTAGTATTCAAAAATCCAGGTGGAAATCCAGAATATATGTCTGTATTATAATTTTTCAAATTGCACATTCAATTAAATAAGCACAGAAAAACTATGTAGCTATCAATGATGGCATTCAACCAAGTAACCATCTCAAAAGTTAGGGAATACAATATTCATTCATATCAAAAGTGCAAAATAAAATTCCTAGCTAAACTAAAAATCATGTCTACTCACCTGAGGCAATACTTTCTTCAGAAAACACACATTCAAAAGGTAACTTTAGGTGAAAATAACTTCTCTAAGTAATTTCTTTGAGTGACTGGACCGCCTCTTTTTGGTATATATAGATTATCTTATTGTTGTTAAATGTATATTATTTAATTATAAAACTCCAGTGATAGGAGTTTGGAAAATCTTACCCTGGAGCACCTGAAGTCAGATATCATAACCAGCAAAGGAGGTAGGTATAGCTGATAAGTCATCTTTGAGCTTACATTCAAATCAAAGGCTGAACAGTCAGTCATTTTTATAAACAAGTTTTCAGCAGGATGCCAAACATCAAAGTCAAGGTATATAGAGTGATCAAGTGTTTGTGTGTGTGCGTGTGTGTGTGTGCGTGTGTGTGTGTGTGTGTGTGTGTGTGTGTGTGTGTGTGTGTGTGGTGGGGTGAGGGATCTGAGAAATATTTCCATTGTTCCCCTTATATTGTTTCAGATGATCATTTTCAAACCTAAAGAAACTAGAGGTGTGTTGAGTTGACAAATTGAGTTGGGGGGTTGTGTTGATTCATGTGAGTGGAGGACAAGTTAGAAAGGCAGGGAGGAAAGACTCCTGGGGAATGGGAGGCTAGTTAATATTCTATTTCCTCACAAAACAGGAAAAGAAGCTTTGAGCTATGCTTTGATAGAGTATATTCAACTTTCTTATTGGGGAGTTATGAGCTTCTCTGGGATGAGAGTTTTCAGCTATGTTGTCTGACACTTTCAACAAGGACGAAAAATGACATCCAAGTCATTTACCACACTGATGGTAAATTATTGAACTTGGTTACAAGTTACAAGGTTATAAGCCAAGATTAAAGTGGAGGGAGAGTTGGTGCAGGACTTTTTACGTGCAGATGATAATGATAACTCACTCAATGCAGCCTCTAAAGTTGAGATGCACCAAAGTATGGATCGATTCTCTGAATCTTGTGCTTATTTTGGCCTAACGCCAAGAAAGCAGAAGTTCTCTACCAGGCAGCCCCACAACATCCATATTTGAGACCATGGGTTACAGTAAAAGGAGAAATTTTTGAATGCTGTGGATAAGTTCACTTACCTTGGCAGTATACTTTCCAGGGATATACATATAGATGATGAGGTTTGGCACTTGAGTTGCTAGAGCTTATTCAGTGTTTGGGAGGCTCGAAAGGAAAGTGTGGGAAAGAAGAGGTATTAGATTGCCTACCAAACTGAAGGACTACAGAAACATTGGGCTAACCTCAATCTTGCATGTCTGTGAAACCTGGACAGTCTACCAGTGCCATGCCAGGAAACTTAATCGCTTCCATTTGACTTGTCTCAGGAAGATTCTGAAGATCACCAGACAAGATAAGGTACTGTGCATAGAGGTCCTTTCTCTAGCTGAACTGCCAAGTTTCCAAACTCTACTGCAGAGAGTGCAACTCTGATAGGCTGGTCATGTTGTTCTAATGCCAAAAGTACGTTTACCTAAAAGACTATTTTGTGGAGAACTCACACAAGGCAACCACACACAAAGAGGTCAGAAGAAGCCATACAAGGACATGCTCAAGGTTTCTCTGAAGAACTTTGGAATCAATTGGGAGACATAGGAGACAAGGCCACAGGACCACTCAGCATGGTAAGCCTGCATCAAAGAAGGCACCTTACTCTATGAGCAAAGCAGAATTACAGCAGTTCAAAAAAAGCATGAAATGCAATAATTTAGAGACATTTTCACTCCAAATGTCCATATTTGTGCCAAACCTGTGGTGGAGCCTTCCAAGCTCATAATTGGTCTGATCAGCCATAGTAGGGCACACTATACCTTGAATTCAACATAGTGATGTCATTTTGGTTCTCTTTGAGAACAAAGGACAACAGCTAACATCAACAAAGCCTACTGTATTTCTTGCAGGCACCAACATTCTTCTAGACAATCAGACTTGTAAACTTGGAGTCATACTCAACATCTCACTCTCACCCATCCTACTTCCTCATGGCCAGTTAGTTGCCAAAGGGTGACCTCCAGTTGTTGATAACACCTATCCATTTCTTGTGCAACAAGGTTGACTCATCTTCCTGAGTTCAAAGTCAACCTGAGACACTTACTAGCTATGTGACCCTGGTCAAGTCACTTATTCTTCTGTAAAATGAGCTAGAGAAGGAAAGGAGAAGGAAAGGATGCTCCAGTACATTTGCCAAGAAAAGCCCAAATGAGGTCATGAAGTTAGACATAACTGAACAACAAAAGGAGAAAGAAAGATGGAGGCAGAGAGACATACAGAGAGAAACACAGGGTATTAGTGTTAGTTGTGTGACTCTGGATGTCACTTATCTCTCTGATCATAAGTTTCCAAATCTGTGAAATGAGGTTGCTGTGAAGATGTTAAATATTTTGCAAGTCTTAAAGCTACATGGATTTGAGCTTTTTCCCCTCAGACACAAAGAATTGTGTGGGCAAAGACACAGAAGTAGATATTAACTTCTCTTACAAGAAATTACTTTGTTCTTAAATAGATTAAGGTATCAACCTCTACTCCCATCCCAATCAAAATAAATTATCACTTTTAAAATCTTAAAATATCAATCATATATTACCTTGAGTATTTTATCTCTATAATCCTATCTTAATTTACATACTTTTTCCTCTTTGGACTCCTGAAGGGCAGTCAAGTCCATGAACCTTATATAACACCTTTCTGTAATAATCAGACCTATGAAGAAAGACTTTGTACATTAGTATAGTACTTTACTTTTGGAGGTTGAAGTAAGCATCACTTTGCTATTAGCAGAGTACTCTTAAATATTTTGAGGTTTTCCTTTACATCATTATCTCTTATTCTAAGGTGAGATTCGAACTCAGGTCCTCCTGACTCCTGCACTGGTACTCTATCCACTGCACCACCTACCTGCCCTAACTTGATACTCACTAGCTGTGTGACCTTGGGCAAGTCACTTAACCCCAGTTGCCTCATCCTGGGTCATCTCCAGTCATCCTGATGAATATCTGCTCACTGAATTCAGATGACTCTGGAGAAGAAGTAAGGCTGGTGACCTGCATAGCCCTCCCTCACTCAAAACAAAGTCAAGTGCAAGTCATGTCATTATTTCTCTGACGGCATAGTCTTCTTTGGCAATTTAGGACAAACACACACACACACATCTCTTATTCATTTCTCTTAAACCATTATCACAGCTTTTATTAGTTTTATTATCTTCCTGTACACTAAAATTGATACTTTTATAATTGGAAAACATTGAATTAACAAGTATCTGCTTATCAGGTTACCTTCAAAGTGGGATTTATCCATTCTGTTCTATCCTTTTTCGTTGCCTAATGTTTTTGAGTTAAGGACATACACTTAACTTCCTTCCTCTAAGAAGATACAACAAATATTCCAAATGAAAACAGATACTACGTTCAGCATCGTTTTAAAATGCACCGCACCAGCCATCTCCTCTTATTCTAGATATCTTATCTCCACTTATCTTAGAGGTAAAACAATGTCTGGTAATAACATCAGACCTAAAATTCCCCCACCTTGCGGCCACTCGGCACACCTACGGATGCTTTTCCTGTTTTGGTACACTAAGCTCCCAAACTAAAGTTCCCTGGGAGAAGCTATCATTGCCCTGGAGAACTCTCCTAATGCTATGGAGCGAAGTAGAGGAATCAGTTTACCCTCTCAGGAACTGAGAGAACTGGAAGGACTGCTGTGTGACATGAAATAAATGAGGAGAAAATGAATGTGGAGAAAAGGACCAGACAAAAGGCATGGCTGTATTTTCTGTCCTGGAGGACCAGTTGTTAAGGTTTTAATGACTCGGGCAGATGTTGGGGGGACAGAGAAGACTGCACAGACAAATGGACATTGTCCGCATTAGTAGACTCATACCCAACGCGGTTCTTTTATAGGTTCTCGCCACATCTCAACTGCCAGGTCTACTACGTACCCCAAGCAAAATTAGGCCACTAGTCACCAAAGAACGAAACTGGGTGTTGCCCCCAAAACTTTCTGTGTCCTTTCCTGGTAAAGTAGAACAATTTCCTCTGAGTATTCCCCTGCTTTCCGGGAAGACTTCGGGACAAGAAACGAGGGGTGGTGGGGCGGTTTGTTGGATCTTTGAGTCCCTTCTGTAAGGGGTTAGTAACTCGACAATTGTTTTCAGTTTCTTCTCTTCCCACTTTAGGAGCTGGTGTGTTTGAAGGTTAGTGATCATATGTGCGCAGATTTCTACTATCTCCCTTCCTCCTCCTGGGAGGGCGGCGGAAAGGCTACTGCCTTTTTGAGTATCTCAAGCGAGAGAAAGAGAAGGCAGTTTAGGATCCAGCAGAAAGAGGAACAAAGGAATGAAATGGTGCTACTAGAAGATACGCTCTGCTTTCTCCTCCCTTTTCGTCCCTTACCTCCCATCCCTCCAGGCACTCAACCTTCCCTTCTCAGTCTTCAGATAAACACGTGTGAGTGCCCTCAACACCCACAGCAGGCACCCGGAGCGCGTGCACATGTCCACTTTCTGTATGTAAACACACATTTCTAGTTACCCATGTGTTAATGTTAATATTTATGTCTCGCTCCTTTGTGCGCCCTCTCTCTCTCTCTCTGTCTCTCTCTCTCTCTCTCACACACACACACGCGCACACACACACACACACACACACACACACACACACACACACACCCCACTTAGTAAGACGCATCCCTTAGAAAGCTAAAAGCTTGAAAGCAAAAGCCAGGTCTGGGCTGTGGGTTTCCCGAAGCTGGGTACAAGGGCAAGGGGAGGGAAGCGCTCGTGTGATGATCGCGCTCGGCTTTGTCCTGTAACCTTTGTAGCGTTCCAGGAGCCTAGCTGCTAGTAGGTGCCACCAGCAGGGACCAGGCTGGGAAGGTCCGAGGTGGGAGGCGGGGGGATGGTAGAGGAGTGCAGAGAGAGCCGGAGAGCCTCGGGAGGGCCAGAATTGGGAAGCCCGAGTGCGGATCGCGATCCTGAGCGTCCGAGCGGGCACCCCGAGCCCACCTCCTTCTCGCAGGGGCTTGGGCCGTCCGCTAGTGCCTCTCGCAGCCCCGCGCCGGCGCGGACGCTGCTGCTGCTGCTTCCCAGAACAATGAGGCCGGGAGCGCGGGAGGCGCGGAGCTGAGCGCAGCCCCCTCCCCGCCTCCCTCGGCCCCCTCCCTCCCCTCATTCCCAGAGCCATCGAGGGCTAGAGCCAGCGGCCGGAGCCCCCAGCCGCGGCAGCGGCGCCTGCGGCAGCGATCCGGGA
This sequence comes from Potorous gilbertii, assembly GCA_028658325.1. Taxonomy (NCBI): domain Eukaryota; kingdom Metazoa; phylum Chordata; class Mammalia; order Diprotodontia; family Potoroidae; genus Potorous; species Potorous gilbertii. Next base: position 399,437,518 of record CM053771.1, on the reverse strand, counting down.
GCAGGGAGAACCGCGGCGGGGCAGAGCAGCAGCAGCGGCGGGGCAGAGCAGCAGCGGCGGCGGGGCAAAGCAGCAGCAACGGCCGCAGCAGCCCGAGCAGGAACGGCGGGGCAGAGCAGCAGCAGCGGCCGCAGCAGCCCGAGCAGGAACGGCGGGGCAGAGCAGCAGCAGCGGCCGCAGCAGCCCGAGCAGCAACGGCGGCCCCCTCGCCGGCTGCGGACCCGGCAGCCTCAGCATGTCTGCCCCACGGCAGCCACCGCGAACCTCGCCTTCGCCCAGACAAGCACCCTCCCTGCATCCGAGGCGGCCCCAGAAGCAGCCCGGGCACAAGCGGCAGCTCCCCAGCTCCCCCGATCTTTAACGCCCCGGGGGAGCCCCGCGGCTGCTCCGGCTCCTGCTCTTAGGTCATCCTCGAGCCCAGCCCGATGACCCAGCACCCCTCCCTGCTGTCCAGGTCAGCATCGGGTCTGCCCCAGCGAGACGGCGCAACCTCGCAGGCAGGGTCGGGCAGCGGGGTGGCAGGGCTGGCTGTCAGCGGGGAAGAGCCCAATCTACTTAACCATGTGTGTGCTCGCCAGCTCCTGACATGGCACAGCTCGGATACCTATGTAGACATTCTCCTGTGCAGCGTGATTTTGTGTGTGTGTGTGTGTGTGTGTGTGTGTGTGTGTGTGTGTGTGCGCGTGTGTGCCCTCGTGTGCGCGCGCCCGTAAAACTGCTTGGGAATAAAAATGTGCCACACTCTTCCGACTACAGCCTTGCTCAGCCGGAGCGCTGAGGTATCCAGAGTATTTAGAAGAGGCGTTTGAGAGAGGGTTGGCTAAGAGGGAAAGTGGCAGGGGCGCGGAGGCGGGCGATGCCTTTCTTCTTGGTACAAGAGTGCCGGTGTGCGGTGAGGATACAGCGCTGAACTACAGAGAGAAAGAAAGCCTTGTATGTTGAGAATTCTTAGAATGAGTGCTGTGTGTGTGTGTGTGTGTATGTGTGAAGGAAGAGGTCTCCGCGAGCTCTGACATGTGAAACCTGGTGCAACATGACAAGGTTGCATCTTTAAAACTATGTAAAAGGAAGCTTTTCCTTTTTCTTTTCAAACCTTTGGTTTTTAAGAGAAATGGTCGCTCTCGATTGTCCTTTCTTGGACGTTTTCTAATGGCACTGAGACATGAATTCGGATTTTAAAGGCACTGATTATTTTCCAGTTCTCTCCAGCTCCAATGTTGCCAGGTAGAAACACCTCAGAGTCAGAACTGCCCAGGCGTTAATTCTTCTGCAGTGGCACAAGCAACGCTACTTTTTATGGAAAGGTTCCCCACTTTTCACAACGTTGGTATTTCGATGTCTTTTAAACTCTATAGAGTGTTGGATGCTCTTTGTAATGTGGTATATATGTATATAGCTTGGTCTGAGGAGTGCAGGACATAGTGATGCTAAAATTGTGTTTTCAGTCGGACTTGCCTGCTAAGGAGAGCTGAATAGATGTTTAGAGAAGCTGTGCTTTCCAGGAATTTAAATGAGACTTTTTGTGATTGCCTTCCAAGTCTTTCCTACTAGTACCATATTTGTTTTGTCAGGTTGAACTTTCAAAGCTTTTTCATGTTGGTGTGGATCACTTTTTTCTTCTTCAGAGAAACCAATGTTTGGTTAGATTTTTAACTTATCTTTACTGGACAACACTGATGGTTTGTTCTGGAGTGACATACATGTTGTCAAGATCTTTATCTTTTCTGTAATTAGAGCTCTGGTCGCAGTGAAAAGTTATCCGTTTAAGATTATCCGTCTAAAGCAAGGAATTTATCTGAGGGTGCAAACGGATAGTTTGATAAGCTGATTTATGACACAGTTTGTGTTTTATTCATCGAAAGTATTGAGTAAGCATCTATTATGTACAAGGCATCATTTGATCACATTTTGCACATTTAAGCAAACCAGATGCTTGAAGTTACTCAATATTTTACTTCAAACTGGTAAAACTGTGGTTCATGGAGGAAGCAGTAACAGAAGCTAGGCAAAGGCAAATTTATCACTTTGAGGGCTATAAATCAAAAGATCACTCTGCTATTAGAAATTCACGGTTAAGGTTTCTTTTAAATGGGTCATGTGTTTGGACTTATGTATGTTGTGTAAAACTTCAAAAGGACGTTTTTCCCCACTCCTGAATGATACCCTTGGCCAATATTTTTATGACCCTGTATGGATATGCTACTGGTGTGCCTTAGAATCACATTAGGAAATAGCAACGGTAGATGAATAATGGCTAACATGCAGAGAAAAGCCTAAAAGATATATTTTTGGTTACTGTAATTATAACTAATTCAGACTTTATTTTGGGAAGGAAGAAATAAAAAATTGTAGATATAAGAAAAAGTTGAAGATGCAGAACTCATAGAGGCTTTGTGTGGAAGAATAACTTTTTTTTGTGCTAGAACACTTTAATAATCAATCAAGTAGGCAACTTTGAAAGTATAAACTATGCTATATTTTTTAAAAAATCTCTGACGCTTTCCAAACATTTTGCAATGAGACTTAATTTTGAATATTTCACGGATCTTTGGTTCTGTTTTTCTAGTTTTTAATCACTTAATACTAAAACAATTTGAGTCACATCTGGGAATCTTGAAATGATGCAAGTTCAATTTGTGTCCCATAATTTTAAAAGGATGTTGTGTGTGTTGGACAGAGGCCACAGGGGCTAAAAAATAAGGTAGTCAACTTTGGAAACCTAGGTGTTATGAACTAAGACTAAAGAAACCATGATTATTTAAATTGGAGAACAGACAGGTGGGTAGATGATTTAATACTGTTCCCCAAACAGTTTAATATGAAGAGTATGGATCATTTCTACTAAGGACAGATTAAGAGAGAAAAGGACTTAAACCATTTTGGGCTCTATGGAGAATACCACAAAATGTCTCAGCAATAGGTTGTTGAGTAGAGCCAAAGACCTCTCTTGTATTAAATTCAACAGACATTAAATGCTTGCTGCATGCTAAGTATAGCCCTAAGCCTTTAATGGAGAAAATATATTTTCCAAAATTTGTTTTTATTAAAGTGAATTTTATTATTTATAATTGTAAAAAGTAATATGAAGTAGACTGGGTTCATACTAATGAGTAGAGAGAGGTCTTTGGGATCTGCTTTGATAGAATAGAAAAGAATATATGATTTCTTAATTAGTAGATTAACTTTATGTAAAACACTAGTTTTCTCTCCTAAGTAGGCTGAAATGCAAACTGAAATCTTATACATACAAGTGTATTCCCAACTAAGTACTACTCTCTTCTCAGTTCATTAACTGGTCCCATAACACCAATGGATTTTTGGTGGAATTAGAGCAATGTTGTCAATGGTCAGTGAGTAGTAATAATAGTTCCCACTTATAAGGACCTTCAAAGTTTGCAAAGTATTTTACATACATTGTTGTATTTATTCTTCACAATAACCCTGTAAATTAGGTGCTATGATTCTCTCCATTTTACAGGTGAAGAACCCAGGGATCATACATCCAAGTCTCTGATTCTATGTGCAAAAGAGTATGTGGTATGGGGAGATTTGCAGTTTTACTGTGGAATTTGGTTACAGTATGGAGGATACCATTGTAAAACAATTTTACTTGGGCAATTGTGTAGAGAGTAGGTACATTTGTTGGGCAAAAATAACATTAAAATTCATAACTGTAACTGGCTACAATCATATGGAAGCAAATTCACTGGGGGAGGGAGAAAGAAGTGGTATGGACTGATACAATAGTGACAAAATAGCTGCCAATGGAGGGGGCAATTCAAGGAACTAGTACATTCAGGCATTCCAAGAAAATAAATAGTAAGCTCTCCTCCTCCTCCCTACCAAACTAGGGCAAAGTTCATTTTGACCTCTTTTATTTGTGGTTCTGTTTATGTAGCATTTTGAAGCTTACAGAATGCTTTTTCTCAAAATAATACTCTGAAGTAGAAAGTAGAAACATTATCCGTACTCTACAGAGAAGGAAACTGAGGCCCAAAGAGGCAAAATGGTGTATCCTAGTTATATAGCTAGGAAGTATCAGATCACTCTACTGTGTCAATACTTTTACAAGTCACCACTCATCCTCTGGGCTCACTTTTTTCTCTTCCAAATATGTCTTTTAACACTACTTGATTTAGACCACTCATGAGTAATCATATTTTAAGTTAATAGATTTAGAGCCAGAAGGGACTCATATAATCCAACCTTCTTGTTTTATAGATGAGGAAACAGGTTCAGTGGTTAAGTGATTTATCTATTTTGCTATTCAACTCTTTCCTAACCCTGCATTACCCTTAAATATTTTTCTCCATTTTTTTCTTCAGTGGAATCCAGCAATGCTGGAATAAGTTACACAACCATACTGACTGGATTCACTATTAAAAAAAATCTGTCTTAATTGGACCTCCACAGCTGTAGATTGATCCCTAGTCCCCTTCCCTGATGGTCAGTTCTATTGAACTCCCCATAGCAGTTTTTCTGAACGTTTCCTCTCCTCTCATTCCCTTTCCTCTTTTTTCTTCTCTACTATCCTCTTTCTCTCCTTTTCTTTCTTCTCTCCCCCTTTCTCCACCCACTACCACATCCCTCTCACTCTCCCAAGACATCCCCTCATATTTTGTTCATTTATTTTGAAGCAATCACAGCTAAGTGATTTGCCCAGGGTCAGGCTGCTAGTGTTTGAGTCTGGATTTGAACTCAAGTCCAGCAGACTCCAGGGGTGGTGCTGGATTCACTGTGCCACACAGCTGCCCCTGCCTCATACTGTATTGGAAAGTTAAAGTCCTACATCATGAAGTACTTCATTCAACTCTTCAATTCTGTGATTTAAATTATCTTAGAATTCTCTCTTTTTCCTTGGTCTCTAATGTAGTTCTTCTCCTTGATGATGCTAAACCCTTTACTTGTAGCCTAGATTCTATTGCATCTTCCATCCTCCAGGAGATTTCCCTTCCACTATCAGTTCTTTTTCCAAAATTTTTAACTTCATTACCTATTGCCTTTTTCTTTGCTACCTATAAACACTCCTAGCTCTTCCCATTCTTAAAAAATTAATTCTCTGTCTTTGAGGGGATGATCCTACTCTCCAATAGATAGCCATCCTATCTCTCTACACCCTTTCATGGTGAGTTTTGTTTTGTCTTAGAAAAATTCTGCTTATACTCACTGCCTCCACTTTCACTCTTTCTCTTTTGGTAATCTTAGCAGTTCTAGTAGATACAGCTATCACCTACACTACAAACGACTTCCAAGTTTATATCTTGAGTCTACCTTTCTAATCTGAGCTCGAATCTCACATCTTTTGAAATCCCCACCTAATTAGTGGTCCCATTAATGCCCCAAATGACATGTCACAGGTAGCATGTCTAAAGCAGAACATATTATCTCTCCCTCAAAACTCACCACTTCTAAGTTCCCTTTTTATTGGTAAAAGGTACCACCCTATTTCAGTCACCCAGGTTTGCTGTCACAAAGTCATTCTTGACCCTTTATTCTCTGCTATCTTCCCCTTCCTATGTATCCATTAGGTTTTCAGATCTTTAGATTAAACCTCATATTCATTATTTTAGCTTATTTGTATTCCTCTCTCTGCTCATACCACAACCACTCCTCATCTAAGCCCTTACTACCTTTTATCGGGACTATTGTAAAAGCCGCTTGAATGACCTCCTTTCATGTTTGGGAAACCTTGTTCTTTCATCCTCCACACAGTAGCCAAATCAATGAATACATGCCACAAGTGTGATAACCATGACATTTCTCTTAAGAAGATTTAGTGGCTGACTCTCTGTTACCCTTAGGCTAAAATACAACATTCTGTTCAGCATTCAAAGCCTTCACAATCTAAATCTACCTTATCTTTCTAGGTTAATTATATATTACTCTTCCTCTTGGCAGTATTGATGCACCAGATGATCTGATCTGCTTCTTCTTCCTAGATGATACTCTGTTTCTCACCTCCATGCCTTTGTTCAGCTGCCCCAGTGCTCTCTCTACTTTCCTTTTTAACTTTCACCTCATGGGTAAAGTTCTCAGATCCCTTCAGGTCACTGCTTAAAAGACCTTATTTGATTCCTACCTGTTCGTGGCACCAGCCCAACCCTTCATGAGGATTTTGTCTGTATCTTTTATGTACTTCTGTGTGAACATGTTGTATCTCACTTGTAGAATGTAGGACATGGGGATTGTTTCATTTTTGTCTTTATAGTTCCATCATTTAGCAGAGTACCTGTGGCATGTAGTAGACACCCAATAATAGTTAAGATATAGTACTTTAAGGTTTAGTATTTTATCTGGTTCTCATATCTACTCTGTGAATTAGATGTCAATTGTGCCTATTTCATAGGTAAGGTCTCTAAGACTGAAAGAGGTTACTGATCTACCCAAGGTTACAAAACTAGAGTTTAAGGCAAAATTTCAACTCAGGTCTTTCTGATCTCACCCTGGCATTCACCTTTCTCACTAATTTATTGATATATTTGAATTATAGGTGATTTTTTTCAAAGGTATAGCAAGATTAATATCTTTGTAGGACTTTTTGATACAAGAATTGTCTCTGCCTCTTATCGACTGGAATTGATATTTCAGCATATCTCATACATTTGGGTGTCTCCTAAAATGACTATATAAGAAGCAGTAACATAATCTCCAGGACTATGCAACTCTTCTTTTAGCAAATAAACAAATGAAGCACATCCTCACCAAAAACTTTGAAACATTTGTCCTCGGGGAGACTCTTAATTAATTCACAGATTTGGGGCCTCATTAAAATTCTTAATACTTTAGAGTAAAAATATCATATGCATGATAATAGGAAGATTTTTTAAAATCCATCTTTGCTTTGAGAGTGCAGCAGTGTTGGAAAATATATTTTCATATTTTTTTAATCTATTATAAGCATTTACAGTTTGAGCTGGTTAAATTAAATTGGAGGATAGCAAATTTATGTAGACATCCTGAGGACACTACTTAAGAGGTAAGCTTTTAAATGTGGAGGTGTCTTCACTTAGAAAGGGATGAGAAATGGTCTTCAGGCAAAAACCTCCAAAAAAATTGAATCAAAACATTGTGTCAAGACAGGTTCCCTCAGAGTATGATACGGAACATGGAATTTGTACTATTTGTACTTGACTCCTATACTTCTGTTGTGTTAAAATTGAACAGAACTTTAGAAATCATCCAGTTTAATCCTATTTTTGAATAAATAGAGACTCAAGGAATCCAAGCTGGCACAGGAGTTGGGTTGAATGTACTAGTGAACTAGAGTACTAAGGATACTAAAAGGAACTTTAAAAAAAAAGGCTATATGGAGTATGAGGAAAATCAAAGGAGTTATAGCACCTGCTGCTGGGAGGATGGTATCATGATCTGTCTGTCTGTCTGTTCGTGTTCATCCTTCGTTTCTGAGGAAGACCATGACATCAGAAGAATGACATGACTTGCATTTGACTTTGTATTGGATGAGGGAAGGCTATGCAAGGTCACCAGCCTCACTTTCTCCTCCTGAGCCATGAGAGATGATGGAAAGAAGGGAAACTTTTTAACTCTAATTCTGTTTCTGTTTTCTCTTATAAGGAGAATGATGTTTAGTCTAAAAGGACAGGACAAAGCTGTTTAAGAAGAAGTTGAAATGAGTTAGGAAGTGGCAGTAAGCACCTAGCTGTCCTTAGTGAGTACAAGTCACCCGGTCAAGATGAATTAACTAGGGTACAGAAAGAACTAGAATATGTTATTGTTAATAGTCTATGAGTTTTGAAAAGTAGTAGACTGTAGGAGAGGTGTCTGCATGTCTGGAGGAAGGAAGATTTTATTGGTAGTATAATAGATGAGTGCAGGGCCTGGTATCAGGAAGACGAGTTCAAATCTGTCCTTAGATACAACTGGCTGTGTGACCTTTGGCAAGTCACTTAATTTCTGTTTGCCTCAGTTTCCTAAACTGTAAAATGAGAGTGATGATAGCATCTACCTCCCAGGGTCATTGTGAGGATCAAATGAGGACATCTTTGTAAAAAAAAGAAAAAGTGCTTAGAAAAGTGCCTGGCTCAAAATAGGTGATATATATATATATATATATATATATATATATGTGCTTATTCCCTTTGTTTCCCTTCCCTTCCCTTACTTATTAAAAAAAAGCAAGGCTAGTTGGTGGGTTCTGTAGTGTAGACTATAGGTCAGTGGGCTTCTAGTCTTGGCAAAATTCTAGATTCATTTCTAAAGAGATGATTCATGAACATTTAGGAAGGGAAGCAATGATCATCAAGGGTTTCAGTACCAAGAGATCATAAAAAACTAGCATCCTTTAAAAAAAAAAAACCAGAATAACTCCACTGGTAGAAGAGAGAAGTGCAGTAGATATAGCATATCTAATTTTTAGATAAACTTGTATCAAAATTCTTCATAGTACTTTATAGACAAAACGGAGAAAAGTAAACTAGATGTTTATACAGTTAGGTAGATTTAGGACTGGTTGAATGACTACTAAAATATGAATAAACTTTTTTTTTAATCAGTGAGTTAGATAATCACCTCTTAAACTGTGGGTCCCAACCCCATATGCAGCTGAGACCACAGTTTAAGAAGCACTGAAGGGGTCATGAGTGGGAAAAGTTTAAAAAGCCCTGACTCAGATGATGGTATATAGTTGACATCCTTAATTAAATCTGCTGAAAAGTAGAAACTGAGCCGGAAAGCTAACACATTGTATGACTGCATTAGTATCCAAAATTATCTCTAGGTTCAGACACTGGACCAAGTCTAAAAGTATGAAACCTAATACCAATATTTTTTTAAAGTTAAACAGTTGGATAAAAAAAAACTTAACAAATATCAAATATAGGAGTTGTAGTCAATCCCTAAGAAAAGATCTGGAGATTTTAATGAGCATCAAGCTTGAAATTTATCATCAATGTCACATGGAAGCCATAAAAGTTAATGCTTTTCTTGGCTACATTGAGAGGCTCAGTATGTTGAAAAAGGGAGGTTACAAACTGCCCCACTGTACTTGGCTCTGGCAAGACTATATCTACGGTATTGTGCCCATTTCTGGGAGCCAAATTTTAGAAGGGAAGTTGATGTGGAGTGTCACCAGGATGATGAAGAACATGGAGATCAGACAATACAACATCTGATTAAAGGAATTAGACATATTTATCCTTAAGAAGAAAAGACTTAATAAGGGTAGGGGAAGCATGATTACTGTCTTTAAATATTTGAAAGGCTGTTATATAACAGAGAGATTAAGGGTATTCTGTTTGCTCTTGTTAAGTACAAACTAGAAACAAAAGAAAATTAAATGGAAATTGAAGAGTCACATTTATGTTTGATCTAAAGGAAATACTTCTTAACTACTAGAGCTGCTTTTTCAAGTGGTACCATCCTCCACACTGGAGGATTTCAAGTAGAGTCTGGAGTAGGGACTCAACCTTTTTTATGTCTTGGGTCTTTTTATAAGTCTGGTGAAACCTATGGCCCCTTCACTGAATAGTGTTTTCAAGTGCATAAAACAAAATACATATTACAAAGGAAAATAATTATAGTGGAATAGTTATCAAAATTTAAAACAAATTTCAAATTTGGTTGTCCCAAGGTAAGAAACTCTGGTCTAAATGAATACTTGTTGAGAAAGCTGTCACATACAGGTTAGTAAATGAAATTCTGTCAGCACAGAATATTTCATAATCCTCTGCTGACATTTCCCATAGCCTACTTTTGATATCTCTTTTTGGATCTCTGAGTGGAGAGGTCAAGGTTTGAATCAGCAGATAAACTACACTATGTTCCCATTGCTCAAAATATTAGAGAATATTTGTCATTCTTGAGTGACACACTGCCTAATGAATGAAGAAGAGCTTTTATTCTCTGTAAAATAGGAAGTATGAATTGATTAACATGATTAACATGAATTAATTAGGTAAAAATCTCTGGAATCTCAGATTTTTTATTCTCTCCATTATTCCTCTATGAGATTTCGGATGCTTTGAGTATTGGAATACGGGTTGAGTATTGGAATAAAGACTGGAAAATAGCCCCAGAATATGTTTTGTTTCCTGAAATGCTACCTTTGACCTTGCATTTCCCTTGTTCTGTTCATTTGTGCATGTCACAACCTTCCCGGTACCCAAGTTAATCTAAGAGCCCCTGATTGCCCCCAAATTAACCTGAATCCGATAAACCAGTCAAAAGATTGCTTGGTTCTCTAGGAGAGTTATGGGTTAAGAGGAAAGGGCATGAATAATATAAAATGCAAATGATATGTCAAATGCCTACCAATGACATTTTGTTGTTTAGTCATTTCAGTCATATCTGATTCTTTTAAATCTCATTTGGGGTTTTCTTGGTTAAGATACTTGAGTGATTTGCCATTTCTTTTTCCAGCTCATTTTACAGATGAAGGAACTGAGGCAAACAGTTAAATGACTTGCCCAGGGTAACACAGCTAGGAAGTGTCTGAGGCCAGATTTGACCTTACAAAGATCATTTTTCCTGACGACTCCAAGGCCCAGTATTCTATCCATAGCGCTCCCTAGCAACCAGTGACAATACAACACGTTTTAACCAGACACCATTCCAACATTTGCCAGATATTATCACTTCATTACTTTAAAAGCTAAAAGGTCTGAAATGTCATTATCTACAAATTGTTTCACTACCCTTTAGCAGAAAATAGAAATATTATGGCAAGCAAAAGACACACCCATGTTGCTTTATTTCCTCAGATCCCTTCTTTTCCCTAACATGGTTTCTTTGATCTCCTGATGTCTCCTTTAGATGTCATAGTGGATAAAATATTGGACTTGGAATCAGGAAGAAAAGAGCTTTAATCCTGACTTAGACACTTACTGTGTGTGCCAACACAAAGGGTTATCTATGACCATGTCTGCCTCCGTTTCCTCATCTGTAAGGATAATACCATGCACCTGGTTCATAGGTTTCTGGTGATGATTAAATGAGATAAATCATATGCAAAACTCTTTAAAGGGCTCTACAAAAGTTATCATCGTCTTCATCATCACTATCATTTTTCCTGCAGTCCATAGACTATTCTCTACCAGCCCAATAGACTTAAGATTGGATGATTATCACAGTTCTATGATTATTGGACAGTAAGCTCCCTGAACTAGACCACACATTTCCTAAGAGCAGAACCTTTGATTTTTCACCTTTCCTGACCCTTGAACTTAGTACAGAGCTTTGTACATAGTAACACAAACTTAACAAATGTTTGGTTCATTGAATTTACTTCTTGTTGGGGAGAGGATGTTGTCATAAGAAAGAATGCTAAAGTCAATGCCAGTCTGCAAGCCTGACCTTCTAGTCCTACCTCTTGCTCTAATTGATTGTATGAACCCACTTAATTTGGGCCTCAGTTTACCACAGAATCACAGGGTTGGGCTAAGTGATCTCTCAGGCTTTTTCTAGTCCTATAATTTTGTGAATTGATAATTACATTTTGACAGTGTCTGTAAAGGGCAATTATGCTAACTAAAGAATGACTAACCTTTGAGTAATATTGGACCAGATTCTTTATAATCCTGATAGAAATCCCTCATCCAAATCTTCAGCAACTAAAGGATAAATTAAGTCAATGGTCTGAGGGCAAGGAAGCATGTTTTATTCATCTTTGCATCCCCCTTCAGAACCTTTCACAAAGTCTGGCATATCGGGAGTGCTCCATAAACATTTTATGTAATTCATTCAACAAGCATTTATTAAGGTCATACTGTATGCCAAGCCGTGGAAATAAAAAGACAGAAATAAAACCAGTCCCTGATCTCAGGGAGAACTATTATCTTTCTGAGAGAAAGTACTTGTACACAAATAACTAAATATCAAATGCGTCTAAAATAAATTTTAAAATATTCAGGTGGCACAGATGAGGAATTTAGATCACCAATTCCAGCTTTCTTGTAGTACAAATAAGGAAACTGAAGCCCTGAAGGTTAAAATCCTTTCCCCACATCACATAGCCTTATTTGAACATAGTTGAATAGGTGAATCCAAGGAAATAGTCTACAGTGTGGTGTTCCAGGGATTCGTTGGTCCTTTTGTTAGAAGGAAGTGAGAGCATGTGAGATGGGGAGGGAGGAAAATAATAAAGTCATGCTTTCATCATCTTAAAATTCACCCTTTTTTATTGCTTTTTTGTTTGCAAAGCAATTTCTTTTTTTAGAAAAAATTCTATGGTGTGGGTGGTGCAAGTTTATTGTTTCAGCTACACAGATATGTAACTGAAAAACAGAGAGGTTTAGCAATATACCTCACTGACGAGCTCATGAAAGCAAATTCCAGGCTCTCTCCATTATACCACAGCTGCTTCCTAGTAGTAAACCAACTAACTAGGACTTGAAAGCAGTTTATGAGTTTCATAGTGTTCAAGTAATCATGACTATCCTGAAATGATTAATTCAGGATAGTTTAGAAATAAACAAGGACCTAGAAAATGAAATTTCCAAGTGAAAATTTAAGATAAAATTCAACAAAATATTCCTGATGGTCTGAGCTGTGGGATTGGTGAAGAGCCTAGTTAGCTACTGGAATTGTGGCCCCTTGGGGCATTTAGAACAATATTGGAAAAAAGCACTTGAAAATGTGCTATAGAGGAAAAATCCTATAATACCATGATTACCAAAAGCCCTGCTTTCAGAAGTTTATAATTCACACACTCGGCTGCTGAAGTGCTTCAGCCTGAGAGGAAATGTGTTATTAAATTTAAAACAATTGGTTTTCCACATTCAAATTATACAAATTTATCAAGTGGAAGTTTTCACATTTTGGTAATTGTTGTGGTTTCTAAAATGACTTAGCTTTTAAATTAAATTTGGGAAAGGGTAAATGTCTTAGATAATTTAATAGCTTTCATTATTTAGAGATAAGTCTGAAAAGTACCTTTGGTGTATACACAATGACTACTATTCTAATACATAAGGGTTTTATCATTCCTTAAAACTTGCATTTGTACTATCGATGATAATGTCTGAGGGAGGCAAAAAACCTTCCATTCTTAGAAGCAAAAAAACTTATAACACATATATGCATTTAGATAAAAAGAATGCTAGTCAGAAATTCTAGTGTCATCTCTTACTCTGATTGTATGAACCCATTTAACTTCCCTGGGCCTCAGTTTACAGCAAAATAAGAGGGTTGGGCTAAATGACCTCTAAGGTTTTTTCTAGTCCTATAATTTTGTGAATTAATGATTATATTTTGACAGTGCTATGAAGGACAGTACACACATATATGTGTGTGTATGTATTGTAAAGTGTACTGTAAAAAGAGTACATTTAAAAAAATCTGGGATGGAAGGTTCTTACAAAATAAAATATACTTATTATAACATTAATCACCATTAATATTGTATAATGTGTTTTGCTAAATATATAGCATTTAATGTTCATTTTTATAATGTATTGAATGTTAATGCCCCAAGTGCCAAAAAGTTCCTGTATCATGTACATATAATATATATGTACATATGTATACATATATACACATTATATATTTATTTACATATATTTCCTTTTTTACAATTTTGTAAGTCTTGTTTTCTTTTTTTAGAGGGGGAAAGCAAGGCAAATGGAATTAAGTGACTTGCCCAAGGTCACACATCTAGTGTCAAGTGCCTAAAGCCAGATTTGAACTCACTTCCTCCTAACTCCAGGGCAGGTACTCTATTCATTGTGCTACCTAGCTGCCCCGTGTATTTTCATTACACAAGAGACTTAAGATCTTGATACACAAAAGACAATAGTGATTAGATATTCTCTATGGTTCCGTCCCACTCCAATAGTTGTATTTTGCTGTCTATTTCTGAGGTTCAAGATAAATTCATTTAATTGTGTGGCATTTGTTGGCTTTCACTTTTTTTAAGTTTTTACTTTTTATTATGAACTTAACAAATTCAAAAAAAAGGGACGTTTCTACAAAGTATAACAAAGAAAGATGACTACAGACAAATTTGACTCCCTATTATATACATCTTGCTTTTTGAAAAAGTATATAATAAATTCAAAATATTATCTTCAAAGATGTTATCTTTAATGTCCTTGTCTGTATTTTCTTCATAACTTCCTTCTTTTCTCTATTTCTCTTTTTTTGATTGACAACTTGGTAAGTTAAAATTTAGATTATTTTTTTTGCTCAATTACACAAATATTTCTTATATATTTTGTATAATGTAAGGTCCCCTGGGGAAGTGAATGTACAAAGTAACATACTGTGTTACAAGGTGATTCCAAGGTTATTTAACCTGGGGTCCATAGACCAAGAGGTCTGTGAACTTTGATTGGGGGTGGGGGAAGAGGGAGTTGCATCTTTATTTTCGTTAACATCTAAGATTTAGCACTTCTTTCAATTATGAATTTAAAAAAATTATTCTGAGAAGGGGTCAATAGGTTCTAGTGACTGCCAAAAGAATTTATGACATGAGGTTTAGAACCTCTGACCTAACTGAAATGAATGCAGCGCCAGTTAGTTATGTGAAATTTGTAATTTAGAGATAACTAACAGGAAGAAGCAGTGGGGTCAGAATGTGGAAAGACTTCAAAGTCAAGACTTTGCTTATTAAATATATACTAAATGTCTACTTGTATGTGCAGGGAGAGAGGAAGAGGAGGGTAACACTCCTCCTGTCTTGTTCCTCCCTACAAAACTTCATATAACTCTTTGCTTTGCAACCAATGTTTTGTAATATGGAGGCAATTATATATAAAACAACAGTCAGTGTTTTAATAGGGCTATGAGAAAACTCTAATACCATATAAATGTGAACCGTTATTTTTACTTGCCTTACCATCATGAGAGGGAGTTGCCTTAGTGGATAGAGAAGTAGGGCTCAGCCCTACTTTCATATACTCTTGGTGTGATCCTAAATAGGCCACTTAACACTTCCCTATCTCAGGTATGGAAGGCTAGAAGTAAACAAGTGAGTTGCTGATGGAATTCTGTGGAGGCAGTTTTCACTGTTCTAGAGGATGGAATTGTAGTTCTGAACTCAAAGTCACATAATATGCTGTATTAGAGTATTTTGTACAGTACAGTTGTATTCTAGTTTTCATTGTATCTCCCCCTCCCCCACTGGGTGAATGGAAAGAGCTGAGGTAATTACTCCAATTTCATATTGCCTCCACTGCTAAGGAGCATACAAAAAAGAAATGTAAGGCAATGTTGCAGCTCCCTTGGAGATCAGGACATAAAAAAGTGAAAGCAAAACGAAACAAACAAAACCTTTCTAAGCCCTGTTACTCTGCTTTGCAATGAATCTGGTGGTACCAGTTTCATTGCTTTATGAATGAGACCTTGCCTGCAAGATATGGGAGGTGGGTTGGGTTGGGAAAGAAATGGAAATCTTTTTCAGAAAGAATTTCTATTTATACCTACCCCACCCCTTCTCATCAGCTGTTCCCCAGTCTTCTTTTTGGAAGAGAGGAGAAATGATTACATTAAGAATGGAAAAGGAAGAGAAAGTGTGGTAGAGAAAAGCCAAGTGGATGGGGAGAAACTAGCTGAAAGAAGTAAAGTCACCTAAATCTTTAGACTTCAATTATCTGAACTGAAAAAGTAGGAACTTAACTAGATCAACATTTCCCAAATTGTGTTCCATTTCTGTAAGGAAATTTTGATGATGTTGCTATTTTCTCATCCAAAATATTACATTGTTTATGTATTGAAATACTCTCCAAAGTAAGTTTTATGTGTGAAAATTTTGGACTATTCTATTTTGTTCAAAATTTCCATGATCCTTTTTTTTTCTTTATCAAGGGAACGTTACATTTTTTCTCAGGCCATCCTCAACCCTGTACTCTCACCACAGTTGTATTGGGTTTTGCCAATATATTTCAAGGATCAAAATATTCAATATCTAAAATTAATGGATTATAAACTGGAAGGAGTCTTAGGTATTAAGAAGACTAGAAAGGTGGGGAGTGGGGCAGGTTATGAAGAACTGTTAAGTGCCAAACAGAAGACTTTATATTTGATTCTGGATGCAGTGGTGAGCCACTAGATTTTATTAAGTAGTGGGGAGGCAATGGTCAGGCCAATGTTTTAGAAATATCTCTTTGGCAGTTGAGTTCAGGATGGATTCAAGTGGGGGAAAGAATTGAGAGATGGAAACCAGTTGGAAGACCATTTCAATAGTCCAGATGAGAAGTAAGGAGGATCTGAAAAAGGGTCATTGCTGGGTGTATGTGTAGAAAAGGTATATACAAGAGTTATTGTGGAGATAGAAATAAGATGCTTTGAAAATGGATTCAATAAATGGGAAGAGTGAGGTCACCTTTAATAGCCTTTTCAACTCTAATATTCTGCAGTTCAGTAAAAGGACCAAAAAAACGAAAACAGGGTACTGATCATTGGAGAGTGGAATTAAAATCTTCAAATAAGTTAAGTTTCACCTCACCTTGTTCTCAGCATTTCATTTTGAAGCAAACTAGGCAAAATGTAGTTGCAATAAGTACAGTTTTATAAATGAAGCATTGGGACAGTCAGTGCTATTATTAAAGGTGTTAGCATCCATTGAAATGTTTTTAAGTGAAGTCAAAAGGTACATGGGTGAAATTGATTAAGTTTAGTCATTTCAGCTCTTGGATATTCTTCATGGTCACTGGTTTTGCTGCACAAGTGAAGGATACTATGAAAAGAACAAGGTGTAAAGGATGGGAGTCATGTGAAAAAAGGGGAAACTAAGGGAGCTTCAGTCAATCTATAGTCTCTCCTTTTATACTGGTATAGAATTAATTTCCATTTCTTATAGATTTTTCTTTGTGCCCTAGAGTTGTTTAATTTAAAGAAATCAATTTAATTTCATAAATAACCCAAAGAGTAATGAAAAGATGCCATAAGAAGGTACATTACGAATAAAGACCTGGACTGGATAAAGGACATTATAAAAGGCAGGTATTCCTGGAAAAGGAGAGTGACCAGTCAATCACATATGCAGAATGAGACATCCTATAAATAGCTTGATACCACTCTTTAACTGTAAAATATTTAAATAATGAAGAAAGCAGTAGGTAGCTCCTTTATATGGGAGGAATGTGGCCAAGAATTGCAGGTAAAAAGGGATGCTCACATAAACACCTATCTATGTTTTCAGCTTCCATTGTGGTGAATGACATAATGTGCAGTATGAGATCCAGTCTTCCTATTTATAACCATGACGAATGCAAATTTCTTATAATCTGGAATAGTAGTTTTGAATATATCTGTATTTAACATCTCTCTTGATTCAAGTGGTAATTTCATCTCCACAATATTTAAGTCCTATATTTTACCTGACTTTTTCCATTTTCTTGTGAGAAACTACCATGCTGTCAGGAGTGAAGATAACACACAGTACTTTGGACTTCTGTTTATTTTTAATAAGAATAGTTGATTGGCTAACCATAAACACATGTTCCTTCATGGGGTGAAATAGCTAATATTTTAACCTTGTTGAATAGGAAAAATATTTTGCCATGGATAATAACATTAGCTTTGTTTTGTTGGCCATTTCTATTGTATTTTGTTAATAGGAAGACTGTGTCATGAATTTTGATTGACAAGACCTGTTCAGTGTCAACAATTGGGTGGTATTCATTTAGAACATACTGTACCCAATTAACAGCGACTTAAGTGTACAAGAATGTGGATATAACACGTCTTAGACTTCTGTGAGCATTGAAATTTGACAAAGAAGTGATAGAAATATTTGTGACTTTTTTTCTGGTGAAAGCCAAACACTAAAAGTAAAAATATAATTTTAGTACTCAAATACTTTGGTAAAGAATTGGAGCAAGGCTTTTAATATGATCTTGATAAAAGACTTTGTTTATTGTCTGAGGACAAAGGCTCTATGGCAGAAGGCTGGCTACTAGATGATTCACTTTGGATGTGGCAACTCACAAATCAGATTAAAATAAATAAATATGCTCTAAATGTTATGCCATACTTTTAAGTTCCCGGAGGCAGCCTATTGTAGTAGAAAGAGTACTAGATGTGCAGTTAAGAGAGTTCTGACTTCATATTTTGTTCGGACACTAGCTGTTGAACTTCTGATAAGGGCAATTACTATCTCTGAATATTAGTTTCCTTATCTGTAAAAGAGGTAAGAATTTTACCAGTAGTAGTAATTTTAAGGTCAATTGTGAGATTCCAACAAGATATTGTATAGATAAAGCACTTTGTAAACCTGAAAGTGTTAAACAAGGTGCCCTTATTTTAAGCTATTAAAGCTTAAAATTGCCCTAAGACTTTTGGGATATGCTGAATAAAGGGCATTTATGATGATTATATTAATGATGGTTTTCATAAATCAACCACGTCCTAGTTATAGATTAGCAAGGGGAACATTATTTTTTATTGATCAGTGGGTCAAGGATATGCCAATGTCATTCCCATTCTTTGTATGTTGCTAGTTAAATACAATATAACCGGTTATGTGATATGCGATTCCAGTCTTTCTCAGTTGCAGGATTGCAGTTCCTCTAGGCGTTGGTTTAACCATGTTACGCATTTCAGTAACCAGAAGATGAATAATGATGAATTATTTTTGGTGATAATTCTCAAGACTAACCTGCGAGGGAGAGCAGATCCAAGCTGCCGTAGTCCCTGAAAAATAAAGGAATACCCAAAAGCACAAAACCAATACAGTGGACTTGCATTTAGCTATGAACAGGCTGGTGCTAAGAACAGAGGAAGGCTAGGTTCTAAAGTCAAGTCAGAGGACAAGTAAAAATGAACCCCTTCTCCCCCAACGTGGACAGGCTTTTGCATGTTAGAGCAATGATAGTAAGGGAAGTTGGCAAGCCCAGTCTGTAACTTGATAAGAATTGCCTCAGAGGGATGGGTTTTAAAGCTTCTCATTCCTCTACTCTCCCTTTTATCTTCTTCCCTTGCCCCAGAGAAAGACACACCTGCTGTGGAGCTGTGGAGGGGAAGGTAGTTATTAGGTAAGGCATATGGGAGATGGAAGCCTAGTTCACAATTTATAAGTCCAATCTTTCCCTCAATGAACCATAGAGCAAATTTACTCTACTATTTAAATTTCTCCTTTTTTTTGCTCTTTTCACCCAGTGTACTTTATTCATCTATTTTAAATATATAAATACATTTGTATATGTATTTCCACATCGGTACATATTCAGGCACATGTATACAAATGAATGTATATATTTATATGTAATCATATTATATATGTAAAGAGAGAAAGAAATCAAATATTATTTATTCATTGATTCACTAATTTATCTGTGTGTCTGTTTATATCCTGAAGCTAGGACTAGAACTGTGTGGACTTTTGACTTTTAGTACAGTGCTCATTCTACTGTATCTTGTACTTCTCTGTGAAAGAAATAAAATGGTCTGAATTCCACAGTTAAATATTTTTGATTTATATGTATTTCAGATATATTTAAGACTTTGCCTAATCTATGAATGCCTGTATGTATAGAAAATAGTATACATAAGGGTGCAATACATATACATGTATTACATATATGTATGTATGTCTATGTATGCATGTATACATATGTGTATGTATGCATATATACATATTTCTATAAAATCTATATCACCTCACAGCACATTTATTACCACTGCTGAAAATTTTGTATTTTCATTACTGTTGCAAGTTGTTGAGAGGCAGAATAGCTCTGGTAGCTTACTGCATATTTTTGGCTGCTTTCAATTCACACACACACACACCCCTCAGCTAACTACTGCAGGCGGTTTTTGAGACATCATTTCAAAAGGAATTGATTCAATGTTGAAGAATGCCACTACATTTATTTGTAATGTCTGTTCACTCTGATGAAAAAGGGATAGCCATTTTAAAATGTTTCAGTTAAATAAGACCAAAAATTGGAACTCTCTCCAGAAAACAGACAACCATTTGTAAGAGCTTGAATTGTCATGCCTTGTAATCAGTTCAGACATTCGGCATTAGAGCTAAGAATTCAAGCTAACGTTTTATTTTGGTATGTGAGCAGAGAATGTTGTACCTCTAATTCCGAAGGTGACTTTTAAAGCAGTGCAGAATGACATGGGGTCCATATGGATGCAAAGGAATTTTTGCTGTTGTTTGTAATCATCTACATTTTGAAATGGGCAATTTATTCCCCTTGGAATCACCAAATTATAGTCTATAGTTACTAACTACATTCTACACTATTAAAAATTAGAGAGCTGGGATAGTTGAACACATCAAGTAATGTAACAGGCTATATACTGGGCACTTTGCAATCATATTCAGTAGCTGCTCTGTGATGTATCAGATCATTAGCTATTTGAAGTAGGACTCCAAAAACTTATTTCACAGTAATATGAAAAGCTTAAATTACTCAATGACCGGGACTGTTTAATTTTTGTCTTTACCAGGCTTAGCACAATGCCTGCTTCACAGTTCGTACAGAGCTTTATCGGCCAGGTGTAACTGATGTGACTGTTTCCACAGGAAGCACACACATAAAAATCAACCTTTGTACTCTATAGTCAAGGCAGCTAGGTGGTATAGTGGATAGAAAGCTCGAGTCCTTGAGTCAGGAAGGCTCATCTTCCTGAGTTCAAATCTGACCTCAGATACTTACTAGTTGTGTCAGCCTGAGCAAGTCACTTAACCTTGTTTGCCTTAGTTTCCTCATCTGCAAAATGAGGTGGAGAAGGAAATGGCAAACCACTCCAGTATCTCTGCCAAGGAAAACCCAGATGGGGTCGTGAAGACAGGACAACATCATGACTGAACAACACCACTTTATAGTCATCTATATTACTGAATCACAGATCCTCAAAACTAGAAGGAGTCAAAAAAGCCATTTAATTTAACCTCAACAAGGTAAACTTATGGTATCCCTAACAAGGACTCATTCAGCCTCTATATAAAGCCTCTATATAAAGACTTCTTGTCATTGTTGTGGTTCAGTCACGCCCAACTCTTCAGGACTCCAGTTGGGGTTTTCTTGGCAAAGATGCTGGAAAAGTTTGCCATTTCCTTCTTCAGCTCATTTTACAGGTGAGGAAACTGAGGCAAACAGGGTTAAGTGACTCTCCCAGGCCTGGCACTCTATTCATTGCATCACTTAGCTGCCTCTAGAAACTAGACCTTTAATGTGAAAGAAATTCACTACCCCCAGATCTCATTCTACTCTGGGATAGATCTAAGCAGTGATGTGCTGGAGCCAGATCAGACTCCAGTTGTCCTTCAGCTGTTAAATTGTCAGTGTGTGCATTTTTTACCTTGAAAATAGATGAGCAAATGCTACAGATTAGAGTGTAATTTATTGTTTTGTTGCTTGTCTAGACCTAAGAAAGTGATGGAGTAAATGTTTATGATGCTGATTAAACTGTGTGTTATATGAATATTTTCTTCTTTTTGGACAGCTGATTATTAAACCATTTCACCCTGGTTCTAACTCTTAGGAAGTTTTCTTGATATCCAATCTAAATCTGCCTGTCTATAACTTCTACCTGTTGTTACCTATTTCTGCCCTCCAGGGTCAAGAAGAACAAATGTAGCTCCCTTCTCCATGGCAGGCCTCCAAATGCTTGAAGAAAATACCATGCCAGTTTCTTGCCTCCAGGGCTAAATATCCTCAGGTCCTTTAAATCATGTTAAGAAAAACAAAAACTTGCAGTATGCAATTGAAGTTATATTCTATTGAGTACATGTGCCAAAGGCTTAGGATTTCTTGCTTTTGGTTGAAGTGATAAATCTGTTCATTTATCAGAAGAGTGGCATTTAAATAAATCTGATATTTGGCTTAGGTTCACTGTTTCAGCATCACAGGATTTCAAAGGGAGACTGGTTTTTGTAAGAATATTAGGAGTGCAAAAAGTCAGGGATCAAGAACTGCCTCACCACCAGCTTCCAGGTCTAGGAAGGGAGTAGTTTCACAGTATTCTGCCATTGGAAGACCACTTCTGGAGTTCGGTGGATAGAATGCTGCACTCTTAGTCAGGAAGAACTTAGTTCATGTGCTATGTGATGCCCTTAATAGTTGTGTGACCTGAGGCAAATAGCACAACTTATGGGTCTCAGTTTCTCGTTATAAAATTGATACAATAATAGCACCTACTTTCCAGAATTGTTGATATAATATTTATAAAGTGCTATGCAAAACTGAAATTACTATATAAATGCTAGCTACATTATTATATTTTAATAATTAACCTCATCATCATCATCACCATATTTTAGGATGTAGAGCATCCAAATGATGTTGAATAGGATGATGGAAGAGTCAAGTCCTATTCCTATGCCATATTGGTTGAAGGAAATGGGAAAGATTTTCTTAGGAAAAAATAAAATTTAAGAGGAATGTGATAACCATGTTTTATTCATGGAATCCTAGATGTAGAGTTGGGAGAAAACTTGGAGCACATTTAGTCTAATGTCCTCATTTTATAGATAAGGAAACTGAGATGAAGTGACTTGCCCAGGATTGAATTGTAAGTGGCAGAAGGTGATTCATAGTCAAGACCCACGACTTGATTTTAATGAATAAATTTGGCACTCTTTCCATGGCACTACATTGCAAGAATTAGGACTAGACTTGTCTGAGTTGGCCCCACAGTAAAGAAAGGTAAAAAATAAATGCTTCTGTTTGTTGTATTAGATGACTTCTAAGTATCTTTTCAAACTAATACCTTATTACCCAAACTAATTCTGCATTCTTACCTCCTACTCTTAACCATGATCATATGGTATCCACATGATTAGGATGTGAATGGGAAGGGAAGATGGCTTATCTGGATTTTTTAAAAAGCCAAAATTATTTAAAATAATTCAGGAAAAAATTATTTAAGAATCTAATTTAGGCAAAAAAATCACAAGATAGATATAGTCATAAGATTATAGATTTAGAGCTGGAAGGTATTTTGGAGGACAACTAAATAAGTACCTTTATCTTAGAGATGACAAAAGCTAGAGGTCATGAAGGTTTGAATTTTGAAGTTCTAAATTCAGAAATATGCTGCCTCTTACAGGTTTTACACATTTTATATCAGATTTGGATACTTGGCCCTTTAACACATCAAATCTAGAAACATGTTTGTATCCTTTTAAGTGTTGATTTGAAAATTAATATTTGAGCATTCTCTTTGACAATTCTGAAAAAAAATTAATTTTTTATTGTTTGATACTTTTAAATCGCTTATTAATGTAATTCTTTGGGGAGGGGGAAAGAGTATCCATATTTAATTTATATAATTTATTTCTGT
The DNA here is from genome assembly GCA_028658325.1 of Potorous gilbertii. Classification (NCBI taxonomy): domain Eukaryota; kingdom Metazoa; phylum Chordata; class Mammalia; order Diprotodontia; family Potoroidae; genus Potorous; species Potorous gilbertii. The sequence goes on along the minus strand of CM053771.1, from coordinate 399,414,325 downwards.
TCTATCAATGGAGTGAATTAAATAGCAGTTTCAGTGGCCCTTGTCAGTAGCAGATTGGAAATGGAAAAAGGCATGGTTCTTTGAAAAAGAATACATCCAACTTCTTTGATGCCAATTTGGAAGAATTACAAGTACAGAATCATAAGATTGTAGATTTGGAACTAAAAGAGATCTTAGAAGCTATTATACCATACATACATATATACTATATCTATACACACTTATGTATGTTACAGTTATCCCTTCCACATCACAAGTTTCCCCATCACAATATATTGTGAGCTGGCACAAGAAATTAAATGGGAGTTTTGGGGGAATTTTGTAGAAGCCACAAATGACACTTGAAGGCTAGCGGATGACACAGAGCCTATGACCAAATACTTAATCCAAATTTTACAATAAAGTATTGTAAACACTCCATAAAAGTAAAAGAAAAAAATATCATACTTCTCTGGTTTGAATGGAGGGCCAAAAATGTTATGCAGGTTTTCCAGATTGCTGGGGTGACGTGCCCCTAATCCCTATAATGTGGAAGGGATAACTGTGTATCTATACACACATACATAGGTGTATATATAATATTGCATATTATAATATTATATTACATATACATATATGTTATATATTATAGATCACTGCCAATGCAGAGGGAGATGTTTAGCAGGGAATGCTGGCAAAGCTTGTGAGTACTTATCAAGGAGGGAAGAGATAGAAAGGGAATGAAAAAGAGGACTGTTTCAAGTGAGACTATGATAGTGTTGTAGAATTATTATTAATCAAAGTTCTTTGCTGATAGGCTATAAGTGCAAGAAGAGTGTGAAAGGCTATTTAGTACAATGTGGTAGCCTCTAAGGATAGATTTACTTGGACATAGCAGATCTAGGATCTTGTCATGCGTAGGTCCTTTAACTAGGAAATCCTCCAACCATGGAGTTCCTCCATGATTTCTTGCCTTTTGTAGCTCTTGTCTGTCCGCATCTTCTCATAAATTCTCTCCTCCCCTCTACCCGACCTAGGGAAATCATTCGACACTAAGGTCTTTATTCCAGATTTCTTGATGTGGTGTGGATTGGAAACCAATGGATAAGGTACATTGAACTGTTGCTGAGAACATGGGAATACATCTCAAGACACATCTTAATTTGCACTACAGGTGTGTGACATTTGTACCTGATCCTCACTTGAATTTTAACATCATATAAGAGAACCTACTTTTCACAAAAGTAACAGTAGCTAAAATTTATATAACATATCCCAGCATTCTTAAGTTTTATCTTAAGACTCATAACCACTACCACCTTATGTAGTATTATCCTCATTTAACATATCAGCAAACTGAATTTGAGAGCAGTTGAGTGACTTCCTTGAGATTAGACAGATAATGAGTGATAGACAGATTCAAACGCAAAGTTTCCTGACTATAGGTCCAGTGCCTATCCAGTACATCACCTAGCTGCCAAAGTGATAGATGCGTTGACCAGAGATTGGACTCATAACCAAAAATTGTAGCTCCTTAGGCCTTAATGGTCTCTCCGGTTTTGTCTGGTTTATTAGGTAAAAATGGACTTGGTTCCTTTTGTTTATATTTGCACTCCTGGGTCAGATAGCCCACAATCAGTCCAGGATTGTCTTGTTGAATGCCTGGACCCTGGAAGGCAATGTTGAATCTTTATCCCATAGACTCTTTTGACAAAGTGATTGGATTAGCAAATATTGTTGCATTTTTAATGCAAGAGTACACTAGTTTCTTATCAGTACACCAGATTAATGTCCCTTTTAGTCCCAAGACAGCGAAATAAAATGAATGGAGATATTGTAGGAGAACATAGTAGAATTCTGTGACAGACATTGCAGTTCAGTTAGAAAAGTTTGTGTTTCCCCAAATTTTGCCTATTTTGTCTTTCTTGCTTTGGAGTTGCCAGATTTGTCCCACAATCTATATGTGAGTAGTCTGAAAATTTGGGGTTAGGGGAACTTTTGAGTTATACTTTCCATGCCACTGCTAAACTTTGTGCCAGTCACTGTAATCTCTGCCTTGGCTTTTCAAAAGGTTACTGGGTGGAAAATTGACTGGCCTTTTGCCAACACAAACTACTATTTAAATCCTAAATCACATTATTATGTGAGTATAGGCAGAGAATAATAGCACATATTCATGAGTAATTTAAAGAGAACTGCATTTTTAACTTTGAAGATTTTTCTGTCATTTCAACTGTAATGCAGAACCCAAAGGTGAGGGAAGAACTGGTTTTAGTAACATTTTAACAAAAAGTTTACCTAAATATTTTAGGATAGACTTCAGGGATTAATGCAGAATTTTAGCCAACATGGAGTCTTGGTAATACATTAAAGCAAAAAGTTTGATCCTGGTCTATGGTGGAAGCTTAAATGAAATATGAAACATAGCTCAGAAGTGATTAATAATGTAAAAGTTCATTTTTTCCATTTATGTGAGTGCTTTAAATCTTTTCAATTCAGTTTAACACCAACACTCAAAAATGTCTTCAACTTGTAATCAAAACAGTTCTGTTCTTAAAAGAAGTTGTATTTTCCTTAATATATTTCATTTAATCAAAAATATTAGAAAATTTTATATTAATTTGAGAAAGCTAAAAAAGCTTATTTATAACATCTCAAAAATTCAAGCTTCTTATAATCTGAGTTAAATTTCTTTGTATAGATTTCTGTATTATTTATAAGAATTCATGGTAAGATTCAATTTTTGAAATGATTTCTAAGTGGACAGTGCTTTAGAGCTATTGCTTTGCATTCCAAAGATTTAAGTACATTTTAAGTATCTTAAAGATTCATTTTAAGAAATCAATTAAAATGTATTCTTAATAGAGAAAACATGTTAGGCAGGAAAGAGGACATGAAAGTTCTATAGACAGAAATCTAAACATTTGGCAATTTTTATTACCTACAGAAAAGCTCAAATTTTCACATTGAATTTTTATTTTATTATAGAAATATCATGCTAAATAAAATTTTCAGTGTCGAGACAGTTTGGTCCAGGACATGTAAAACTTTGAGAGACAGCAATGAGGATATTCTCACAAGGATTTAGAATTTGAAAGTCCTAATTAACAGTTAGCAGTTCACCTCTGGATGTTAGCCACAACCTTGATACCTTTCCATTCTTCTTATACTTCTTATACCTTACTGCCCTCCATGTACTCTGGGAAACCATACAGCAACACTGGCCTCCTTGCCCTTCCTCTCTCCAATGCTCCTGTGAGCCTTTCATGGATTTCCAAATCCCCATGCTTAAAATTCTCTCCCTCTTGCTCACTATTTCTAGGCCTCCCTGACTTCCTTCAAATCTCAGCTGAAATCCCAGCTTCTGTAAGACACCTTTCCTGATCTCCCATGCTATTGTCTTCCCTTTGAAATAGTCTCTACTTTATCCTTTCTATATCCTGTTTGTACATAGTTCTTTGAACGTAACATCACTCATCGAACTGTGAGCTGCTTGACTAGAGAGACTATCTTTTGTCTTTCTTTATAGCCCCAGAATTTAGCACCAAACCCGTACCTAAATTTAGCTACCCTAAATGCTTACTGGCTCTTCTCAGCACTAAAGTACAGGGAGAATCAGAAAAAATAAAACAAAATAAAAACAAGATACTTAGAAATATTGCTAGGAATAAAGAGTTTAGGATATAGAAATATAATCTGAAAAAAAAAAAACCAAATCAAGTAGTTTGTTTAAGAAAGATTATTTCTTGACATTGTGTCTGTTGTATTCCTATCCGTCAGGTTGCCTATAATCTATAGAGTGTATGTATCATATCTACTGCATTCATGCAGTATCAGAACAGTATGTTTGGCAGCAAACACATACACCTTATTAGAATTCCTATCACTTGAATTCTGTGTCTCCTGAAAAGGAAACACTATCTGTTACCTGCTGCTGAAAATGTTGGCTTCTCTACAACTTGCCCTTGGGCATGTTCTATTTAAGTGGCTTGAAAATATGTGATTATGCTTCATGTGCTTGTCCAGATTCTATATCCTTATGGAGACAGGGACATTTATAGTATCTGCAGGGTGAAGTGTTTCTTTGGCTACAGCTTTTAACGTCTATCATATACTCTGCTGAGAATTTTGTAGGTGAGACTCTGCACTGATTGATAATTTGCCCAAAACTCAAGATGGTCATTTGCAGGAGGTAGTGCAGTCAGGTTTCCTATTTGATTGGAAGAAGCTAAGATCATGCCTGTAATACCAGAAAAGTTGTTTTGTCTTTATTCTTGCTTGTTTTCTTTGTTTTTAGGTTAAGTATCCATTTGTGACATCTAGATAGTACAGTGTCTGTGGCCCTGGACTTGGAGTTAGGAAGGCCTAAGGTTGAATCTTGTTTCTGGGTGAGTAACTTTTTCCAAGTGGGCAAGTCACTGAGCTTCTTTTTTTGATTTAGTGTCCTGATCTTAAAATGACATTTTAATACCACCAGGTTCACATGGTTGTGAGAACTAAATGACATATATGTAAAATGCTTCACAGATGTTAGCTATTTTGTTATAACAAATAAAAAAATATGTAAAAACAGAAACTTGTCTCACTGCCTTCCCCCACTTAAAAATAGTCTGAGACAGCTCTGGCAGGGTGGGTGGATCCTGCCTTTGAGTTAGGAATACCTTGGTTTAAATTCTGCCTGTGAGGTATACTTTCTGTGTGATCCTAATCTCCCAGTTCTCTGAAGAAAAAGACTAAAAGTTGCAGAACCAGGTGCCTATCTACAATGGCAAAAGGTGCCTATTAGCAATGGTAGAAAGCATTTCTTACCCTGGAATTTGTTACACCCAGAAAAGTCACAGAGTCAACCCCATTTATCCTTGTCCCAAATTTTTAAAAAGCCAAAGAGGACCTCTTTTAAGTAAGACCATCTTGTATTTTCAACTTTGGAGGTCTATATAGTGAACCCTAAAGCGAGAGAATTCTTAGGCTACTTGTCAAGTCACTTAGAAGCAAATTTTTCAAATTTTTTCTTCATAATTATAATCTACTTCTTAGACTTAAGGGATATAATTACCACATGTATGGTGAAAGCTCTTTATATGCCTTTATCTAGAAAAGCATTTGGACCTGAGGGAAAAATGTAATTGGTAAGTAATTAGTAAGTAAAGTAGGTAGGAGCTGTCCACTGAGAATTTATAAGAGCACATTGGACTGGATTCATAAATGTTTTATAAAATTCTAACAATTAGGACTACATACATTACCAGCACCTGGTGTGATAACTCTATTTCAGGGCAAATGCGCTCAGCAGTGTTTTCTGGCTGCTGATGTTTTTTTCCCCCCCTTTCTGCCCACTAATCACTTCTGAATAGATCTTAAAATGTAGAAAAGAAATGTCAAGGCAAGGAAAAACATAATATACAAGTAGCCTACAAAATAATTATATACTCAGTGTCTGGACACTTAGGCCAGGTCTATCCAGCTAGAGTTACCTTGGTAATTCAACAACAAAGCAAACCAATTTAGCTTAAATAACTTGAGGAACTGGGAGAAAACTATATGATTAATAATTTTTTGAGGTGGATAGTGAAACACACACACACACACACACACACACACACACATACACACACAAACATATATAGAGTTTCTCTTCCTAATAAAGATAGTTTTTATCTCAGGGAAGCTTTGATGAACTCTGCGAACAACAGTGGTCATTCATTAGGATTTGGGAATTTCCTCACTGAAAGGAAGCAGGATGTTAAAATGGTGATGATCGTCAATGTGACCCTAGTGCTTATATATAACTTTGTATATTTTAAATATATCTGTCAGAGTTCTAGCCATTGAACAGAATGAAAATACTATGCATTTTCCCCATTCCAATATTTTTATCATAGTTAATTAGAGATGGGGTCCACATGGGAAATGTGGATATTTCTGTCCCCACCTGACTTCTGCTTCCTTAAAAAAAAGTTGTCATTGGTTGAAGATAAGAGCTATTGATGATAGGAATTCACAGCCATAAAATGATTGGAAAAAGCAATAATTTAATAAAAGACTAAGTAAGAATGTTTGGGAACATTTTAAATGAGCCATTGTTTCCACTTTGCATATGTTCAAGACTAAGATAGCAGTGGGAACCATATCATTTTTACTGGAGGCTAGGAGACCAAGGACTCATATTTCCTCATATTCATGCAAATAAGTTTAAGTTAACAACAGAGTTAAATGAATTTAAATGATCTTATGCAAACTGGCTTTTAGCAACTGTCCTACTGTTGGAGGTGCTCTTTGTCCTATGTCTTCCTCTTTGTGAGCAAATGGTACCAGTGTCTTATTAAATGGTTTCTAGAGTGAGATCATACCCAGATTCTATTTTTTTGGCATTTGGTAGACATCTGTATAGGTTAGGGGAGCTGGCTTGGCCCTCAGCAGCCCAAGTTTCTCCCCTTTCTCAAGAGGATCAGGGTTCTGTTGTTTAGCACCATGCTATTAACTCAAGGCTTGCTGACCTCCCTCAGTCTCCTCTCCCCACTGATTGGAGGGCTGAAGGGCAGAGTACTGAACTCCTCCCAGTGTTCTCTTTTATAGAAGATAGAAATTGGACTTGGCCCATTTCACTCAGCATCTGCTGTTGTTCCTGGTTTTCTCTCCATAGAACAAGATGCCCCTGTACCATGTACCCCTAGTCTCTCTCTCTGTCCTGCTTTTCTGTTTCCTCTTGCATTTTGGCTTTCACCATTGGATTGTAAGCTCCTGAACCCCATCCCCAAGGGGAAGGACCGTCTTTTTATTAATTATATCCCCAATATTTAGCATAATGCCTGACACATAGCAGGTGCTTAATAAATATTTATTAGATTATTGATTTAGAATAGTCATGTTGTATATCTATTATAATTGTCATGTTTGCTAATATTAAGCATATTGGGTTAATAGGTTTTGACTGCACTCTTCAGACTCTCATTTTTATTGAATTAGAATGTTTACCATTATCTTAGTTATAATTTCTGACAAGGGAGATTGCTTAGGAAAAAATATCTTGGTGAAATCAGAAATTCTCAAGAATACACATTAATCTCTGTGGGCAGCTCACAGGGATCTATGGTATTATGGACTGATTTTCAAATTGATGGTAGCCTTCTGGGAATCAGTGCATGTTTTATGGTTGAATTTATCCCATAGTTTCAATAATAGGTTTTCTTTTGAAAGTGTGTATTCAGTAAACTTACTTGAAAAGTAAGCACACTTTCAGTGGTTCCTTTGAAATAGGTCATAAACATTGCATGTCTGACCAAAGGTCTTTTTCCTTGCTTATCTCTTCTTTTACTTCTTTAAATTGCATGAATATCTAAGATATTCAGTGTCAGTCTTACTGCATATTCACCCTGCATTAGAAATATTTTTATTCTGTTTTGGAAAGGTCATATCTTAGTGCCCCAGGATATTACAAAGTGATGTTTGCAAACCATGTCTGATATCCTCTGCACATCAATAGGGCAATAGCTTATGTTCAGTTTTCTTTTTGCCAAGAGAAAGATCAAGAAGGTCTCATCACTTGGGGATTAGAAGAAATCCATTGTCCAAATAATGGTTAGTATTCAGTAAGTATCCCCCAAAGTTGACTGGATGTGTGTGTGTGTCTTTGATCCATAGACCTGCTTGCCAGAACAAAACTTACTTCTCTTGTCTTTATTTGTGCACAGTGGCCTCTCAGCCATTGCCCAAGGCATTTTTCTATTTGTGCAAAAACACTAAGTGAAATGAAAAATTACTGTTGCACACCACAACCCTGCATCATTATAAGTCCTTTGCAAGAAAATAAGTAAGTAAAAAAAGGATTAGCTACCCGCTCTGTCCAAAGGTCAGGTAAGTCCCAGCTGGATGCTTTTGAAACCAAGTTTATTGTCACAAAAGGCTTAGAGTTCTGAGGGGGAAAACAGTAGGTGTGGTAGCAGTTTGTGGCAGGTGTGTCAGAATGTGAGTAACACTTCCCAGCCAGTTGCAGTGACCCTTATCCCTAGAATCCTGAGATGACCAAAGCAGTGGGTGGATTCTGTTCTAAGTCAAATTAAAGAGAGCTTCCTGCTTTAATTTTGGGGAAATATTCTTACCGTCGTCTGTGGATGCTAACTACTTTCCTAAGACAGGAATGGGACTAGTGCTGAAGTGGCAGGTGGGTCAACTTTCTTTATGTATCTTCTGGATTTGGGCTCCAGTTTACCAAGAGCAATACCATTCAGGTGCACTGGGCCCATTGTCCTATTTCCTTATTCAATCTCTTACCTTTAAGTTAAGACTCCTAATAAGTTCAGTTGTCCATTGCAATGAGTATTTGTGCTATATTTTGCTTTGGGTCTACTGGGAAGAAGGGAAAGAATGAGAACAGGAATTGTTTTTAAGATGACTAAACCTTTGTTTTCTGCAGGAGAAAAATAACAAGGCAACGTCATCTTTTATTATTCCCAGAACTCACAAGTTAGGCATAGGGGCTTTTCTCTCCAAGGTAATGTCTGCATTGTTTAGCTTTTCCCTTCTTATTTAGAAATAGTGACAATACTGAGGCAGCTAGATGGCATAGTGGTGGAGCACTGGGCTTGGAATCAGGAAGACTCATTGTCATGAATCTGAAGCTGGCCCTAGACCTTGACAAGCTGTGTAACCTTGGGCAAGTTATTTAATTTTGTTTGCCTCAATTCTCCTCATTTGTAAAATAAGCTAGAGAAGGAATTGGCAAACCACTCTAGTATCTTGGCCAAGAAAAGCTTAACTGGGGTCATTAAAAGTCAGACATGACTGGAACAACTCAACAACAAAATGAAAACTTAATACTACTTTCATTTGACGTTTTAAAGATGTTTCAAATTATAGATTCAAATTCATTAGAAATTCAGCAAAGGGCATGTCATTCACCAGCTTTTAATTTGTAATCTGCCTCCATAACATAGATTTATGACTTTGCTACTCAACTAAATAGTACTTCTTATATAAAAATTTTATTTCAAATGTCCAATCTCAACTAACATTGTTAATTAGATCTATTACATGCATGTGATCATTTCTGTCTTGCTACAACTGAGATGTAGCTTTAGTTAAAAAATTTCCTTTCTCTTTTTTCTCATCATCTTCATGGAATCATAGCATTTCACTTTGTCTAAAATATGGCTAAAAAAAAAATTTCCATTAGAGAACACAACAAGACAGATATTAAATACGCTTAGACATTGGAAGTGTTCTGGGACAGGAACACCTTCTAGTTTAGGAATATGCTCATTATCTCTTTCATGAGTAATATTACTTTGTCAGGGGCCCATTGACTCTATTGTCATGGGTGAGAAGATAAAAAATAATTGAGACTTGCACATCATCAATTACAAGAGACCTATCCAGTCCAATCCATAAAATTCACCCAAATCTATTATACACCCATTTCCCCTGCCAAGTGCTTTTTCACTTCTGTTGGAATGGTAGACATCGATGACCTCCATTCTACTTTTGTTCACTTCTAACAGTTAGACTCTTTGTGCCACTCTTTGGGGTCAAATACAACAAGTTAAACAACCTATTTAACATAGAATCTCTTCAGGTGCCTGAAGCTGTGACATCTACCCTGATTCTGCACATTTCTAGTCTAAATGTCTCCCATTTATTTAATTGATCCTCATTTAATATTAATTTGAAATCCCTGCCCTTCTTGGTAGCCCTCCTCTGAACATTCTGTAGCTAATCAATGCCCTTATTAAACTTAGAGGTGCCCAGCACTGAAGACAAATAGTATAGCTATATCCATACATATATAAGAGGCAGTATAGCACAATGGCTACAGATCTGGCCTTGAAGTCAAGAAGTCACACTTCTGACACATATTGGCTGTGTGACCCAGACAAGTAACTTGAACTCTTAGCATTCTAAGCCCTCTAAGAACTATAGGATAAAACCTGAATGTAATGATAAAGGATGCTTTCTCAACCAGGAATTCCCCATACCATTAAAGGAACAAGGCTATTCTGTCTATCTGTCTATCTATTTATCTGTCTCTCTGTCTATCTATCTACCTACACCATTCTATAACTTTTATATGTATTCTCTTCCAGCCCAAATCCATCTATCTTTCTTACAAGACACTTTGTGAAATGCTTTGCTCAGATCATTGAGGTGGTATGGTGTCAGAAAGACCTGTGTTCAAAGTCAGCATCAGATACTTACTAAATGTGTGTCCCTGGGCAAGTCATTTAATCTCTGTCTGCCTCTGTTTCCTCAATTGCAAAATAAGAACAATAAAAACACATCACACAGGGCGGTTGGAAGGAACCAACGAATTTTTTTAAAGCATTTAGCATACATATAGGTCTTTAATAAATGCATATTTCTGGAGGCAGAGCCACAATAGTGGAGAAAGGCAGGGATTCACCTGTGCTTTGACAAATGCGCCACCAAACAACTCTAAAAGAATGCTTCAAATCAAATTATAAAGCAGCAGAATCAACAAAAAAACTAAGGTGAAACAACTTTCCAACTTAGGACAATTTAGGAGGTTGGCAAGAAAGGTATGTCTTGAAGATTTTGTTGAATGTAACTCAACAGATACGTTGAATATGCTGAAACTAGTACAGATATAGCATTATCTAGTTCTGTTCTCTTCATCTAGATCATTGATTTGAATCTCTTGAGTTTTCCCTAGAAGTTTTCCCTATCTTTAAATTCTCTCCCATCGAAGACAATTGAATAGCAGCAGTGCCTTTGGGAGCTCTCAGTCCACAGATGGTAAAGTGGCAGTTTAGAAAATTGGTCAGAAGATTATAAGGACCCTTTTGCTGACATTGGGTACAGTTCTAGGTCATAGTCCCAGAGCTAAAAGGAGCACTGATTCACTAGTGCTTGTGGCCACAGGAGTGTAGGAACCCTAACCACAGTTCCAGGGCAGAGAAGAGTGCTTGTGGCCACTCACAGACTGAAGCACAGACAAACAGAATGGTGACCGCATTAAATCATACTACCTTGGAAGGACAAAAACCTACATATTTCCAGAGCTAGCTCTGAAAATAGCAGCAAGAAGGACCTGAAGTTTGGAATGGTATCTCCTCCATCTTAGGAGCAGAGCCCACTTTACCATAAAGTTAGAAATGAATAAATAGGCTGGAAAAATGAGCACACAACAAAAGAACAACCTGACCATATAGAAATACTGTGGTGACAGAGAAAGTTAAGACACAAATTCATAAGTGGACAATGAAGTCAAAACAACTACATGCAAAACTTGAAAGAAAAATGCGAATTGGTCAGAGGGAAAAAAAAGAAGAATTCTGAAAGTTCAAAAAGATTTTCAAAGTCAAATAAGAGAGGTAGAAGGGAAATTAGAAAAAGAAATGAGTCATGTGAAATTATGAGAACAGTCAACATCTTAATTAAAGGAGGCATAAAAAATAACACTGAAGAAAATAACATCTTAAAAACAGAATTGGCCAAATAGTATGAGACATAAAAATTCATTGAAAAGAAGAATTCTTTAAAAAGCCAAACTGGACAAATAGAAAAGGAAGTACAAAAGCTCACTGAAGAAAATAATGCCTGAAAATTAGAATTGGGCAAGTGGAAGCTACTGACTCAATGAGACATCAAAAAACAATAAAACAAAGTCAAAAGAAGGAAGAAAAGTAGAAGAATATTTGAAATCTATCACTTGAAAAACTACTGGCCTAGAACTACCTATCAAGATGAGATAATTGAAGAATTACTGCACTACATGAAAGCCATGAACATTAAGGAAAAAAGAAAAAATTATCAAAGAAAGTTGCTCTGGCAGCTTAGAACCAGAGAGTAAAATAGAAATGGAAAGAGTTCATTGGTCACCTCCTGAAAGTCCCCAAAATGAAAACTCCCAGGAATATTATAGGTAAATTCCAAAGCTCTCAAGTCAAAGAAAAAATATTGCAAGCAGCTAGGAAAAAATAAAAAAAATATGGAGCCACAGTAAGGATAACACAAGACTTAACAGCTTCTACATTAAAGAATCAGAGTGCTTGAGATATGATAGTCCAGAAAGCAAAGGGGTTAGGATTACAATCAAGAATCATCTACCCAGCAAAACTTAATATAATCCTTTAGATGGAAAAATGAATATTCAGCGAAACAGAGAACTTTCAGACATTCTGGATTTAAAAAAACAAACAAACAAATGGATGAATAGAAAATTTGAGTTTCAAATACAAGACTCAGGAGAAGCCTAAAAAGGTAAACAGGAAAGAGAAATCATAAGGAATTCAATAAGGTTGGACTGTTTGCATTCTTGCATGGGAAGATGATTCTTGCAACACCTAAAAGCTTTATCACTATCAGGGCAATTAGATGGAATATAAATAAACAGAGGCCACAGGTATGAGTTGACTATGATGGGTTGACTTTAAAAAAAATAAAATTAAGTGGTGAGGAAGAGGGATGCATTAGAAAAAGGAAGGTGTAGAATGGAGTAAATTATCTCACATAAAAGAAAGGCAAAAGGAAGTGCTTTTAAGGTGGATGGGAAAATAAGTGATTAGTGAATAAATCTTGCTCTCATTTGAACTGACTTAAAGAGGATATAACATATACATTCAGTTGGATATCTAAATCTGTTTTGTCCTGTAGGAAAGCAAGAGTGGAATGGATAAGAAAAGTGGAGGGGTGCTGATAGAAGGGAGGGTAGATTTTGGAAAGTAGCAGTCAGAAGCAAAACAGATTTGAGGTGAGAGAGAGAAAAAGAGAAAGAGAGTGAGAGAGAGAGAGGAGGGAGAGAGAAGGAGAGAGAAACAATGAGCAAAATTGGATGGAGGGAAATACACAATAATCATAACTGTGAATATGAATGGAATGGACTCATAAAATGGAATTATATAGCAGAGTAGATAGCCAGATAGCCTATTTTGGATATTCTGAATAGCCAGAATCTGGCAATTGTATAGTTTACAAGAAACAGACCTGAAACAGAGAGACACACTGAGAGTAAAATAATGGACTAGAGTGGAATCTATTATACTTCAACTGACAGACAAAAAAGACAAGCAGGGGTAGTAATCGTGATCTCAGATAAAGCAAAAACAACAAAAAATAGATGCAATTAAAAGACATAATCGGGGAAACAACATTTTGCTAAAATCAATACTAAACAAATATGCATCAAATGGCATAGCATCAAAATTCCTCAAGGAAATGTGAAATGGGTTACAAGAGGAAATAGAAAGTGAAGTTATACTAGAGGAGGACTTTAGTTTTCCCCTCTCAGAACTAGATAAATGTAACAAAATTAAAAAAAACCCACAAACAAGAAATGTTAATGTCATGTAAATGACATACATGAATCAGATTTTAGAAAAGTTAGATATAATAGATCTCTGGGAAAAAATTGAATGGGAATAGAATGGAATATACCTTTTTATCTCAAAAGTACATGCCACCTACACAAAAACTTACCATGTATAAGGGCATGAGAACCTCACAACCAAATGCAGAAAAAGCACCTTTCTCTGGTCATATTGTAAGGAAAATTAATTTCAATAAAGAGTGATAAAAACATACATTAAAAATTAATTGGAAACTAAATAATGTAATCCTAAAGAAGGAGTGCATCAAAGAATAAATCACAGAAGTAATCAATGATTTCATTAAAGAAAATGACAACAATGAGACAACATTCCAAAATTTATGGGATGTAGCCAAAGCAATATTTAGAGAAAAATTTATATCTCTAAACACTTACATCAATAAAATAGAGAAAGAACAACCCAATCAATTGGACATGCAACAACAACAAACAAAAAAAACCTAGAAAAAACTACAAATTAAAAATCCCCAATTAAAAATCAAAGTGGAAACCCTAAAAATTTAGGGAGAGATTAATAAAATGGAAAGCAAGAATACCATTGAACTAGTAAATTAAACTATGAGAAAGTTTTATGAAAAAGCCAATAAAATAGATAAATCATTGGTTAATTTGATTTTTGAAAATAGAAAGAAGAAAACTAGATTTCCAGTATCAAAAATAGAAAAAGGTGAATTCGCCACAAATAAATAAGGAATTAAAGCAATTATAAGAGCTATTTTGTTCAATTATATACCAATGAATCTATTAATTTAAGTGAAATGAATGAATTTTGTAAATACAAAACATTAATTGGTCAGACTAACAGAAGGAAAAATGAAATAATAACCATATTTTAGGAAAAGAAATTGAACAGATCACAAATGAGCTCCCTCAAAAAAAGATGAAGTCTACCAAATATATAAGGAAAAATTAATTCCAATATGCAAAATTTTTGGAAAAATAGGCAAAGAAGAAGTCCTACTAAATTCCTTCTTCAACACAAATATGGTATTGACACCTAAACCAGGAAGAACAGAAACAAGCAAAGCAAACTATAGATCAGTTTCCTTAATGAAAATGGGTGCAAATATTTTAAATAAAATACCATAAAGAGATTACAGCAATATATCACAAAGATTGTACACTATTACCAGGTAGGATTTATACAAGGAATACAAGGCTGATTCAAAATTGGGAAGACTGTCAATAATGTACCATATCAATAACAAAACCACAAAAATCATATGATTATTTCAGTAGATGCAGGTAGAGCTTTTCGCAGAATGCAATACCCATTTCTACTTTAAGAAATCATTGAAAAGCATAAGAATATGCTTTCTTTAAAATGCTAAGTAGTATCTATCTAAAACCATCAATAAGCATTATCTTTAATGGGGATAAGCTAGAAACCCTTCCAATAAGATCAAAAATACTCTACCATTGCTCCAGTGATAGAGCAAGGATCATCATCGTCACCACCTTTATCTAATATGATACTAGAAATGCTAACTGTAGTAATTAAATAAAAAAAGAAATTAATTAGAATAGGCAATAAGGAAACAAAACTACCACTCTGCAGATAATATGATGTTATACTTACAGAATCATAAAAAAGCAACTAAAAACTAGTCGAAATAATTAGATTCGTCATTTCTAAAACTGGAACTGTAAGATCTGTAATGCTTGCTTTATAGGGTTATTTTGAGGACGTCATCAAATGAGATGACATATGTAAAATACTGGACATATATATTTATATATAAATATAATCTTTCTTTTTGGTTTTCTAGAGTATACATGCATTTTTTCATATATACCTGTTGACTTCTAGCAGTTCTTTGAGGCTTCATATTATCATGTCTCCAATTGTGATTAGGTATAGAGATAATAACTTTAAATTTGTTTGTTTCACTATCATATCTGACAAGAATAGATTGCTTTAAAAAATGATAGACCTATTCATTTTCACTGCTATTTGTTGTCTTACTCCCAATTTGCTTAACATGTAATGTAAAGATAATATGTTTCAGCTGGTTACTATGTTAAGCTCTTTTTTTTTTCACCTATTTACTTTTGCTATTTTATAAGGTGATACTGCTGGTAATAAATATTTCTCACTCTCTGTAGTATTTTTTAAATACCTTATTGATGTCTTTATTTTCCAGTTAATTCCCATCACACTTCCTAGCTCCATCATGTCACAGAGAAAAGCAACAAAGAAAAAAACTTCTGATAAATCACATTATTTGCTTATTTATTTATTTATTTGTTTTACCCTGGTAGCTTTTCCACCTCCCTGCTATGAGAAAGGATATATCATTATCTCTTTGCAAGGAAGAGATGGTTTTCCATTTACTCACATTCAGTTTCCTTTTAGTAACCTTTTCACTTACATTTTTGTAGCCATTACAACACTACATTGTTGTAGTTCACTTACATTGTTTTTATTTTCTTAGTTCTGTTTCTTTTTCTCTAATCAGTCCATATAGGGCTTCCCATTTTTCTCCATACTTCTTACCCATCATTTCCTAATGTACTATGATAATCCATTACATTCCTATTCCATAGTTTTCCTTTTTAGTCTTTTGCAAATAAATGCCATATAGAAAAGAAAAATAAACAGTAATATCAGTTGCTTACCTGCCATACAGTTTTCATCCACCATCAATTATTTATATAATGGTATTTGTATGCTCTGGGCTTACTGCTGAAATGTAATTTCTCCTTTGAAGTGTCTGATTGAGAGCATGATTATTACAACACAGACAGCAAATATTTGGGACTTGAAAGGAAATTATTTTTTTTTACCAGTTACAAGAATTGAAAGATTCAGGGATTAAAATTTCCTAACTTCAAGAAATCTATCCATTGGGGTCCAAGGAATCTCAATAGCACTGAACTGGGAGACAGGCAGCCTGATTTTCAGCCTAGGTTTGATTGATACCTGCTAGATATGCTAGCTGGTTGTATCATTTAATCCCTTTGAGTCCTAGTTTTCTTATATGTAAAACAGATATAATAATTCACATGCCACTTCCTTCCCAGTACTGTTATAAGGAAAGTACTTGGATAAACCTTATTGATACATAAACATTAATTAATATTACCATAATAATTTCTAACATGGATAAAATGTTCTATAGTCATCTATGGCACTATTTTTTGCAGATTTTTATTCCTTTGACTTTTCCCTCCTCTTAAATTCTATCCAGCATTCTAAAAGATTCATATTTGAAGAAAATGTCTACTAGATATTGATCTAATTATGTATTAAACTAAGAATAGAAATTAATAGAAACAAGTGTATTCATTACTTAGACATAATTTGGCCACTCTCAAATGATGAGTCTGACAACATTTTTACCCTCTTGTTATAGGTTAGTAACTTGAGATACGAGACTAAAACCTTGTGTCCTAGATTTTTTTTATAGACTAAGGATTCCTCTTTGATATTGACTTTGGGGTTGTTATTGTTGAATGATAAATTAAAGTGAGAACAGCACTCAAAACTTATCATCTATATGGTTCAGAAAAACAGTAAGCAAAAGTAAATGAGAAGTTAATGAATTAGCCTATTTGCTAATGAAATGAAATGACAGAAAATACTTCTTGAAATTAAAGCCTACATTGCCTTTAATAAATCTGTTGTTCTTCTAGTGAACCTAACCTAATAAAATGCCAAATGATAAGATGTACTACCTGAACCTGAAGAGATTAGACTGAAAAAAAGTATGCGAACTGATAAATGAAGGAATGGAATTTTTGAGATTCAGGACAGGATTTTTAAAGCAACACGTATTTGTGCTTACTTAGAAGGGATTAACATTGGGTGGTAGTGCTTCCAAGGAATCAGCAGTTGACTTATAATCCATATATTATGGTGAGAAAAGTTTTGATTTTGTCATATACCTTTCACTTTTAGATTTTAACACTAGGTAGTAGATGCTCCATGTTGGGGATGGGAGCCCAATGTCACCTTGAGATGGTGAAGCAGTTGTATCCTTTTTCATTTTAAAAAAAAACAATTTACTTTTAATTTATGGAATAAAAAAGCATTTATATAATGTGGTATAATAAAAAGGATGACCGCACATGAAACTATAAATCTATTATGTACAACTTGCATTTCCTTTTCAATATATAATAAAGTTACCATGTAAATTTCCTTTTTTTTTCCTTTTTTTCTTCCCTCCCCCTGCCCTGCCTTAGAGATGGCTACCATTAGACACAAATAGGTAAGATAAATATTTTGATTTCATTTATATAATATATATTATATGCATATGTTTTATATATTTATTTTATCAGTTCTTCCTCTGATTGCAGATAGCACCTTTCTCCATATGTTCTTTACTTTTAATTTCTATATTTATAATGGTCAAAATGACTTAGTCACTCAAAGGTATTCTTAAAAGAACATTGCTGTTACTATATGGAGTGTTCTTTGGCTTCTACTCTTTTCCTTCATCATTTCATGCAAGTCTTTCCATACCTATGATCATTAAGCTCATCATTTCTTATATTCCATTATAGTATTCCATTAAAACCATATCTCACAACTTGTATAGCCATTCCCCAATTGATGGGCTTTCCTGTAATTTCTAGTTCTTTGCCACCACAAATAGAGCTACTATAAATATCCCATTCATATTCAAAGTTAAAATTACTGTTTGTGAACTTCCCTTCATCTTATTTTTATTCACTCTTTTCTTTCTTGGCTTCTCTTTTTACCCTGTCCCTGTTTCTTTATCTTCTTCCCCCACTCTCCAATTCCCCATCCCATCCACATGTCCAAAAGTCCTTCAACCTTCCAAGTCCCAATCTATATACCCCTCTAAAAGTCCCTCTCCCACTCTGCCTCCCAATTTTCTCGTCCATTGACATATTAAGAAAGCTTCTATACTCATCCAGATTACATATTGCTGCCTCTTCAACCCAGATGAGAGTATGGTTCCAACGTTACCAGCTCTCCACTTCCACTGCTTCCTCCTTGTCATTTCTTCCTTTCACACATTGTTCCCTTCCATATTGTTCCCTTTTACTTTTTTCTACTCAATTTTGATTTTTAGAGTCACTTTATTGTGCACAACTCAGCCCCAACCTTTCTTTCAAGCTATCTTAGTAATAATGACAGGATTTTCATATATATAATAAAGTTTGATCTGAATGAGTGACTTTTAGTCTTTAATGTTTTCCTTATATTTCTTCTGGACTTTTTATGTCAGATTTTCCATTGAGTTTTTTTTTTGTTACAAATATCTGAAATTCTTTTAGTTCATCAAATATCCTTTTTTTTCCTTCAATCAGGATTATACTCAATTTTTCTGGGTAAGTTATTTTTTGGATGCAACCCCAGCTATTTTGCTTTTTGAAATACAATGTTCCAAGACCTACAGTTTTCTTAGAATAGAAGCTGCTAGGTCTTGTGTAATCTTGACTCCATTTTCCACAGTGTCTAAATTTTTTTTTCTTGTTGCTTATAATCTTTCCCCCTTAATCTGGGTGTTTTGAAACTTAGCTATGACATTCCTGTAAGTTTTCCTCCTCTAATCTTTTTTCAGGTGGTCAATGGCAGATTTTTCTCTATTTCTACTTTACCCTCTTATCCTAGCCCTCTTAAGGCAGTTTTCCTTAATAATTTATTGTAATATTATATCCATATTATTTTTTTTATTGTAACCTTCAGGTATTCTGACAATCTTTATATTGTCTCTCCTTAATCTATACTCCAGATCAGTTATTTTTCTAATGAGATGTTTCAGATTCAGGACAGATGAGAAAGATGTTATAGAGGTAGAATCATTTGAATGATTTGAAGGGTTGAAGGATATGAGAGATCAGAATGACAGAAAACACTGGTTTTGAGCTGAGATGATTGGCAAGATAGAAGAGGAACATGTTTAACATGGGAGATGAGAAATTCAGTTTGGGGCATGTTGAGTTTCAGGTTCCAGAGTAGAAATCCATAATGGAAAAGTCTAAAAAATAATTAAGAGATTGTAACATCGATGTGATACCCATAACAGCTA
Organism: Potorous gilbertii; assembly: GCA_028658325.1. NCBI lineage: Eukaryota > Metazoa > Chordata > Mammalia > Diprotodontia > Potoroidae > Potorous > Potorous gilbertii. The sequence continues at coordinate 399,394,996 of CM053771.1, read as the reverse complement.
CTATGAATATGCATGTGTATTTGCAGGGTAAATTTGCAAAATATAACAAATACTAAGGCAAAACCAAAATATTTATTTGGGATATTATTAGAATACCAGGAGGTAAGATTTAACAAGGTACGTATCATTAATCCAGGGAGCAACAACATCTTAAACCTACCTTCTTTCTGTCACACCTCCCCACAAAAACAAGTTCCTCTAGACAAATTCCTCCATCCACTTACTCACAGCTTGCTTTTCCCTCTCTGCTCTGCCTATTCTCTTTCTCTACTCCTGCTCTCTCTCTCTCTCTCTCTCTCTCTCTCTCTCTCTCTCTCTCTCTCTCTCTCCCTCCTCCTTGGGCAAACTTCTCCCAGTCTGAGCTCCATGTAACCCAGGCTCCATGTGACCACAGGCTCCATAGGTTTATTAATGCGTGGGGAAGATCTTCTTATTCTATTAACATTACAGAGATGTAAGACTAGAATTAATGCAGAGGCTGGGGAAATGATTGGGCTGAGACTCTATAGGAAGAAAAGACTCCTATAGCCCATTAGAGACTAAAGAGATTTCCAAAGGACTGAATAGGAGAAATTGGGGCAACCACATTTGTAACAAAACTATTGTTATTTTCAAGGATAACACATTCACAGAAAATGAAACAAAAGGGAGTCCAAGCAGATTAAACTGTGTCCTGTGATTTGTAGTATAAAGAATCTTTGAGTTGAATTACTGTACCTTCCCTACTCTATGCCCACACTCATATGTTCCCCTATAATGCTTCAAAGCAAATTCTTTACGGCTCTCATTTGATGTGCTGTTATCAGGGAATAAAGGAGAAGGTAAAGAGTGAAGGATCTCTTCTCTTTTGCCTATCTCAGAAAGTTTTGGTAGTGGTAGGAATCAAGGAGATGGTACTAGATGACTGGTCTAGGATTATGTGGCACAAAAGTGAATCTGAGTCATCAGGAGGCTAGTGTCAGGACTGGAAAACCTCTGACACTGACATGCCCTAGAAAAGAATAAGAGATGCAAAGTGTCACTCAAAGTATTCATTTTTTTTCCTAATCTTGCAACAAAGACTCAAACCTTTGGTGTTCATTGTCTGTAGGACCTCAGACAGCTTACATAGCATAGTTTCACATATAGAGCAACAAAGCCATGCACAGAATAGATACTTAATAAATGCTGATTGGATTGAATCAAGGAGCCAGAACAAAAGCGGTCAGACCAATGAGAAAAGCCACCCGAGAAGCGTAACCACACTGTTCTGCAGGGGTGAGGTCTCCCATACTACCTGGTCAGGATGGAACCACATTGAAATCTGTTTCATCTATAGCATCCAACACATAGTAAGAGGTTGCTTTCTAAGGAAACAGAAATTTAAAAGATTAAACTACACTGCACAGACAGATTAGCACAAACATATTACTATTTACTATGTTGAAATGTACCTTCCTGGGCAGTCTTACACACCATTTATAGGACCAGAGATTTGGACTTGAAAAAGGGATCTTAGAAGTTATCTAGGTCAACTCCCTCGTTTTAGAGATGAGCAAAATTGGCCTGAGAGATGTAAGATGAGTTGCCTAACGTCATAAAGTGGTGACTGGCTGAGACAAGATGCAGATGCAGGGCCTCTGACTCCAAAATCAGTGCTTGGTTTATTTCACCATTTATTTCATGTGTGTATGCATACATTTACACATGTGTGTATACACAACATACACATACATGCATAATACCTGCATGATGTGGTTTAAAAAAGCACAAAACACTAAGCTTAAGGTCAGAAGACATGAGTGAACAATTTACTCTAAAGAATTTGGGGGGCAAGCCTCATGGGATCATAGATTTTGTAGCTCAGAGATTGTTGGTCACATCATCCAGTTCCTTTATTTTAAAAAGGAAGACATTGAGAGCCAGATAGGTTAAGCACTGGGATTGGATCCCAGATTCTCTGATTATAAAAACAGAGTTAGTTTTACTGCACTAAGAAAGTCTTCTTCCACTACGTTGGAGTTTTAAAGTAATTTAAAAATAGGCCACTGGGTGAAAAACTGGATCGTTTAAAGGCAAAGTTATATGACTGACATATATAGGTCACTTCAGAGGAAATATATTCATTGTTTCTTACACTTGGCTGCAATTAGTCCAAACCATTGCATCACTCTGATACTGCAGAGTAAGATCTTGGATACTCTCTGCCTTTGCCTCCTTCTTCAATCTTTTTTTTTTCTACCAATGCCTGAACCTATAATACTAGCTCTCATCAACTACGTGCTACTTTTGATCTTCATGATGGTCCTATATGGTGGGCTAGATAGGTACTCCCTATTTTACAGGTAGGAAAACTAAGGCATATAGAAGCCAAGTGAAGTAAGTTGGCCGAACCAGGATTAAAACTGACTGAAATGAAAACTTCTTGAGAGAAGGGACACTTTTCCTCCCTCCCTCCCTCCCTCCCTCCCTCCCTTCCTTCCTTCCTTCCTTCCTTCCTTCTTTCCCTCTCTCCCTCCATGCCTCTCCTTTCCTGTTTTTCATCTTTGTATTCCCAGTATATTGCAAGAAGCACTTAATAAATGTTTGTCGATTTTAATTGGTTGTACTAGTCACCTGACTTATCCACTGTATCACACTGCTCCTCAGAAGATATATAGCACAAATACAGTCAAGGTTTTGCCTTTTGGGAATCTACTTTGAGGCAATCTTCAAAAACATGGTGAATCTAAATAGCTACCTATTTATCTTTTCTAGATTACACCTACCCATTTTTCTTATTTCCCCTTATCTACACTGTTTCTGACTCGAGATTGGTGTGATTTTAGTGACTTGTATGTAATGTGCTTTGCTTAACTTGAAAGCAAAATCAAACCATACTGGTATTTTTTAAGCAATTATCCAATCAGCACTGTCTTAGGTACACATATATCTTATATACATAAATATACATATATAATATATGTATATATGTATGTTTTTTACTATTTTGAGATACATATATAAAAACAAAATACTCCAGCCCATAAATAGCCTTTATTTTATTGGGGTGGACAACATGAACCTGTATAATTATGTAAATAAATCCACACACTCAATGAATATGTTTTGTGAGGGAGGCACCAGCAGTTGGACAGGTCAGAAAAAGTCTTATGTAGAAGGTGATGCTTGAGGCAAGCTTTGAAGGAATCTGGAGATTATAAAAAAGAGAGGTGCAGAGGGGTGTATTCCAGTGAGTATACCAAGAACAGCCATTGCAAAGGAATGAAGGTACCAGGTGAGATGGAGTGATATGAGGGATGAAAAGAAAGTCAGTTTAACCGAACCACAGAGTAAACAGAAGAAAGTAGCATTCATGCTTCAAGTCAGATTGTGTCAAAATCTTAGCATCAGATTTAAATGCCAAATACAGGCATTGCACTGAATCTAGAGGTAACAGGGAACTACTACAATTTAGTGAACAAAGAATTATAGTGCCTAAGGAATGTCACTTTGGCAGCTTGTAGAGAGTGGTTTGGACTGAGAGAGTCTTGAGGCATGGAGACAAATTGAAGAAAATTGCAATATTCCAGATGAGAAAAGATGAATGTGGGAAATAGAGCAGGAACCAAGTGAGAGGAGGTGTTATGGAGATAAAATGAAAATGCTTACTGATTCTGCATGATGGAGAGAATAGTCAAGAAAATGAACAAGGTTGTAAACCTTAATGACAGAAGAGATTGTGGTGCCCTCAAAAGCAATAGGGAAGTTTGTAAGAGGGTTGCATTTGAGAGGAAAGATAAATATCAAATATATATATATATATGTGTATATATACATATATATACACATATATATATGTATACACACACACACACACACACACACACACACACACACACATATATATATATATATATATATATATATATATATATATGTATGTATATATATATAAAACAGTTTAATTCTCAAGACTCTCCTCTGATGTTTTCAAGTATTCTCATTAGCTGCATTATTTCCAAATACTATGCTGGTAAAATTCATGATTCACTCCAGAGGGTGTCATGAGATTTCACACTGTATTCTGTCCACAGATGAGATTTCTGTTAACAAAATGTGGGCTTGAAGTCATCTGTCAGTCATTTGAGCAAGTGCCAAGCACAGTGCCAGACTGAGAGAATGCCAGCTTTGAGATTGCATTCTTTGCTTTTCTACAATATGCACAGTGGAAACAATTGAGTTATACTTGCTTTGTAGTGAGCATTTTTTATAGCTAAAGAGCATGAGTTTACTTTTTTGCATTCTTTAATTAAAAAGTGACCATTGCTCTGTTCAGTTCTGTAAGATTCCTGCCTTCCACCCCTGGCCAGTTTAAAGCTGATCTTCAGGTTAGCTAAAGACAGGGACTTTCTTTCTATTTCTATAACCTCATTATAATCTATTCATGATTACATAGGTATGTATGTATATTCATATATACATACACATATACATAACACACATGCACAGAGAGAGAGAGAGAGAATGTAAGGAATTGAAATTCCATTACGGTTATTTTCATCATCATTCATATTTTTCCCTTGCCTTGATTTAAAACTGTGGTTTCATTCCAGTAAAATTTAGGAAATAATACCATTAAAACTAGAAAAGAGCTGAAGTTGGAAGTGTGTTTAGCACGTATATTTCAAGGCTCTTTTGAGGAGAAAATGAGATATCTGTCAAGTGCTTTGTAAACCTTAAGTATTATATAAATGTGGGCTATTATTGTGATAATTACAATATCGTGTATAAATAAACAGCTACAAAATTTAGCGTTGAATTCTTATGAAGCCAGAAACCTTTATTTAGGTGTTTTTTCTAAGGCATTTAATAATGATAACTAGCAAGAAGAATCCATATTGCCCTTCCAGCTTTGTACAACACTGTGAATACATTTCATTTGAACTTCTAAATACCCCTGTCAAGTAAGTACTACAGACATAACATTCCCTCTAGATATACGTGTCAGAGGAAGGAGTTAAATCACTATCTTGCCTAACTCCAAGTCCACTATCTGTTACACCCTGTAGTCATGTCTTTATGTGTGCTTGTAGATTTCCAGATACCGGTCTTAATCACATATATTGCAGCCTTTAAATAATTTTAGAAGTAGTCATTTCATAATAGTGGTCACCATTATGAAATATATGAACCATATTCATTGTTTCTTACACTTGGCTTCAATTCATCCAAACCATTGCATCACTCTGCTATTGCAGAGTAGAGATCTTGGTTACTCACTGCCTTTGCTCTCCTTGTTCAATCATTTTTTTTTTACCAGTGCCTGAACCTATAATACTAGCTCACAGGAAGCAATTTGGAGATTGCAAGATTCCAGATTTAGAGCCAGGAGGGAATGTTGAAGTCATCTATTACAAACCTCTCTTTTTTACAGATGAAGAAACTCAGACTCAGAGAGCTTGCTTCAGTGATTTGCCTAAGGTCACAGTTGATCTTGAACCCAGGTCCTTTGGCTCCAGATGTATTAGTCTTTCTATATCATAGGCACTGGAACCAATGCTATCTTAAAATGACTAGTAACACTGCTGCAGATGTTTATAGATAAAAGAAATCCTTCATTTACATCTGCCAAGAACAGAAAGAAAATGAGCAAAATATACACAAGTAAAAGGCAATGTAAAGGTTTTAATGTGTCATCACAATTTCTTAGCCATAGTTTCACAACTAAGACATATATACACACACGTATATATATATACATATCCACATATGTGTGTATATGGGCAGCTATATGGTACAGTAGATAGAGAACTGGGCTGGAATCAGGAAGAACATCATGAGTTCAAATGCAACCTCAGACTTTTACCAGCAGTGTGACCCTGAATAAGTCACTTACCTCTGCCTCAGTTTCTCAGCAATAAAATAAACTGGAGAAGGAAATAGCAAACCATTCCTGTATCTTTGCAAGAAAACCCCAAATGGAGTTATAGAGAATCAGTTATGACTGAAAAAAGACTTGATCAGTAAGAATAAAGCCATTTACAAAAATATTTAAAATGTTTTTTCTCTCACACACAAACACACGCACACACAATCAAACTTTGCTTCCGAAAGAAGTAATTACTCTGTGATACCTAGAGGATGACACAAAAGTCTGGGGTGGGGGGCGCTGTGCGGATGGAGGGGTACTTTATGTGTCTGTCTTCTTCGTGTAGGAATTAAACTCTGAAATCAAGACCATACTGAGAAAAGGAAGTGTATTGCTAGCTTCCAAAATGTTTTCATGACTTTGAATATAGTGTTTATACCAACTAGAGAAAATCAAGGAAGAAAAGGAAAAAATGTATTTTCTTGGATGAAACAGCCACCGACTTTATCTTTTAATCCTTTTGCCCCCCATATCCATATACTCAACACAGTAGTTGCATGCACAGTGAGTAGCATGTAAAACACGAGTCTTCTTTAAGTTGAATTAATGTTCCCCAAGGACAAAGGAGAGCCGTGAAAATATTGTGGGGAGAGAGAGAGAGCATTAGCAGGAGACTGAACTAGAACTGAAAAGTCTGATTCCCATTTAGGGATGTCTTCTCTAGTGCCTTAAGCCCTGTTTTTACCCTCCAAATTTCTTCCCTACCCCAAATGCCCTATCCCTAAACACACCCACATAGATACTCAGGTTCTTTGAAGTTAAAGATCAGCCTTCCCACAGCAAGGCATGTTTGGGGCTGCCTATTATTGAAGGCAGGAGAGATGTATTTAATGGTAAAAAAGGATTCATTTCTGTTTTCTTCATTCTAGAGAAATTTCTCTTCATTTAATGTTGACTGGGTAAAAATACCTCTCTTACTCTTCCTATGTCTCACAGGAGTCTACTTCAAGCATTATACTACCAACATTCTGTCTGCAAGAAGTAGATTTAGCTGAGAACCTTTATAAAAGGGAAGCTTTGTTAAAATACAAAAGAATACTCCAACCCACTGGGCTTTTATTATGTCCACAAAGGATACTTGTGATGTGCAACTTTTTCTGGGCTTGCATTATAATCTTCAACAAGAATGCCAGCATTTCTGTAAAATGGTAGATTTGCTAAACAGGTGGCAGGTGGTCACAGAATGTCAGAGATGAAAAGGACTTTAAAACCATTTCCTCTCCTGAATAGGAACCCCCTTAACAACATAGTCTACAAGTGGCCTTCCACTCTAGCCTTTGCTGGAAGACCTCTGGCATTTGTGAACTCACAACATTCTGAAGAAATTCATCCAACTTTTTGATACTACTAATTGTTAGAAAGTCTTTCCTTATTTCAAGCCTCTGTCTGCCTTTCTCTAGCTTGTAACTGTTGGTCTAGTTCTGTCCTCTGGTTTCAGAGAAAACAAACCCAACTGGTCTTCCACAAGACAACCCTTCAGACACTTGAAGACAGCTCTCTTGTCCCTCCTAAGACTTCCTGTCTACACTAACCATCTCAGTTCCTCTTAAACTGATTCTTATGAGACACAAATAAGTCCAAGGCCCTTTTCCATCCTGGTCATCCTCTTCTGGATGCTCTACTTCTTAAAATATGTCACTCAGAACTAAACACAATTTTTCACATGTAGTCTGACCACTCCAAAGAAACAATAAAACTACCATCTCCCCATTTCTGGCTATTGTGCCTCTCAGTGTAGCCCAAGATCCACTTTGCTGTTTTGGTTTCCATGTCAGACTATCAGACTCATATTTAGTTTATAGTCTACTAGTATTCCTATGAGCTCAAGTATTCCTATGTGCTGTTATCAAACTACATTTTTCTCATCTTGTCCTCATGATATTGATTTTTAAAGTAATAATGTACACAGGGAAGCCCTGTTATACCACAATATAGCATTATCAAAATGACTCAAGTGTATATAAATTTATTAAGGTATATGCTGTTATCCAGAAAACTTTATGCTGAGATTCTTTTGAGAATTGCTGATCTCAATGGCAGCTTTGGCTGAGCTCTATGAGAAACTGTTTAAATTGAATGTTGCTCTATAACTTTCCTGAATTCTACCCTGAGATTTAATGTAAAAACTTTGACTGTTTTTTCCATTTTAGTGCACAGTGTAAAGAAAAAACCAAAGGTGAAATACTTTTTAAAGTTTTCTTAAACAGGATAACGTGGTAAAGGAGTTTTCCTTAGCCTTTCTATATCTCTTATGTGGGGTCCAAATTTGTTCATCCTTCAGGAAAAACCACTGAGGCAGAGCACCAAAACAACAGCACTTTATTAAAGGGTCTAGGGTCCCTGATAATGAAATAGATCTCAGATCTTCCTCACTATCTGAGATGTCCCTTGGTCTCCAGGGTCTTACTTTTATGGGGTTTGATACTCATATACTCAGAAGAGGCAAAATAAAATGCAGGATCTCATTGGCTGATGGGCATTGATTTTGACCTCTAGAAGGCTAGGAATGATGCATCAGCAAGGGTGGTCACAGGAAGGGCAAGGCAAGGGTTATCTCTGCTGATAATGTTGTGATAAGAATGGCATGACAAGTGTCTTTTCCTCTAAGTGATCGTAAGATAGGCCCTTCCTCATTGTGGGCAAGAGAGAGGATGGTCCAGGGGTAGAAAAATAAGGTAGGGGTCTTTCCATATCATGTCAAAACATCCCACTCATGATGGGGTTTGGTCATCAGCATTCTTGTGGTTAGGCAATTGAACTTCATAACTGGTGAATAAGGGATGAAGAATGATACCTACTATAAGAAAGAATCTTATTTAAACATCCCTATATAACATATGTCAAATATCCATTAGTGCATGTTATTCTGATATTAATATTAATTGAATAAACCGACTAAATGTATATTACTAGATGAGTATATCACGAATAATCATTGCCCCTATGGAATTACACTGAACTGATGAATATTGATTGGAGCAAAATAAAGGTCTCATTAAAATCACCTTTGCCACTTGACAGCCGCTAAAGTCATTAATACCTAGATTTTATACTTTTATGAGACGCAGTTGTGTACTTGAAAGAAAAATAAAGCAGAATATATAACAATTTCCATTTTAATTTAATGAAATTCTCCACTCTTAAGACAGAAGTCTTGGCATAACTAGATATATACTTCTCATGCCCTATACACTTTTCTAAAGTAAATGACTATTATGCAAAGTCTGGAGAAGTTGACCTGGTCACAAAAATGTTGACCAGTCCAGTTGTTGAATCCTCTAGCTTGTTTTTTATTCATATTGATAGCACCTTCCAACTCTACTTATTCTGTGGAACATCTGTGTTTTATGATGAAAAACCAAATTTCAGTGAATGAAAACTGACAAGTTAAAGAATTAAATTTTAGTTTGCATTTTTCCCACCTCCCAGTTCCCCAGGATTTTTTTGTTTTGTTTTGTTTTCACACAGCTAATGAAAGACAAGGGACCTGATACATCCTTACATCTCTTTTTATGATGTTAGCACTTGAAAGTTTTAACTTATCCTCCCCAATGTGAAATATAAGACATACGATCAAATGCAATTGTCGGAATTCAACCAGGATTTCACTCATAAATATTTAACATTAATTTAAGTTTTATTTCAAATTGATTGGCTTTGAAACTTGAAGTGTAAACAGAAACATAGCTAAATACTGTACTACTTGTTTTTTCTTCACTTTGCTTGCGTTTGATCTTTACTTGAGATTTTGGCCTAAAATGCTTTTATTGTCAATTGAATGAAACAAATTCAGAGAATTATTGAAGTTCTTAGAACCCAAACCAAGTATAAACAAACTTAGAAGACTGGCCCACCTACTCAAGATATAGTAAACCCTCCATTCTCTCACTTTCTGTGTTATTTATGAAGTGTTACAAATGTTTTAGGGACTTAAATATATGCCTGATATTGGTATGTTACAGGTAGACCCCTCCCACTTCCAAAGACAGACACCTTCAATATTTCTCATGACATTTCTCCTTTGGCTTCAGAAGCACAAGGGGAAGGCAATGTGGGTTGTTTTAAGGGGTAGGTGGGAGGCAAATGAGAACTAGTGCAGGTGGCAGTATGTATTCTCTTAAAAGGTTACCTGCCTATCATCTACATTTTTACCCACAAATTCCTTTAAATTAGCCTGACTCTATTTTTCAGGCCTCTGACAGATATAAAACCTGCAATTTTATTAGCTATTATATGTGTGCTGAACATGGTTTTCAAATTTGTCAGTGACTAACACATTACATACACAGTATCAATATCTGAATATGAATTAGAAATAAAATAGACAAAAACAGTAAAAAAATCTAAAGCAGATTAGTTCAGTTTTAGGAAACAAATATACTCTTGTCAATAAGCAGCCTATATTCATGTTTGTACACATACAAATAATTTATGACCATCATTTCTACTTACTCCTGCCCCTTTATTGTAAAAGTTTTGTGATACTAAGTTACCCAAAGAAGCCAATGCAGGCCTTTCTATGATTTTGAAACAGTTTTCGATCTTTCTTCTCTGTCAGATGTTCTTGAATACCATAGAATTATTTACCTCAAAGAGAGATTTCCATCTTCTATATCATCAGACTATAATAATGAGAGCCATGCAGGTTAGCTAACAGTTTACACTCAAAGAAGAAAGAAAAATGTTCACTTAATTTAGCCTATTATTAAAAAACAAGTTTCGAAAAAGGAGAAGTTTGATGGAATTACAAGTGAGTTCTCACTTTAGTGGTTTTTTTAATGTGTTTATAATTAGAGCTTCTAAATGTTAAAGCCAGTACTTTTAGGTTTTTCCATGCACAACACACACACAAACACAATTTTTTGAAACACCTTGCATTTATATATTAGTAAGCAATGTATTAAATCTGTAGGCTTTGTTTAATGACTATTCGCCCTTACAAATATGTTATTTATTTATAAAACCTTCATTTCTACATGTACCCCATCCCTTCCATCCACCCAGAAAACCACTCCCTCCAACAGAATAAGGGAGCGGGGAGGCAGTTCAGTAAAACTAAACAACATGTAAATGAAATCAGACACCATATACAATATCCTACCTTTCCCATCCCCTTTTCCTTCAGAAGAATTGTTTTTACATTTTGTTTTTGAGAATGCCCCATCCTGTTTGAGCTGATTAAGCCTACAAAATGCTATGGGGTTCATTTTTCTATTTGATGACTTTCCTTTTTAATAGTTCCTTGCCTTCTCTTTTCTGCTGTTCTTCTTACTAGATTGTGCCTACTGCTTTCTATAATATCACACATGAGAGAGCTATGCAGCTGTTTTTTTCTCTTTATCATTGCCTTTCCCTTCCTTTTAAAGTCTTCTTGACCAGATACACAAGATTATAGGCAGTTGTAATTTTACCAACTTTTATCAAATTGTTGGTTGATGGAGTAACCAACCAAGATTCCAGGGAAGTGAATGCTTCCCTGGAAGTTGAATGCTATCCAACTAAACAATGAAAGGAAGAAGGCACATTTTCTTTTCTCTGGGGCCAAGCACAGATGTTATCATTACACAGAATTCACTCATTACCTTATTGACCTGGCATGGATAAGTCTGCTCAGTAAGTTTTGTCTATCCAATGATTTGGATATAGAGAAGAGTCTCTAAATTTGAACATGCTCTACAGACTACTACAATCCAACCCTCCACTCTCTAAGAAGACATATCCCTAACACATCTGATGGCCAATCATTCTCATTCCACTCCTTCTTGTTGCCACATTTCACCTATATAGGTGAAGAGGCCCCCATAATCATTCTCATCTTTTCCTTTTTGTTTCCTTTTTGCAGGTATTTTATTCTTTCAAGGAATACTTCCATTTCCTGATAACTTGGAGTCATATTGCATTTTGCATATGCATAGGTGTTACTTGTTAGTGGCAAAAACTCAATTATACCCAATGTGCTCTCTTTAGGGTTCTGTAAAATGTGCATTACCTTCTATAGCTGCATGAAGGGAAATCCATTGTCCTTTGATGTATTTTTGATAGCTCTTTTGGCTAAACCTGATGGTAGATTTTTATGACATATCAGATGTGTGTCATGCTTTTTAGGCTTCTGAGTGAAATATAATTTTGAATTTTAATTTATTTAGAATCTACTCAGCTGCTCTTAATTAATACTTCTCTCAGCCTTGCTTAATGGGTGACAGAAACAGAAAGCAGTCCACCAACAAAAATCTAATTTTCTCATTAGATCTACCCAGATTGTTCATCCTTTCCTTGAACTCTAGGCAGTGCTTTCTTTGCTCAATGTTAACCTCTTTGTCTTTATTAGGAGGGGTCTTAATTTGTTTCTCAGACAACAGACTCAAGGCTGGAGTGTATGTAGGAATCAATAGTCTTTAGTCTGCAAGGGAATATCCAGTTATCTATGAGATCTACCTACCTTGTTTCAACTTACTAGTTGATTTTTCCAGGTCACACATCTAGTAAATGGGAGAACTAGGTGTAGAGAATTATTTATTTATGTCCTCCTAGAGAAAGAATAGATGAAGGGTCACTTTGAAAATTATTTGGTGATCATTTCTTATCTTATTTTTAATTTATGGATTTAGCATTAGTATTTCCATAACAGTATAACAAAAAAATAACTGTACATGAAACTGCAAATCTATTATGTTCAACTTCCTGCTCCCTTAAAATACATAGTAAAGTCAACATTTTTTCCTTCTCTCCTCCCCATACCCTAGAGATGATTGTCATTTGCCAAAAATATATATGTATGCGTGAGTATATATCTATGTCTATATATATATATATATATACACACATACATATATATCTACATATATGTATGTAAAATTATTCTATACAAACTCCTATCAGTTCTTTCTCTGGATGCAGACAGCGCCTTTCTTCATGTGTCCTTTATTTTAATTTTTATGTTTATAATATTCAAAATGACTTAGGTCCTAAAAGATATTCTTAAAACCATATTACTATTATTGTATACAATGTTCTTTCGGTTCTGCTCACACCATTCAAGGCTTTCCATGCCTTTCTAAGATCATTAGCTCATCATTTCTTATAGCACAGTAGCATTCCATCACAACCATGTGCCACAACCTTTGCGAATGTGCCATTCCCCAGTTGATGGGGATCTCTACAATTTCTAATTCTTTACCACCACAGAGAGAGCTGCTATAAACATCCCATTCACATTCAAAAGTTATAATTACTATTTGTGAATCTACCTCCATCTTACTTCACTCACTATTTTACTTTTAACTATTTAATTTTCAGCATCTCCTACTCTCTTTCCCCACCCTTCCAATTCCAATCCACACAGCCCTCCAAAAGTCCCTTTACCTCACCCTCCCAAATCCCACTAAAGTCCCCCGAAGTTTCTTCCCACCCTATCCCCAAGTTTTTTCACCTCTCTACATGTTCAAAAGACTTCCATATCCTTCCAGATGTACATATTGTTTCATCTTCAACATAGATGAGAGAGTAGGGTTCTGCTTCTTCTGTAGTAGTTTTTCCTTTCACCTCCCCTATTTTTGTAATATAATTGCTCCCTTTTACCTCTTCCTGTCTACTTTTGCTTTTTAGAATCAACCTATCATGTGCAACTCAGGCCCAACACTTCTTTCAAGTCACCTTAACAATAATGACAGTTTTAAGAATACTAATAACATTTTCATATATATAAAAAACAAAGTTTGACCTTAATGAAAGCTTTATAATTAGTATTTAATGTTTTCCTTATACTTCCTCTGGACCTTTTACACCAATTTTTTCTTAAATTCTGGTTGTTTTGTTATAAATACCTGAAAGACTTTCAGTTTCTCAAATGTCCATTTTTTTTATTCAGGATTATACTCAATGTTGCTGGGTAAGTTATTTTTGTATGCTCATTTGCTCTTTCAAACATAATATTGCAAGGCCTACAATCTTTTAGAGTAGAAGCTGCTGACTCTTGTGAAATCCTGACTGTATTTCTACAATCCTTAAATTGTTTTTTTCACATTGATTACAATACTTTCTCCTTAAACTGGGCATTTTAAAACTTGACTATGACATTCCTTTAAGTTTTCCTCCTCAGGTCTCTTTCAAGTAGTAAACAGTAGATTTGTTCCTATTTCTATTTTACCTTCTTGTTCTAGAACTTCAGGGCAATTTTCCTTAATAATTTCTTATAATATTGTATCCAGATTATTTTTTTTAATCATAACTTTCAGGTTACCTGACAATTCTTACATTGTCTCTCCTTGATCTGTTCTCTAGATGAGTTTTTCTAATGAAATGTTTGAAATTCTCTTCTATTTTTTTCTAGTTTTATTATTTCTTGGTGTTTTATAATGTCAGTAAATTCCTCTTACTCAATTCTAGTTTTCAAAAAGTAATTTTCTTTCTTAAGATTTCGTATTTCTTTTTTTCCAGTTGGTTCACTTTTTCCCACAATATTGTTCAATTGCTTTTTTTCCTCAATTTTTCCTCAGTGTCCCTTATTTAATTTTTGAATTCCTTTTTTAAGTTCTTCCAAGAACTCTTTTTAGACTTGCTATCATTTGATGTTCATCTTTGGGGTAGGAGTGGCTTTTTTTAACCTCACTGTCTTCCTCTGAATACTAACCCAGATATTTTACACCAAAGTATCTATCTATGGTCAGATCTATTTCTTTTGATTACTCATCTTTATTTTTATTTTGTGTTTAGTAGCTTATTATTATAATCAGGTTTTAGTCCTGGATTGTGGGTAATTCACTGCCTGTGTGCTCACTCCTTCTAGTTCACAGCCACAGCCCAGGATCACTTCTGGTCAACACTGCTAGTCCTGGCCTCCTGAAACACCATGGGGTCCTTTGCTCTTTCCCCACTCAGCAGTCTGCTTCTCTTTAGATGAAAGTTTGTGAGGCGAAATTTGTTGAGGACGAGGTTGCTTCCCTATGGCAGTGCTCCAGGGCTTGCTGTTTGGTGATTCAATGGAGTCAGCCTTGATGTATCTAAACTCCCCTCAGACTAAACCATAGCCCCGGAAGGTCCTATTTTTTTCTGGGGTACTCTCAATTTGTCTTAGAAGGACAACTGCTTTATTCCTTCATTTTTGCTGCGATACATTCATTCATTTGATGGCAATTTTCTATCTGTTTGTGAAGGAAATCTAGAGTCTGGAAATTTCTAACCTATTCCATCATCATCCCAGAATGCAGAAAGAATGACTTTTCTACTAAGTTTTTCCGGACTCCATCCAGATTCTCGTTCGACATGTTCCCCCATAACATTAACAATTCTAAGTCCTTGAAGCACAGAGATTTGTAAAACAAGTATCAACAGAACTACCTATCCTTTTGCTATATATTTTCAGAAGCCCCCATCTCAAGGGTGTTTTCACATACTCAGAAAAGACTTCAATGACCATATGGAGACAAATTCCCTCATTTTGCAGGAAAGTCAGAGGACCAAAGAGACAAACTGATTCACCTGGAGTCAGACCACGTGAGAATCTGAACGCAGACTCTCAGGTTCCAAAATCAGAGCTCTTTCATCACAGAAGCCTTTAAATGATTTGATTTCGATTGGTCTTTCAATATGTTCTTTCATTGTGAGGCAGCCATTTGGTGAACTAATAAACAATTGGTCTTTCAGATAATGACCCTGACTATGACTCCATTTGGCAAATCAAGACCAGGGAACACAAAGTTCTGCTTAACATTAAAAACAATACTTAAACCAACCTCAAGTTGACTTTTCTTAGTTTGTGGTCTTTTTTGAAAATTTGCTTAACATATTATAGGGAAGAGAGAAAACCAATTCATGAAGAGTTCTTCTATTTGGAATAGTCAAGAGGCTCTCACATTACTAAAAAAATAAAAAGGAGCCACTTGTAAATGGGAATAATGAGACTGGAGAAGGGAAATTAGGATCCCATGGTGAGCAGAGAATTAACAGTTTCTTGTGAAATGTGGCAGGAACTAATTTTGGAAAACTCATTCTTGCAAGTACTAGATTTCTAAAAACTGTTAAGATACACATGAATGACTTGTGACTCTGGAACACACAGCAAATCTCTTTTATTTAAAATCTTAAAACAGAAAATTAATCTTGGAGTGGTTTGGATAGCTCTTCTATACACACCTACATAGAACCAACATGTTTCTTTACAAAGGTTTTGGTTGTGTGTGTTTATGTTCCTTAAGCCCACAAAAACCTCACCAGATGGTGAACCGTATAGCAGATATTAATCAAGGGGTGTATATGTGTGTGTGTGTGTGTGTGTGTGTGTGTGTGTGTGTGTGTATTTGGCTATTCCACTCATTCAAGAGAACTGTAGGGAATTTAAACTTGCAGGGCTTATAGTTCTTCCATTAGCATGGGAAAATACAGAATGAGAAACTTCATAGTGTTAAAATAAGTAGTTTGCAATAGCTAGGCAACATTGTAATAGTCTTTTGTGAGAGCCTTTATATTTAATATTTTTAATTTGAGAGTTTGTACATATGTTCAAAAGCTTGCAAATAAAAAAAAACCCTGAATTTTAGAGCTGAAAGGACTCTGCTTATATGACTAATAATCTAACTCATATTTACATGGAGGTTTGAAATTCAGTTTCTTCTAATTTAAGAAATGTTTACTCTGTGTAAGGGTTTGTGCTAGGTACTGGGAATACAGAGACCAGTCAGTTTACAAAGTGGTGATATAAGTAATCATATTATTCCTATTGTATACATGAGGAAATTGAAGCTCAGGTAAGTTAAAGTCAGTTGCCCATGATCACAGAGCCCACTTGGTCTGGAGAATTGCTTGGACTCGACAATTTCAACATTCTCTATCATGCTGCATATGAGGAACAGGTTTTAAAGCAATGTGTCTCTTAACATCATACAGCTCAGTTTGTGACAAAGTTTGAAGAAAGACCTCCCTTGCTTCCCAAACTAGAATTCTTTCCACAACTCCATGAGAGATCTCTGAGGTTCCTTCCTGTTCTTAATCTATGTTCCTATGATCAGTTGCAACAGGATGCCTCTCTCTTAAGTTGATGCATTAAAATAATGATGAGTGCCATATTTACATGGTATTTTAAGTATGTATAGTGCTTCTATATTATGTTACTGGATACTAACTGAAACCCACTATAGAAAGTACTTATCACCACTTTACAGATAATGAAACTGAGGCTTAGTGAAATTGATCATTTGTCATCACATATTTGGTGTCGGAGATAAAATTCATTTCCAGTTTTCTGATTCCCAAGACCAGTGCTCTTTTCAGGACAACACACAAGCTTATCTTTCATCATCTTATTTCTGCATAGTTAAAAACTATTTCATAATAGTTTTCATGTCCATGGTGACAATTTAAAAAAAAGTTAATGAATAGATTATCACCCTAACATTGTTGATGGTTGTAAATATAACTGGACCCAAAGCACCATGTTACTAATAAAGTGCCATGTTTTAGTGGTGGCTCCAAACTAAGAAATTCTTGTTCTTTAAAAAAAACTATTTTTGGTTTTCAACATTCACTTTTATAAAACTTTGAGTTCTAAATTTCCCCCCTTCCTATCCTTCCCCCTCCCCAAGACAGCATGCAATCTGATATGAGTTATACATGTATATACATATGTAAAATACATACATATAATAATAAAATACATACATGTACAATCATATTAAATGTATTTCCACATCAGTCATGTTGTGAAAGAAGAATCAGAACAAAAGGAAAAAACCACCAGAAAGAAAAAAAGAGAAAGAGGATAGTATGCTTCTATCTGCATTCAGACTCCACAGTTCTTTCTTCCATCATGAGTCTTTTGGAATTGTCTTACATCACTGCATCGTGGACAAGAGCTAAGTATATAAAAGTTAGTCATTACATAATGTTGCTGTTACTGTGTACACTGGTTCTCCTGGTTCTGTTCACTTAACTTGGCACCAATTCATGTATGTTTCTTATGGAATAGGAGTATTCCATCACATTCATATACCACAACTTGTTTAGCCATTCCCCAATTGATTAGCATCCCCTCAATTTTCAGTTCTTTGTCACCACAAAAAAGCTGTCATAAATATTTTTGTTCATATAGGTCCTTTCCCCTTTTCTTTGATTTCTTTAGGGTACAGATCTAGTTGTGATATTGCTGGGTCAAAGAGTATGGACTCCTCTCCAGAATGGTTGGAACAGTTCACAACTCCACCAACAGTTCATTAGTTACATATTTTCCTTCTTCCTTCCCATTATTTGTCATTTTTGATACATGTGAGATGGTATCAAAGAGTTGGTTTAAATTGCTTTTCAATAGTTATTTAAAGCATTTTGTCATATGACTAGATGTCTTTGATTTCTTCTTTTGAAAATTGTCTGTTCATATCTTTCAATCATTTATCAATTGGAGATAGCTCTGATTTTTATAAACTTGACTCAGTTACCTATATACTTGAGAAATGAAGCCTTTATCAGAGAAACTTGCTATAATTTTTTATATTACTTCATTGTCTATGGTACTTTTTAGCAAAATGTGGTTTCTCTGATTATCATTTTTAATTAGGTCTATTTTTGCTTTTGCTTTGTCTGGGATCATGTTTGCTACACCTGACTCTTTTTTTAACTTCTGCTGAAACATAATATTTCACCCAGCTCTTCTTTAACTCTCTATGTGTCTTTCTGTTTCAAGTGTGCCTCTTGCATGCAATATTGTTGGATTCTGGTTTCTAGTCCATTTTGCTATCAGTTTCTATTTTATGGTAAGCTCATCACTTTCACAGTTATGATTTCTGTGTATTTCTCTCCATTCTATTTTCTTCTGTTTATCCTTCTCTCTCTTTCTTTTTATCCTGTCCTTCTTCAAAAGTCTGTTCTCCTTCTGACCACTGCCTCCCATAATCCACCCTCCCCTTTTTCACCTCCTACCACCTGTCATCTTCTTTCTTCCTATTTCCCTATTGGGTAAGATAGATGTCTATACTCACCGTAGTGTGTGTATATATATTTTCTTCCCTCTTTGAAACAATTTGCCCTCCACTATAAAAGTTCTTCCTTGTGTGCCTCTTTTATATAAGAAAAGTTTCCCCATTCCACTTCTTCTTTCTTTCTTTTCCCAGTACATTCCTCCTTCTCAACCCTTTGTTCCTATATGAACTTCTTCTAACTGTCCTAACAGTGACAAGACTCTTAGGAGTTAACATGTATCACTTTCCCATACAGGAAAGTAAACAGTTTAACTTTATTGAGTGAGTCTCTTATGATTACTCTTTCATGTTTCCATTTTTATGCTTCTCTTGTGTCTTGTGTGTGAATGTCAAATTTTATATTCAGCTCTGGTCTTTTTATCAGTAATGTTTGAAAGTTCTCTGTTTCATTAAATGTCCATTTTTCCCCTGAAGGATTATAGTAAGTCTTGGTGGATAGGTTATTCTTGGTCTTAATCCTACTTCTTTTGCTTCCCAAAATATCGTATCCTAACCCCTCCACTCCTTTAATGTGGAAGGTGCTGAACCTTGTATGATCCTGACTGTAGTTCTATGATATTTGAATTGTTTGTCTCTCTGGCTGTTTGCAATGTTTTCTCTTTGATGTGCCAGCTCTGGAATTATGTTGTAGTATTTTGGGAAGTTTTCATTTTTGGATCCCTTTCAGGAGGAATAAGTTAGTTTGTCCTAAGAATAAAAAGGATATTTACCAAAATATAGGATTTACCACAAACAGGATCTTTACCAAAATAGGGGAAGAACACTGCAGAAAGTGTGTGTGTGTGTGCATGCGCATGCATGTATGTGTTTCAAAACTATTGGGGACAGAGGGGAAAAGTTCAAATGGGTCAAGAATGTTGATTTATGAATTTAAAATATTTTGAACACTGATGAGTTGGCATGTTAGAATAATTTCTTGATAGATTCTAAACTTGTTTAACATCTCAGTTATATGTATAATCTCCTTATTGGAATACTGATGGTAATTCACCAGTGTTAGTCATCGAAAACTATTCTCATCAAGGAAAGTCTGCACAAATTTAGGATTAAGAAACAACCCTTCCTTGGTGTTCAGGGAAAATTAGCTTATTTTCCATTTCTAATTCATTTAATTGATATTATACCATCAAATGATGAATTATATTATTCAGAATAAGATCATTTTCACCAGCATATTGAGGGAACTATAATTAGCAGAAATAGTTGGTGTTTCCCCCCAAAACAAACATTTTTATAAGTACCCATTAGTATTTGTACAAGTTATTTTACTAGACACCAAGAATTAAAAAATAGAATGACAGCTTCTATTTTTAAGAAACTTACAATTAGTCAACCAATTATACATATATATTTAGGGCCTACTGTGTGCTAGGTTCTGGGGATTAAAGTACAAAGAGTGAAACAGTCTCTATTTGTATGTGTTTACAATGGGAAAGAAATATAATGAAGTTAAAACATGCATAAAGAATCTGTACTACAAAATAAGGTCAAAGAAAAGTGAAAAATTTGAGAGTAACCTGACTTCTAACTAGAGACAATCAAAGAAAACTTCATGATGATGGTACTTGAATTGGGCCTTGAAAGAAGGATAGAATTTTAACATAGAATAGGAGTGACAGTAGATAAGTGGTTTGGATTTTTATTCTGTAGATTCGTCCGTGAGGAGTCACTAAATTTTTTAAGGAAGGGAGTAAAGTGATCGAAATTGTGTATTGGGAAGATTTCTTTGACATTTGTGTGATGGATTGATCGGAGCCAGGAGAGCTTTAGCGCACTATTGCTATAGTCAGAAGAAAAAGAGTTTTGACTGGGAATGAGGGAATGGGAAGAAGAAATGTGAAAGATGATGACAACTTAAGCTTAACATGATGTGGCAACTCTAATATGACAGAACTGAGGAAGAATTAAAGATGTCTTTAGTTGTTAAATGTGACTGAATGACCAATTTTTTGTCCAGTTAAGCAAACAAATTTCTGTGTATCTATCTGCGACAAGTTTCTTTGTAAGGATCATTATGAGAAAAAGCACGAGTTATACTATTTGAGTCCCATCCCACTCCCCCAACACATAATTTCTCCATCTTTTTGTCTGTCTGACCATCTGTTTCTGGGACTGGGTTTTGACTTAAGTGCTGATGTCAGAGTCATTCAGCACTTTTAATGATCCTATCCAGGCTTTATGAGCAGTGGTTTTTCAATTGCTTATGATTTCATTATTTTGCAAAATATTCTCTTAATTGGCCCCTTATGTTTGTATTTCTTCTGTTTCTAGAACTTGAAACAAAGTCTTTTGGAATATTAAGTGTCAGATCTTCGTACTGAGCTGAGGCAGTTATCCCGTTCTATGCTATCATTACAATGCCTCAAGAACCACATAAATCTTACCTGATGAAAAATACTTCTCATATCATAATACTTGTTTCCTCTCAGAGTAGTTCAACCTCACCTTTTTTCCATTCACTTTACATGTAGTGGCTGGGGAGAAGCAAAAAAGAAAAAATGTGTTTTATCCACAACTTCAGTTTAGCTGTGCAATTTATGTCAGGAACTTAGAGTGGAAAGAGAATTTGGGTTCAAATACTCTGTTTATTGATGCTTACTTTCAGCAAGGATTTGGGAAAATCATTTAAATTCTCTGGATCTCATTCTCTTCAACTGTAAAAAGGAAAGGATTGGACTAGGGGTTCTCTGAGAGATCCTTTTCAGTTCTATACCATCTTATTCTCATCCCTCCATCATTTAAATTAGTATCTTCCTCTTCTGTTGCAAACAACTCATTTCTTAATTTAGATTAAAGCACTTTGTTTATTAAAGACTGTTCCGTGTGTGAGAGTAAGGGGTCAGCAAATACACTTGAACCTTGAGTTGTTACCTCTGCATTGACTGGAATAGATTCAGTCATTTGACTTAGAAAATCCACACTTGTTTGTTTTATTACATATGATTTTGCTTTTATATTCGTATTGTCTTGCTTTAGTTCTCCTTTGCTTTTAAGGAAGTATATATGTATATATAAATGTATAGTCAGTATGTAGGCTTATATATTAACATATCTATGTATCTCATAGAGAAAATTTGTCTGTTATCTGTAAATAGATTGTCTAGGATTTTTCCTAGACAATGTGTATGTAGACACATATATATTACATATTCATCTCTATTATATAAAAGTAGAGTATATACATATATGAATACAAAGTGCATATATACATATGGAAGGGGCAGAGAGAGTGAGAGAGAGAGAGAGAAAGAGAGAGAGGGAGAGAGAGAGACAGACAGAAAGAGAGAGAGAGAGAGAGAGAGAGAGAGAGAGAGAGAGTTTTCTTGAATAAAGGTCAAACTTGATGTGACCATGAATAAAGGCAAGTAACCTCTTAATGTTACAAGTTATCGACCACTTGCATAAATGAAGTTTCTTTGATTGAAGTCCTCCTAGATTTTCACGCACACACACACACACACACACACACACACACACACACACACACACACTATGCAAACACATACATAAAATGTATGTAAATTAATAAGATTTGATCAACTTTTAACCTACTAGATCTTATGCATTCAAATGAATTTTGTTCAATTTTGACCCTAGTTGGTGGGATGGTTTGCCATTTCCTTCTCCAGTTCATTTCACAGATGAGAAAACTGAGGCAAGTTAAATGACCCTGGGCAAGTGTCTGAGGCTGGATTTGAACTCAGGTCTTCCTGACTCCAGGCTTTGCACTCTATCCATTTTTCTACCTAGCTGCCCTTTCAAATGAATGGTACCTTTCAAAATGTCCACTTTGGGAAGCCATATAGTTATCCTAATGACGCTAACATTAAGGTATTTCAGAAACATCTACTTAGGAGTTTTCTTTTGAGTCAGTTAAAGGCAACTCAGAAAACCACATCTCTCTGATTATTTTAATTGCTACTTCATTTCTTCCAGGAATTCTACTTGACTTTGGGGCCAAGCTGTGTTTTTCTTTGAAGCTCTGGTTGTTGGTATTTTAGAATATTCTTTTTTTTTCCTGGATTTGTGTCTTGGGTACCCCTATCTCCACAATATGTACTTATCTTGGAAGCTTTTTTGCTTCATTAGGACTTTGTATTATGGCCAGGCTCTGTGCCCTTCTGGAGGGCATGTTAGGAACTTGTTTGGTCCTGGTTTGTATTTTTTTGAATTTTGTTGCTGTTTCTCTGGATATTGAGTTTTAGGTTCTAAAGGATCTCAGGAATAGCTAAGGTGGGGGAATGTATAAGCTTTCAGCACATTCTAAGCAATTTAATCTAGAGGGAATGATATCTAGTTGCTGACCTCCTGGTCTGAGGTTTTCAAACTTCTGACCCTAGTTTGAATGGGAAAACTAAACTTCCGTTTTATTGAAGTAGCCATAGACCCCAGCCCTAGTTATCTAACTTGAAGTTTTTGTATGTTTTCTCCCTTGATCTGAGCTCCTTGCCCTGGTCACTTAAATCTAGACATTAGCCCTGTTCTGTGATTTTAACATATAACCCTACTTCAATATCAGTGCCATATAACAGCTTCTCGATTTTGTTCCTGCCCTTGTCTCAACAAAGAGCCCATGGGTAGGTCTCAGTTGGATCCACTGACTACTCATTACAGGTTAAACCAGGACCTAGTTACAGATCCCTTCCTCAGTCTAGGCTCAGTCCAAAATCTAGTTCTGGAGTCAGAAGGATAAAGCTGCTGGCTAGCTTCTGTTCCTTCTCCCTGGAGTGGAAGCATCTCTCACTGTGTTTTCTTCTTGGATTTCACAGCTCAGACTGGAATTTTTTCTAAAACTTTGTTGCAATAGTTACGGGGAAAAGTGGGCTGTCCTGCTTCATCCTAATCCACCGTCTTTACTGGTTTCCAATTCTGATAACTTCAGTCATATTCTCTTTTTGGTCCTATCACGCACTTGTTAGCTAGTTTTATCAGCCACTTCCTTCAACTTGTTGATAGGATGGCTCTGAATAAAACATATCAAGTTCCAAAAATCAAATCTGCTTTCAAATATCTATTGCCATTTAGGGTATTTAATTAAATTTTAATATTAAATATTAATAATTTTAATAACTTTAAATTTAACTGAACTCTCAAAGAGGAGATTTTAAAAGGTTGTAAGTAATGACCGCATTGTTGGGGTAAGTGGATAGCCTCCAAAAGAGACTCTTTTAAAGGGGTCCATATAACTTTTAGTACATATATTAAAATTTTTCATTATGTAATTTTACACCTCATAAATCTATTCTAATGATGTTCAAGAAATACTGGAGAAAACAGGTACACATTGTATGTATATTGTGCGTATGTGTATATTTCCATATGTGTTATTAATATATGTGTGTAACCTATCCCCTTATTTTTCCACTTTTCTTACATAAACTTCCCTCTCTGCACCTGCTCATTCTTAAACATAATACTTCATTTCTTGTCTTCACGCCATTGTATTGAATGTCCTTCATGCATAGAATACTTGTCTTCCTCATTTCATCTTCTCCTTTTAGACTCCCTAGATTTCTTTATGACTCAACTCAAAAACCTTCCTCCCAAGATGTTCTTAGTCTATATTAGTCTACATTGCCGCATACACACACCTGTTAATGCCTACTCCTCTAAGGCTGCCTTTTATCTAATCTGCATCTTATATGTACCTATTTTTGTACCTGTTTTCTCCACTATTAATGATAACAATAACTAGCATTTACATAGCACTTACTACATGCCAGGCACTTTGGTAAGCACATTTGGTCCTCAAAACAACCCTTATATATAGATGCTATCATTATCCCTCTTTTAGGAAATTGAGGCAAACAGGTTAAGTGCCTCACCCAGGGTCACACCACTAGTTAGTGTCTGAAGCCAAACTTGAATTCATGCATGTCTGGCTGCAGACCTAATGAGTGCACTGTACAACATGAATGTCTCATTACATAAAATGTAAACTCCTGAAAAACAAGGACTGATTTTTTTTCTTTTGTATATTCATGGCTCACCTAGATGCCTGAGACATAATAATAAATGGTAAATAAGTACTTGTGCTTGCTGAATGACTGAATAAAAAACAAGTGAAGAAATGTACTTAAGTGAGGAAAAATACTTCCACTTCTAGTCAGTAAGAATGGTTCATTGAAAACTGGAGAAAAAACTGAGAGATAGCTCTGTGGAGTTTATCCTGGGTAAATCAACATGTGTCATTTTTCTATTATACTTGTGTAGAAAAGTATTGTGTGTGCTTATGCTAACTTTTAATGTTGTCCTGCAGGTTGCCTGCCACTACTCCAGGACATAGAAGCGTTGATACAGGCTCTGCCATGAAACCGAACTTGAAACAATGGAAACAACTAATGCTCTTTGGGATATTTGCTTGGGGTCTCCTTTTTTTAGTGATCTTCATCTATTTCACAGATAGCAACACTGTGGAACCAGTTCCAAGTTCCTTCTCATATGTTGAAACTAAAAGAATCCTGCCTATCCAAGGAAAACAGAGATCAATTATGGGTGCCATGCACGACCCTTCCTTTTCTGAAACCATTGATGGGAATGAGGTGCTTCTCAATGGAGACCTTTTTGATTCATTTAACTTAGGTCCCAATAGCCTTCAGAAATGGACTGAAATGAAAGACGGTTTGGAAAATGAAGAGTTTTTTCCTTCTCAGACAAGAAAAAAATCACCACGCCTTTTCTATCAAGTAGATGATGACTATTTTTTTACTTTGGGTCAACCTATGTCACACAGTCGTGGCCAGCAAATGGTGAAGTTTGGACCCCTCAGTGAGGAGCTTCAGCAAGGGGGCATGAGACACAATCGAAAGAAAATGATCTCAAGGCACAAGAGAAGCCAGCAGTTGCCCCACTGGGACAGACTCTATTCCACCATGTCTAAATCCTTTCTATACCGGCTTTGGAAAGGAAATGTCTCTTCAAAAATGTTAAATCCACGCCTACAAAAAGCAATGAAAGATTATCTCACCACCAATAAACATAGGGTGAGGTTTAGGGGAAAACGGAATGCTAAGCTGACAAGGGAACAGCTGTTGTGTGAGCTCAGGGACCGTGTGACTGTGAGGACTCTGGATGGAAAGGAGGCCCCCTTTTCAGACCTTGGCTGGGAGAAGCATGTTCCTCAAGCACCCCTCAGCAAACTTTATCCTCAAGGTTTGGGTAGCTGTGCAGTAGTCATGTCTGCAGGTGCCATCCTGAACTCCTCCTTGGGGGAAGAAATAGGTGAGTTCAGAAAATTTTTCATTAGCCTTTTTTTTTTGCAGCAGTAAATAGGTAATTATTAGGCTACTATTTGAGATACTTCAAATATAGATCCTGCTGACCATAATACCATTGATAGATATTTCTTTAATTAAGTCTTTTTCCTCATTGAGACACTGAGTGCCTGATCTGTGAGTTCAGCAGAAATGATGGGGTCCTAGATCTACAGCTGGAAGGGACCTCAAAGACATAACAATTATACTAACTATTGTTATTTTGTTAAATGTTTTAAAATGGCATTTACATAACACTTTAACATTTGCAAAGCAATTTGCCTATGTTATCTTATGCAGACCTCACCTGTGAGATGGGTTCTATTATTATGCTTTTACAGATGAGGAAACTGAGCCTCACAAAGCTTAAGGGATGAGGGACTTATTCATGGTTATACAGCAGTGAAGCATCAGAGGCAAGACTTTGAACTCAACCATTTTAAGGTCACTTGCTTTAAGGATGAGCGGGTGAAGTCCAATGACTTTCCCCAAATCGGAGATAATAAGTATCCGGAGTGAGATCTGGACGCAGGTTCTCTGTTTCACTGTACCAGGCTGAAGAGATAAAGATATTCTCAGAATTAAGATTGTGGCTAACATAAGAAGTATGAAAAGTTACCTCCAGACTCTGAAGAAAATAGGACTTCTCCTTCTGCTCTTTCATTACCCCAACTTCAGGATTTAAAGTGGAATAACAAATCAAAGGAACTATTTGTTTCCTGGTCCCAAAGAGTTTTCTTCACCCTGTTGACCATAGGATTAATTTTCCCTCAAAAACAATACTGTGCATTGTGGTTGGATTCCCAGACTAACCCACAAAAATTTGTTTAACCCATGAAATATTTGAATCATGGAAGGAACAAATGAGAGGACAAGTGCACAAAGACTCCAGAGGGCAATGACACATGAAATATATTCATTATAGGTGCGAAACAGGTTAAATAGGCCTTTGTGGGCTAACTGGGGCCAAGAATTTAACAGTCATTATATAGAGCATTGTTACCATGGGAAAATGAATTCACAGTTCCAAACACCTGACTTTTGAATGGTTTTTGCAACATAACCCTTTAATAAATTGTGCCGCATGCTATCACACATATTCACAGACACACACACACACACATATTCTGTCCTGATTTTCCCTGTCAAATTCCAATAGGAAAATTGGATTATGTACTGACCATCTAACCTATTTTGTTTCATTCATTCAATTTATTAAGCAGCCACTGAATGCTAACCAGTGTGAGAAGTATCAAGTTTAGACGTCACAAATCCTGTTTTGTTAGAGTTTAGCATCTAGTAAGGAGTATAGATACCAATGAAGGTTAGAAGGATGCACCATATTGCATGATGAAGGTATTAGAGTGGTAAAAAAAAATAAGGTGCTAATTGAAGTGAAAACAGGAAGGTAAAGGCATATTACTAAGATTTAGACTTTTAAGTTTGGGTAGGAATTCAATGACTTATGAAAGGAAAAGAGGTCTTCTTACAGGTACAAGGAATAATGGAAACATGGACGCAAAGATGGAAAGAGTAGAGGGTGTATCTTAAGCTAGAAGTTGGGGATGGCAAGGATGGTGAGAACTTTGACTAGAACATAGAGTGTGTGGAGATAGCCTAATGCTGAAAAGGTACTGTGACTTCAGACTGGAAAAGTTTTAGATGCCAGGTGCAAATAAGTTTAAACTATTCATAGGCAATAGAGAGTTACTGAAGATTTTTTTGAGCAGGGTAAGACTTGGTTAGATTTAAATATAAAGAAGATTAGTCAGAAAACAGATACATAAAAGTTATATTGCAATTGAACCAAAAGGAACTTTCATTTGTACATGTCAGGGTCAAGTAAACAAAAGTAAGTGCCAGTTTTCTATCTTTCTGATTTGACCAGGAGTTCAAGTTTGAGAAATGGAATCCCTGTATTCTCAAGCTAAAATTACCTATTGTTGTTAAGGTTCTCCCATGTTCTAGTATGTACTTCTAGCTAAAATTAGGTCAAGGTGGCCTCAGGTTTTTTTCTTTTTTTTTCCAGAAATAACCAGTGGTCTGAAAGTTTGTGGGGGTAACAGCAACCTCATCATTCCTTCTCTTATATGAGGACCAAACGTAATTTAAAAAAATAGAGATTTTGGCGTTATAGTCTAAAGCCACTGTGTTCCTTACCGTTCTTATTTGCATCTCTCTTTTTTCTAGATTTAGTTTTATATCTTCCATCTGACAGTCAGGAAATCACATCCTATGGTGTACCATAGGGGATCTGTAAGACCATCTAGTGAAAGCTATATTTTACACAAGAAGGAATTGAAGAACAGAACCAGACAAGTGAAATTTTGACCCTGAGGCATAAATGTTGATAGGCAACATGAATAATTGGAAAGAGAGTTAGGAAAACATCTCACCTTTAACACATCTGGACTGTATGTCCCTAGGCAAATTCCCTAACATCTTGATATTGTGGGGCCTAAGTGTAGGCAACTCTCTTAAGACTTCAAATTGCAAAGAAGATGCTCCACATTTAGGAGTTTACTAGGTAAGTGAAATTATAGGCTCAGCATTTTCCTCATAAAGATTATTATAAGAAATCCAAGACTCCAATCCCTACCCTTTGTCTTCATTTATTTCCATTATATCACACTGCATCTCTGTAGTCTATTTTCTATAAGAATTCATTAGGGAGGAAATTAAGTGGTTCCTAAAAGTACAAAAACACATTGAGTTTTATCTCACTTTAGTATGTTGGTCTTAGAGCCTGTATATAGGTTTTAATTCTAACTCTGTTGGCAATTAACAACGTAAGTTTGGGCAAGTCAGTTTAACTTTTCTGGGTCTGAGTCTCTGTTTTGTCTTCCATAAAATGGGGACAATCATGCAACACTTTCCACTTCAGATATTTTGGTTTTGGGGGTTTTTTTGAAGAAAGTGCTTTGTATCTTCTAAAGTGCTGTACAAGTGGGCTATTATTACTTTTGATGTTCATTAGTTTCTCTTGTGTCTGACTCTTTATGACCCTGACTGGGATTTTCTTGGCAAAGATACTGGAATGGTTTGTTATTTACTTCTCCAGCTCATTTTACAGATCAGAAAACTGAGGCAAGTAGATGGCTCTGGAGAAGTGAGGCTGGTGACTTTACACAGCCCTTGCTCACTGAAAACAAAGTCAAGTGCAAGTCATGTCATCATTTCTCTGATGTCATGTTCCTCTTTGAAAACGAAGGACAAATGCAACACCAACTACAGTTCATTAGTCATTAGTTGAATTGTAGCATTCTAATTGTCACCCTTTGGAAATTCTGTTCTGTATATGTATATTTTTAAACTTTCTGGTTTCCTTCAAATAAATTCTTCTAAAAATTCTCTGTGCTAGTGCCCTCCTCTACAATGCCCATTCATATATGTATATAATATAAGTGCATATTGATTAACAGCTTAATTAAACTTTTGGATATAGGGAAGCTTTTGTTTCTCTTAGTCAACATCTGTTCAGCAGTTAAATGCTGGAACCTGCCCCCTCTCTACCTCACCCCAGTTCAGCACTCATGGAATTTAACAACAGCTATAAAACTCAGTATTTATGTAGTCCTTTCCTCCAAAGAACTCAGTCCCTTGGACTATGTAGTCGAAATCAATTTTATAACCTCCCTCCAGGAACTAGGCAGGTATAAGGGAATCAGGTTTGATGTTCTCTATTTGAAAGCTAAGGATAGAGGCTGAGTAGGTGAGAAACAGAAGTTCCCCAAGGTCATGGCCATATAATATATTGATGGCAAAACTAGTACCAGCACCTACCAGTCCAGTCTATAGAGAAGTCTCTCATATACTAAAACCACAAATCTGACTAACCAAGGGAATCTTAAAAAAAAAAACTAAATTTCCCACTATCTCCTAAGACAGAAACTCATTTCTGATTGAAGTTCTTCTATTGGTTGCCCTTTAGCTCCCTCTTGTGTTTTTTACTCTAGGGATACAATCTGAAAGTGATTTTTGCCTCTTCCAGACTGAGTCATACATTGTAATTGTTTTTGAAAGCAGAAAAGTGTAGTTGTTGTAAACACGATCAACTTGAAGAATATGTTATTTTAAAAGCAAACAGAACTGTTTTGGCAACATGGAAATTCTTTCTCGGTGTCATAAGATGTTATTTTCCTCCATAACATATAAACAGTAATCATTTGTTAGCCTTAGCACCTCACCTAGCGGTCCTGGAAAAAGAAATTGTAAAGCAGCGAAGCAAGTTCTTGCTCAGTTTTCTAATGTTTTCAGTTGAAAAAAAATCAGGTTTTTAATTTTTTTTAATTATGATTCAAACTGGTATACGTGGGGCCAGGTACAAGAAGGTTTCAACAATTAGAGAATGGTTTGATGTCATGTAAACCATCCTTTTCTGAGAGAACTGGGGAAAAAGTAGGAAAAAAAACCCAATGGATTAGGAAAGAGTAAGCCTGGCCTTCTGCCCTGGCTCTGTCTCCAGCTAGCTGGGTCATCTTGAGTAAATTCCTTACTTCTCTGAATCTCTAATCTTTTCTCTCAATTGCAGATAAAGAATGCCTTCCATTCTAAGGAAGACTGTGAAATTTTAAAAGTTAATAATTCATGCAAAATTAGATTCAAAGTGATTTACAAATAAGATACTAGTTGCAGAAAGGATAAATCATTAGAGGAAGTTTCATGTCAGTAGGGCTCTAAGTTGAGGAAATCCCAAGTCCAGTAAAAATAAAAAGAAAAATGTCAGTGTTATTACATTTTTTGTTATGACTCCTGTTATAGGGTAGTGATAAATCCAGTAGCCCACAGCCCAGAAGGAGAGAAGTAATGTGTTACAGCAGAATGAGCACTGAGTTTTGAGTTAGAAGACCTGGTTTTAAATTCTGGTACCATCTCTTACTGCTAGGGTAACCCTGAGGGAATCACCTAATGTCTCAAGCCCAGTTTCCTCATTTGTACAAAGAGTGGGTTGGGCTAAATCGCCTCTAAAGTCCCTTTCAGTTTAAAATCTCTGAGATTAAATTGTTGGACATGATAGATAACAGAAAAATGAAATCGAATTTTACATGAATTATTAGCTGGTCAAGTGAGGTTTCTTTCTAATTTTTATCTAAACCTCCATAACCTGGCTCCTCCTGTTCCTTCTCCCTCTTTCTTTCTGTCCTCGTTGCATGTTGAATTCCTTACTTTATTACTTCAAAGAGCTAAGATTTTCTCAGTGCAGGTAAACCATGTCAAGCAGATCGTTACAATAGCTGAAAATTTCATCACCTTCTGGTAAAATCTCATGGTAAGTCTTGCTATCCTTTGGATAGTAAGGTTCCATGTTTTATTATTAGGCCCATACATTGAATTCTTTTCCATCCTTTAAAGCTCAACTCAAATGCTACTTTCTGCATAAAACCAACTTTGGTTTTTCAGTGACTTTTCCCTCAGATCTCATAAGTACATTTTGCTTTTCATCTCTCAAATGTACTGTATATTTTTCTTTTCTTTTTCCTAATTTAATCTAAAAAATTTTTAGTTTTATGTTGAAGAACATTTTTCTCCCTCCCACTTGCCATGCAAAAAGAAAGAAAAGAACACGAAAACTCTGAAAAAAAACATGCATAGTCCAACAAAAAAATTTCTCATATTTTTCATCTCCAAAAATATCTTATTAAATGCATTTACATTGTGTGGTATTATCACTATTAACTGTGTTTCTGTTTTGTGTAAATTCCATGAAGGCAGGGCCCATGTCTTGCACAAATTTCAAATTTCTCCCAATATTTAGCATACACTAGTCACTTAACAAATATCTGCTGAATTGAATTTACTTACATAGAATCAAAGTGTAGAGTTGGAAGGATCAAAGAACATTTTGTACAAACCCCTCATTTTACAGATAAGGAAACTGAGACTGAGAGAGAGTTTTTTGGTGATTTTTCCACATGGTCACGCAGATGGTAAGTAGAAAATCCAGGTCCTTGTTTTGTTTCTACTCCAAATTCAGCGTTCTTTCCCACCACCTTTTGCTGTCAAAAACACCAAAAGACAGAATTCCCTACTTTGACTATTTCATAGCTTTCCTTTTTATGCATAGAATTAGAACATGAAGAAAGATGGAAAATGTAGACGGAGACACCTGGGGGTTAAAAGGGGTCTCAAGGAGCTACTGCTTTTTAAAAAGCTTTTTGATCCCTAAGGGCAGTGCACTTGTCCCATCAATTCAAGTAGCCATCAAATAACTATGTGCCAGGAATGAAATATCATCTCTTCCAAAAAACAGATTTTACATCCTTTCATTCTCCCCACTGATATTTACTGTTTGTTTGCATTTTGTTTCTATGTATGAATAGATAGTATCTTTCTTCAAAGTCTCATGGGGAACAAGGTTTCCAATAATTTTTGCTGTTTAGTTGTTTCAATCATGTCCAACTCTTTGTGACTCCATTTGGGGTTTTCTTGGCAAACAAACCGTAATGTTTTGCTATTTCCTTCTCTAGTAATTGACACAGCTATAAAACACAAAGGTATACTTTCAGATTTCTTTCTTCCATATGTCCCTTCTAATCAGATTTTTTTTCTTCTTTATCTTCATCTGACTCCAGTCTCATACAGCTGTAAGTAGTTAAAAAATAAATACCCTCCCCATAAGAGAATCTGTTATTTTTGCCTCTGCATTTGCTATATATTTAACTTTTAGTGGTTCAGGTCAATGCCAACAGGCAATTTCTATGTACTGATGTAAAAGAAAAGTTATAGATGACTTAAACTACTAAGGTAGATGTAGATTTAGGAAAGCTACATTTTAAAGCTCAGAAATGCATAATGGAACATCTTTCCACAGGGAAAAATTTCACAAGATGTGCAATGATTTACATTTATTCAATAAATAATTTGAAATGCACTTACTGTTTGAAAACCATAGGCATCTTAGGCTAAGGCTAGATCTGAGGAATCAGTATACAGCATAGTTTAAGACTAGGAGCCTGGGGCTTTGAAGTTGTGATCCTGGCTCTACCACTTGCTGCCCAAGTGACTTTGGGCTTCAGTTTCTGAATTTGCAGAAAGAAGGTTTTAGACTAGATAATCATAGAATGTCCAAGCTCAGAGGAACCTTAGAGATAATCTGGAATTAAAGTAAAGTTCCATTATAGTTAAGATTCCATGACTCTGCATGGTAGCAAAATAACTGATCAGTTGAGTCAGTTTGGTGGGGAAATCCACTAATAAAAGTGGTTATCATCTGTTTAGATTCAATGATTGGTTGTTAGACTAAAGCTTTTATTTTAAATGTTAATTTTTTTTAGACAAAACTAAATCCCTAAAATTTCTCTGAAAGTCAGAAAACTTAGGGTTTTATTTGTTTGGTTTCAGAAAAATGCAAATAATCTCCTTAGAAGAAATTATTCCAGAAATTTATTGCTAAATCAGTTGGTTAGAACTCAGTCGGGTTTTCGAAATTAAGAACAAGAATTGAAATAAGATGCCCTACATGGTGGGTAGATTCCAGACCAGCATCACCCATTTTAATCGATAACATGGGTGAACTATTTATGCTATGGGAAAACATCATGCAGTTCA
Organism: Potorous gilbertii; assembly: GCA_028658325.1. NCBI lineage: Eukaryota > Metazoa > Chordata > Mammalia > Diprotodontia > Potoroidae > Potorous > Potorous gilbertii. Next base: position 399,361,340 of record CM053771.1, on the reverse strand, counting down.
ATGCAATGCAATACAACAAACATTTATTAGGAATCTACTATATTCTGGGCACTGTGCTAAGCCCTAGGAATATGAAAGAAGACAGAAAGGGGGGGACGGAGAGAGAGAGAGAGAAGATGGAGGGAAAGAAGGAATGAAAGGAAGGGAGGAGGGAAAGAAGAATAGGAAGGAAAGAAAGGAGGAAAAGAGAGAAAGGAAAAAAGGAAGACAGAAAAGGAAACTCAGTCTCCTGCTTCCAAGCCTTCAAGAAGTTTACAATCTAATGGTGGAAGACAACATGCAAAAGAAAACTAAAAAGTAGAGATAGAAAGGGGTTGACACTAGGGAGCACCAAGGTCAGGGCCATCATGTTCCATGGAGTTCAAATCAAATAGAGCTGCAGATGGAAAATGGAGCATTAGTTGTAAAGTCTGGATCCCTATTCTCTATAAGGACAGACTTGGGAGGAGTTTGGTATTCCACTTTTCAGCTCTCCAGTCAGAGAGGAGGGATGGCTGAGGGAATTAGGAAGGTACCAGGTATCCAAAACTGAATTACGAGTATTATGACAAGATTTCCTGGGATCCGTTTATCCTGGGAAGGGAATTGTATTCTGTGGAGTTCAAACCAAATGGAGCTGCAGATGCCAACAGCCAAATAGGAGAATTCCCTCTAAGACTTGAGGAAGAAGGCTTAGAAATATATAAATATTTTATCGGGTTTAGAAATATATAAAGTGGAAAGCAGCTCAGGAAAATCTAGTCCAATTTCCCTACTTTCTGAGGCCCAGAGAGGTTGAGTGACTTGCCTAAAGTTACACAGATTATTAGGATCAGAGGCAAGAATTAAACTGAGATATTTAGACTATAAAGCCAATATTCTTTCAATTGCATCATACTTCTGTGGCATTGACAACTTCAGAGAATAGGGTGGTGGAGTAAATACATGTTAGGACTCCAGCAGGCAGTGTTTAGTGTCAGAGGGTCTCTGGTGGCAGTAGCCAATTGTATTTACAGGTCTGTACTAGCTAGGAGAGGAGGGAAAGTATGATACTGTGCCCTGAAATTTGGTGTATATTGGACCTGGTTAGGGTATTCTAGAACCATGGACCTTTCATTATGGAATGTTCTATTCTCATTTCCCTACTGTCCATATTTGGAAACTATACCTGCAAATTTTAAATCTGGTCTGGGAGTTCAGCTGCTAATATGGATTCAGAAATATTCCTCATTTGTAAGCTACTTAAGAAAAGTGTTTTCTTGATGTTCTTATTTTAAATACCACTTTACCATACTTTCTATGCTTCTCATCCTCTCTTTTCCCCTCTGTAGAACCCTCCCCTGGTAAGAAAATAATGCCGTCATCCAAAAGGAACAAACATATTGGCTATTTCTGAAAATATATTCCATACTTATAAGTCCACCACCTCTCTATTGAGAGTTGAGAGGCATGTTTCAATGTGGTAGATTACTTTGTAAAAGGAAAAAATAAACCCTCTGATTGAAAGATTCCAACCCTCTTTACTGTAACCTATGCATTTCTACTTGTTCATGTCCATGGGAAATTTAGATTTGTGGGATAATTTGGTATGATAGAAGAGGTAAAAATGTTCTGACTTCAAATTGAGACCTTAGCTAAGTTGCTCCTCATCTCTAGACCTTAGTTTCCTCATCTGTAAAATGAGGACATTGGATTAAATTGTTTCCAGGCTCCATCCTCTGATCTGTGCTATATAGAAGCATATTTTTTTGGAAGATGAGCACTGAACACTGTCTTCAACATGTTCAGGGCTTTAATAAATAATAGTTATGTTTTAATGTCATATCACCTAATTAATAGGAAAATTAAGAAATGTGTGTCATTGAAATAAAGTGAAAAGAGTCACACATTGTATAACAGATCTAATCTGTTGAGTCAGAGTATCTAATTGCTTGATATAAAGTATTTTGAGCATAAAGTCATAATGGTGGATTTTTTCATCTTCCCTTAAGTTAGGCAAGAAGCTGTAAATTTGCCTTTTAATAAAAATGATGTTGGAATATCCTTTTCATTTTCTTTTGACACAACTGTCAATTTCAGAGTTATATTAAAATCAGGTTTAGTGTGAGTTTCAATTGCAATGTCAAAAACACTAAATTATGGAAAGGTTGAATTGAAAAGTTTAATTTCTCATTGAATAAGAGGCATTGGTATAGTGGCAAAGGGACAGTCTTGGAGATGGAAAAATTTGGGTTCATGTCCCACCTCTAACAATATGTTATGATGTTAGGATATAATTTAATCTCTCAATGCTTCACACAAGTCTGTAAAGATTCTAGGTTACAGAAGAATTGCTGATCTTTACTTACACAAAAGTCACATACTTTGATAATATCATACATATGGACCAAAAGAAAAAAAAATTAAAGATTTCAGTTCAATCTAGAACATTATAACAGTGGCTTATCAAAGTGTGGTCCATGCATGACTCACAAGATCAAAATTCTTATCATAATAATCCTAAGATTTTATTTTTCTATTAAAATATTCCTCTTTTTCAACTACATATGAAGTCAAATTTTCTTCATATACTCCAATCAAAACAGCATATTGTAACATATTGAACAAAGAAGCTAATACAAGAATCCACCTGTCTTTAAGCCAGACATTAGAGATTTTCAAAAATATGTAAAACAATGCTACTCTTGTCACTATTTTTTATTTTAGAAAATATTTTTATTAAAATTGTGTAATTTATTAAAATATGCGAACATGCAATGGATCTGTTACTTTAAATGAATTAATACCTTTTTTAAGTTGTATCACTTTTAATTCCCAGTATGGTAAATATTGATAGTTCTTTGAGATCCTTAAGAATTTTTAAGAATATAGGTTTTCTGTAGAATCATGTGTGACTAACTGGTTTTAACTTTTTAGGGAGAGGAAGTATGATACAAAGGAAAGAACATAGTGTTTAGAGTGAGATTAACTGAGTTTATTCCTAGCTCTACCTCTTCCTAATTCTATAACCTTGGGCTACTCACTGAGCCTCTCTGACCCTCAGTTTTCTCATATGTAAAAATGAGGAATTTAGATACCGTGATCATCAAGAGTTCTTCTACTTGTGAATCTATGATCTGCTGCTACTGGTCTGCTTACTGTGTGAATGCATAATAAAGAACCTTTGAAAGTACTGATTCATACACTTCCCCATGCAGCCTTCATGAGCTAACTATACCTCCCAAGTCTTTTAGTTATGCGCAGTTCTGTTGACTTGGAGGAAGGAAGACCAAGAAGATCCATACCACAAAGTCACTTGGATGTCTCAAAATTAAGGATTATCACTTCAGTGAATTTAAAAGAATATGAACAAGCAGCTGTTGCCATGTTGATTTTTCCACCTATCATAAGAAATTTTTATCAGAAAATTCTTCCAAGTAATGTTATTAGTAACAATTACATGAAAATGAGTTTATTTTATTATCAGCAACTCTTCAACTTCAGATTTGGAAAAATTGCCATAATTTTAAAAATCTTAATAAATTTTCATTGATTGCTTTTGTTTTTATATCACCAACATTTCTTTCAGTGCCTTTTTTATCCCAGAGAGCCATCACCTATAAAAAAGAATTTTCTTAAGGAAAAAAAAAAAGAGGAAGAAGAGAAAAAATTTAGAAAAAGCAATCAATATGTCCAAAAAAATCTGAAAATATGTGTAATGTTCCACACCCATAGATCTCTCACCTCTTCAAAGGCATGGGGTGGGGGTATCTTTTCATGTCAAAAGGATTGTTTGTTAACAATTTCCCCAAGATTCTGTTAATCTACAAAGAGAGAAAAAAGCCAACTTGTCACTTATGTGCCCTTAGATTCTCATGATGCAGTTTTGAGGTTTAACTCTGCTCCTACACATGGTTATGAAAGAGATGTTGGAAATAAAACAACCATGCGCATCATTAATTCCCAGGTAAGACCAATGATCTGTGCATACAGATGTATGTTGGATTATATAGGTACAATCCATGCTTTCTAATGTTTATACATCTCAGTATTCCCTAAGTAAAATGAATTGGGGGTCAGTAAAGGAGAAAATAGAACCAAAAAAAAATAAATGACAGGCATGAATTCTACAATATTAGAGTGGGAAGGCATTTTTGATTAATATTCTTCATTTTCTAGGAAAATGGGGGCTAGAGAACTTAGGTGCCTTGTCTAATGTCACATAGCTAGCCACTAGTAGTAAGAGGGAAGTTATGCCTCCTGATTCACCATTCAGAGACCTTTCAGTACACCATGCTGGCAGCCACTATGAGTTGACTTAATAGAAGACTGATTGGTACATAGAAGACCAGAACAGGAACATTCCAGAAGGAAAAGTAGTGATAGATATGAGGGTGGGGGGGGGGAAGCATTGTATATGTTCATGGATATGCCTGAGAATGCTGTAACAGTTGCTAATTAACTATATTTGCATAGGCAACCTAGAAAAACAAAAGATAAAAGGAAAACTCAGGATGGTAAAGAAGTTAAAATGAGTTGAATCATAGTACTAACACTGTAAAATTATGATATTATTGTGGACATAACCCCCAGCTTCTCATTAATGTGAAGCAGTGTAGTATAGCATTTTGACTACCATTGTTCATATCCTGCCTGTGATGCTTGCTACCTATGTGACCTTAAGCAAATCAAATAATCTTCTTGGTTTTTTTATAAAATTAAAAAATAATTAGATTAGATAGCCTCAGAGGTCCAGTCTAACTTTAGACTCCTATGATTTCAATTAGACTCCTATGATTTCAATGGAAAATACAATATCTTTGCATGTTCCTTTTATATGAACAAGAAAAAAATCACTTTGCCTACTGTGTAAACTAAAAATTTCACACACATTTGTTTAGTGTAACAGTTTCATTACATTAATAAGCTTTTAAGTTATTTGCTACTTTGAATGTTTATTGAAAAACCACAAAGAAACCTGGCATTTGAGTAATTTTAAGTTTATATTTACATTTTTAATGTAATCTATACTAAGACTAGTGTATGTTCTGTTTGTAATTCATCTCATGAAATCTGTAGGATGGTACCTGATGACCTATAAGTTTTGAATGAGAATAATTTATTTTCTGAAGTTCTTAAAATAAAAACTGAGTATTCTGTGAAAAATAAAAATAATCAATCCTAAATATTTCAAAAATATTCTTAATCCCACTGATTTATGACTAAGTTATTCTTAGAGCCACAGAAGGTATTCTATCTTCCAATCTGTATTAGAAAATACAAAGATACAGAGTTGTTGAGTGATTTATCTTGCATGAGATACAGGTAAAGATTAGCCTTCTTCATAGTTCATTGAGTATACAGCAAGTGGAGAAGCAAATTCAATATATTTTACCAAAGATATACACATATACACATGTGTATACACACATGTATTTATATACACACGTGTATTTATATATACACACATATACATATATATACACATATGTTGTATGTATATGATTGCAAGGGTTTAGTCCTTGGTAAGTCAGCATGGATTTCCATGCTTAAAGGGCTAGAACCAATGAAGTATTTCTTTATTATAGGGTATTTTTCAGGCAGGGGAGGTTTTGTGACATTACTCACTAGTTAAGTGAAGCTCCTCCATAGTCAATCCAAGATCCCAGCCAAAGTACTGCTAAGTGGTGAAACAATGGAATGAATGCCAAATTTAAAGTCAAAAGACTTTCTAATTCTAGCTACTGGTGTCAGCTTTAGGCAATTCACTTAACCTCTCAGTGCTTCCATTTCTTAATTTGTAAAATGAGGAAGTTGGACAAGGTGACTGAACTCTAAGGCTTCTTCCACCTTGGAATATCTGAATTTATGGGAAACTGTCTTTTCTGAAAAGTTGCAGCGGGGTAGACCTCATACAGGACTGAAAAATGTCTGTAAAGAAATAGCAGAGAAGATTGGACTATGGGAATTCAATTTCTTAATGAAAATTGACGGCCCATTAGAAAATAAAATCAGGGAATAAAAATCAAGGTGGTTCATACTATTTTTATTTACATGGATGAAGAAATGAATATCCAATATATTGCTTCTGCAGGGGTTGTTTTATTGTATTTTGTATTTCTAGATTCTGACAAACCCAAACCATCACTTCATTGACAGTTCATTATATAAGGATGTCATTTTAGTAGCCTGGGATCCTGCGCCTTACTCAGCAAATCTCCACATGGTAAGACTACCCTATTTTTCTTCTCTTGGCCTAGCCAGCAGTCTGACAATGTTGAATCAAATTTCTTTTCATTCACTGAGATGAGTATAGCCTCTGGCTAATTAATAGTGGGAAATATGAACTTGCTTGAGGAGCTGAATTGTACTGCTCATGTAACTACACTGATACATGATAATTGTTAGCCTATTAGTAAAATGTTCATCGTCTTTCTTTCCCTGTTCCCATCAACTGTTAAATGCTAAGATGTTCTTCTGAGGAGTCCTAAATATCCTGGGATTTGAATTAATTTAACTAAGATTTTCTCATTTTTGAGGGTTTACCTTCTACTGACCTACATCTATCAGACCCATTTAAAGGACCTATTAACAATGAAAAAAATCAACAAGGGAATGCAAATTCTTCTATTACTCAGATTTCATTATCTTAACATTACCATTCATAATTGCCTGTAATATACCTCATTTGGGCCCTACCCCAGACATTTTTATGTTATTTGATAGAATGATAAAAAGGTCTGGTTTTGGAGTTAGAAGGTCTGGCATATTGTAACTCTAGGCTCATTAAAACTTCTGAACTTCAGTTTTCTTAGCTTTTAAGTAGGCACAATGCTTATGCTACCTGTGTCATTAAACTGATGATCAAATGATACGTACTAAGCAAACCTTAAACTAAAAGACGTTGTATCTATGAGAACTGTCATCAAGGTGTTCTGTTATCGCTTAAATCTCAGATTTACAGGATCAAAAGAATCACTCAATAAACAAGCATTTATTAACTGTTTAAGGCATTGTTCCAAGCACTAGGGATGTTAGAATGAAAGTGAGACAGTCCCTGTAATCAAGGAAACTACATTCTAATGGATATAAAATTAATAATGTAATAATAACTACGAAGCCCAACTCTTATGATACATGCACTATCTAGTGGTTCTATGTACCATGTAAATTATATTATTTTGAATGTAAGTAACAACAGCAGTGGTGATATACTAGCTATGAAAATACAAGTGAGCTATATATATGATATCAAGGTAGATGATTCCATGGCTGTATAAGGTCAGAGGATGAGCGGAGGGTGATAAACAGCTATTAGCTCCCATCTGGGTTGTATCTTTTTTCTAGCCTGTCTCAACTTTTTTGATTTTCATGACCAATGGGTTTACCCTCCGACCATGACACTGTTTCTTCCTCTGTTCTGCATGAATTCTAAATAGCACCTGATTCTAAGAGAGCCTGACATTCCAGAAGAGTCAAATCCAGTTGGTGTTCCTATCCCAGAGAGGATGTGGGCAAATTGGAAGCTACATATCCATATACTCCTTTGTTCAAATTATGAAGCAAAGAATGAGAGAGGGTGAGAAAATGAGTTTGGTGATACTCCATCTCCCTCTTTCACCTTCCTCCTGCCTTTGATCCAATATCTCATGGATTTGCCCTCTCTGGGAGAGCTGAGCAAGCTACATATGACTGTCGTAAGGGCCCTTTTTTTTTCTCTCCCATTTTTGTGCCCAGATTGCCCCAGGAATATAGACTAGATATTCACTGCACTGTTTTCCATGAGACTGTGTTGCAGGGGACTGAACCTGCTGGCGCTGATTCCTTGATCTTTTTTCCCCACAGTGGTATAAGAAACCAGATTACAATCTCTTCACTCCTTATATTCAGCATCGGAGGAAGAACCCAAATCAACCATTTTATATTCTTCATCCTAAATTTATTTGGCAACTCTGGGACATAATCCAGGAGAACACTAAAGAAAAAATTCAACCGAATCCTCCATCTTCTGGTTTCATAGGTAGGTGTATGTATAATAAGAGTGACTGAAAAAAAGCAATGAGTTCAGCTAACAGTTTTACTGACATAACGTATTCTTGTGAAAGAATGACAAAAACCAAATATATAATGTAGAGGTTCAAACATTGTTCATTAAATTCTTTTGTCTGTCATGCTTTTTGTAGTACACGTTGTTACTAGTGTTATATTAATCTCTGGTTGTTATTAGTGTCATGTTAATTTCTACATAAAATTAATGCTAGCTTCTTAGTCAGCAAGACTGTTTGTACATGAACCCATGCTGATGTGGTTCTAGAAAAAATAGGTGCCCGGGGAATCCTTCCTACAATTATAAATCTAGAGCTGATCAGGATTGTAAAGGTCAGCTTGTTCTACCTTATCATTTTATAGATAAGAAAACAAATGACCAGAGAGGTGAAGTGACAAAGCCCCGGGACCCCTGGCCCTATGTCATTCAATCTTTTAGTCAGTGTCTTGGATAAAGTATGTTTTTACTTTTGTAGAAAATATGAACCTGGGATGGATAGGTAAGACTTTGAATGACACAGTCAAAACCCAAACAGATATCAACCAGCTAAAACAATGAATCAGATCTAATATGATGAAATTTAATAGCAATAAAAAATCCTACACTTGGACCAAAGAACAGTTGTACAACTTGAGAATTGGAGTAGGGAGAGATTTGGCTAAAGAAGTTTGTTAGAAAAATAATCCAGAGATGATAGTGAATGGCAGTTATGAATCAGTGGTATGATATTGGGGAAAAAATGTTGTTTTTAAGAGTCATAGCATTCATGATTAAGGAGCTATAAGACCACTCTACTAGCCCACATCTAGAGTACTGTGTTCTGTTCCAGGGATGGAAATTTAAGAAGGACATTGTCGTAGGGATAATTCTTTTTCATGTGAGAGCTGGACTAGCGGGCTCCTGCAATACAGTCTAATTCAGTTCAATTAAATGCCATTCAATAAACATCTATTCAATACTTATTATGTGCAAGACATTGGGATACAAAGACAAAAAGGAGCGCATCCAACCCCTTAGGAAATTTACATACTACTGAGGGGACCTAACAGGTACACAGAAAGCAACTAAAGGTGAAAAGATCAGGAAAGGTTTTGGGTAAGGAGCAAGGAGAAGGGAGAGAGATTTAGAGAAATGATTTTGACATGCCTTGGATTATCAGCATACAAAGCTGTTGGATTGAGGTGTGGGGCTTTGGGATACAATAGTAATGTATTCTTTGATCTACAACTCAGGAAACAGTTAAAGATATGAGTGCTTAATATTGTTCTAAACATCACTATTCCCCTTAGAAATGGAAGTCTGACACTTTGTTTCTCAGTTACTCATGTGAAATCCCAAGTTCTTCATCTCTTGTTCATTTGGAGAGAAAAGATCTTATTCATTTAAGAGAGAACATATAACAGAGTCTGCCAGGAAAGAATATACAGAATGGGATAATGTAGAAGTAACATTATAGGATGTGACAGAAGTTTAATAAAGCTTTCTTTAGAAAATGGCCTTTTTATGAATTCATATGACTAACATTGAATTAGAACAAAATAATTTAAAATGCAAAGGGAGATTGTCAGATGTCCTTGTTATAAACCTATATACTCAATAGCTCTAGAAGGCTTTCTCAGTATATGAAGGTTGAAAGAAAATGTTCTTTAATTTGTGTCTTCAGTCCATTAACTCTGAAACTACCTAATGCATCCAGGACAATGTAGCAAACACTTGGGGATACATATCAAAAAATAAACCAGGTATCTTCCTTCTGAAGTACTTTACAAAATAGTAGATTTATCTTTCAAGAAAGAAATGAAAAGCCAGTGTCCCAATTCTCTACTATTTTCTGGTCTCCATTGCTAGTAAGATCATGGTGAGAGCTCACAGAATTTTTAAAATCATAGATTTAGAGATGGAATGTACTATGAACAACAGCTAGTCCAACCTTGTTTTTATGAAATGTATCTATTGTTAATTTTATTTAAATGTGCCATTGAATTATAAGACATAAATGATTCAAGTAAATTGCATTTTATACAATTCTTCCTTGACTTCTACACCTTTTAGATGCCTGCAGTGCCCTTTATAGACCTAGTCATACAGAAAGGACTTTATAAATGACTTGCGTTCTTGACTATTGCTCCTGTCTTGCATCTCATTCTATCTCTACTTACCCAAGACAGGGGGGAGGGAGGGGGTTGCTGACCCTGTATTTGAGGAAATTATTTCAAACCAACTCTGATGCTGTTATGACTTGTCAATTCATCTCCCATGCTCATGTTCTTTTAAAATAACATTAATTACTTAGCATATTTTGAAAGGAAAAAAATAAAACTCTACTCCTCTTAGACACTGAGAGAAAGCTCATAGAATCCTAAGTTTAGAGTTGGAAGAGACCCTTAGAGGTCATTTAATGCAATCTGCTGATTTTGCAGATGAGAAGAAAGACCCAAGAAGTGACTTGCCTAAGGTCACACAGGTAGCAAGAGGGCAGCCAGGTGGTGCAGTGGATAGAGTACCAGTGCAGGAGTCAAGAGGACCTGAGTTCAAATCTCACCTCAGACCCTTGACACTCACCAGCTGTGTGACCTTGGGCAAGTCATTTACCCCCAATTGCCTTATCTTGGGTCATCTCCAGTCATCCTGATGAATATCTGGTCACTGGATTCAGATGGCTCTGGAGGAGAAGTGAGGCTAGTGACCTACACAGTCCTCTTGCACTCAAAACAAAGTGCAAGTCATGTCATTATTTCTCTGATGGCATGGTCTTCTTTGGCAACGAAGGATGAACACACAGAGGAAGCAAATGTACTTCTTGACATATTTTGAAAGGGAATTTAAAATTCACTTACCTTTAGAAATTATGATCAAGTAGATGGTCAAGACAACATAGAACAACATCTCTTCCCTTATCCCCTTCCATGTTCCCTTGATATTGTTTTGAAATTATTGGTAGACTTTCTTTATATGCCCCTTTAATTTTTTTTAAATTTTTTTTTACAATAACTTTTTAAATATTCAGTTATCTGAATTTGACAAATACAAACAAACATAAGTATTTCCTTATACAAAGAGAACATAAAAAGGCAATTTTAAGTGAAATCACTAGGTATAGCCTATTTTATTGTTAAAATATATTATAAATTCAGCACATTAAGTCTCAGTTCCGCTTCTCCATGTCTTCCTCCAAATGTCCCCACCATTTCTTCTGTTCATTCTTTAGAGGATTCATTGACATTTTTTCTTTTCTTTCATTTTGTTATTGCTATCACTGGTCTTCAGTTCCTACTCCCATTCCCTGTTTTCTTATGTTTTAAAGGCTCCCCTTGTTAAAAATGAACAAATCCACACATTGGCCATATCCTACAATGGATGTCTCATTTTGTATTTCTACTCCATCTCTTTATATGCTTCACCACTGATCTTCTGGAGATATGTTTGTTCATTGCATTAATCAGAATTTTTGTCTTTCAAAATTGTTTTTCTTTACAATGTTGTGATTAATTTAAATTGTTCTCTTGGTTCTGCACACTTCCATCTGCATAAATTCATAAAAGTCTTCACAAGTTTTTCTGAAATCATTCCTTTCGTTATTTCTTATGGAGCAAAATAATTTTCCATTATATTCATAGTCTGTAATTTATTCAGCTGTTTCTTTATTGGTGGGTGCCATCCAGTTTCTAATTTTTGTGGTGAAATGCTATAAATATTTTTATATTTCAGGTCTTTCCTCTCTTTCTTTGATCTTTTTAGGGCACATATCTAGGGTAATATTGCTGAGTGAAAGAGAATGATAGCCCAGTGAACTTTTTGGGCAGAATGCCAAATTGCTTCCCTGAAATTAGGTTTTTTTTCTCTCAGCTTTACCAAAATAATTGGAATGAAGTAGGAACTCAGAGCTATTTTAATTTTAATTTTTCTCATTGTCTGTGATTTAGATCATTTATTCATATGATAATTGATAGCTTGTTATTTTCTTTTGAAAACTGCCTCTTTACATCTTTTGACCATAAATATATTGCAGAATGGCTAATCATCATTTCCAAATGCATTTCCCTCCTCTCCCAGAGGGCCAACCATTATAACAAAGGACAAAAAAAAAAGAGGAGAAAAGACAGTTCAGCAAAACTCACCAATATATTAATAGAATTTGAGTGTGTATACAATGTCCCATGCCCATAGTCATTCCCTTCTACAAGGAAGGGAAGGAGGTACATTTTCTCTGTTATTCTTTGAGGCCATTCTCTTGATTTTCATGAGTGGAGACAATGAAACTCTAAAGTGATTCCTTTAATCTCTTTTTCAGTTAAATGTGAATATATCACATTATAACCAACCTATGCTTAAGAAATCATACCACCAAGAAGCTGTGCCCTTCTGTGACCTTATTCATCCTTTTCCTTTCCCTGTACTGTCTTAAAATAAGAACCAACTTTTTTAACTGAAAGTTTTCCTTTGGACTGACCCTTCCTAGTTCAGTCAAGTCCATTGCTTTCCAAATCAATGCTTTCTGTTGTTTCTCTCAGAAATTATTTGTTGAAGTTATAGTTCATTCATTTTGAATATCCTTTTCAACTCTTATTTCAGTTTCTATTACCCCTTTGCTCTTCTTCAAAAATATACTTAAAAATAGATGGAACTCATTGTTCAATTTATCTGATGTCCTTCTCTGGAAAATAACCTATCTTTTCCTACATCTCAATTTATTTGACATCAAAAATGAAAATAAATCAATATGTGTCTTTCTTCTGTTACAAAAAAGAATCCTACAAATGTCCCTTCTGTGTTCTGAGGTCATGCTGAAAAAGATATTGACTTTTTGTCATTCACCATCCTCATTTTCAAGACACCCTTAGTGCCAAAGTCAGTTGCTGAGCAAGACTCAACCAAAAGGCCTTTTAGACAGATTAGTGTGCTTCAAAGGCTTCATCCTCTAAACTTTTTGCCCTAGCTAGTGTCTGAAGAAGATTCTTATCCTTAGAAATGAGGGCTATGGTAATTTTCTTTGGGCTTTGCTTCTCATAATTAATACAAGGTTCAGGCTTATAGTAAGTCAATGTGAGCAAATTTCTTTCTAATTGTATGTGCATGCCTGTATGAGATAACTCATGAAATGTGAGTCTATTTATCTTTTCTAATACAGTACAAGAAGAACACTTCAGCCTTCCACACATCTTTGGCTCAAATTAGGTTTTTGTTCATTCATCTGTGTCTCCATTCTATAGTCAGTTTTTGACTTACAAATTATGTTTCCTCCTGAAAGTTGCTTCATATATCAGTTGTTTGGAATTTGGAAAAAACAATTCCCATCAAAGTAATGCTATAAGTTATGACTAGATTAGTAAGTAATTCCCCAAAACTTAATACATTATATGCTAATAATGACCATAGCAATCTGAGTTGTTCTGGAATTTGGGGCCATGGAGTCATGAGGAAGAGGAGGGAAGTGGCTCCTGGAATAGAAAATGTCTTTTCAGCATCCTGAGTAAAGGTGCAGTTCCCCACAAAATGTCAAAAAGGGAAAATATGTATTTAGCACTCTGTACACTTTGTCTTCCAAATTCTAGCAGTCCCTTCTCAATTGACCCCTCTCTCAATTGTCCCCAACTGTCTATACTCATGTTATCTTGAAAATCTCTAATTCAATCCTCTTTTCCTCCCATTTTGTCTCTTTCAAATGTTATCCATAGATCTTTCCTTTATATACAAATTGCATTACTTCACTAGAATATAAACTTCTTGAAGGACGGATTCATTTTTTGTCTCTCTGTTCATAGGACCTTGCACATTATAGACATCTAATAAATGTTTGTTGAATTGAATTGAAATTCAGTTAATTAAACCCAGCCAGATATCAGAAGGAAAGCAAAAGAATCATTAAATGAAGGATTGTTTGAGTGATTGATATCCTTCGTTTAATTACTACTACAAAAGTATTTATATTTTAGAAGAGTACAATTTCAGCCTTTGTAGCTTAGTGAAATGGGGAAAAGAAAGGAATTATGTGCTAAGTTGAGGGCTGCCCTCTACTCCTCAACCCTACACAAATACACAGACAGGTTATCTACCTACTTTTCACATAGTAAACACTTAATAAATGCCTGTTGATTCCTTTTCACAGTTTAGCATCATGGAATATTAGATTCAAAAGGGTTATTAAAATTATCCAAACTAATTTCCCAACCAATATAGGCATGACTTCCATAAATATACTTGACAGGCAGTCCTACAGCTTCTTCCATATCTTCATTTCTCAACACAGTAGTTGTGCAAAAGCTTCACTTGTTTTTTTAGAACTCCTTCTTCTACTCCTACCACACTCTCTACCTTTATATGAAAGATGACATATATATTTTGCAGGTCTCCATATCTTCCAGAAGAGAGGGTTTGTAGCAAAGTAGGGCATAAATAAGGGTAAACCAGTACCCTGCAAGTGTAATAGTTACTCTTGAACTGGGAACCATTTTCATACACATACACAGATGTATGTGTATATATATATATGTGTGTGTGTGTGTATGCATTTCTGTATGTATACATACATACATATGTATGTGTTAGAATGGTTCATCTTAGATGATAACCAAAGGAAAAGACAACGAAATTTTAATTTCTTTTCTATAATGCCAAACATAATGCCATAATGCCACAAAGACCAAAATATTTTTCTTCAAAAGAGTAAGCAAATGCTTTCAATATTTTTTTTTCTCTATAGTAGCATTTTTCACTTGAGACTATTTTGTCCCACTGGAATCAGACTAGGAAAGAAATAGTTTGTCTGTAGAATTTGCATGGTGTCATCTGAAAAAAAATGACTCATTATTTAAGCTTATTAAGAGTTCTTTCGCTTTATGTACTCTACTAGGCCTCTTTTTGGAATAACTGGTTTTATTGATGAAGAGATCTTTTTTCCTGTCATCCTTACTTGGGTCTCTTATCCTTTGACTTTTTGGTGGTATAAGATAATTTGTGTTGTGTTTTTTGTTGAGGATAGAAAATAATTTATTTTAAAGCCCTTTTTTCTGATTTGATTTTGATTCTCAAACCTTTCTTAAGAAGGATACTAAATTGACTGCTGATTCAGTTTATCACTAACTACACTCCTTTAGTAAGTGATATAACTCAAACCAGCCCCACTAATTTATATATTTAAATATTAGGTTCATTCTACATAGTGTCTCCCCCATTATCTCCAATCTTGACTCTTTCCTATCAGTCAGTAAATCAATTAGCATTTATTAAGCACTTACCATGCACTATGCATTATACTGAGTGCCAGCAACATAAAAAAAAAAAGCTAAAACAGGTCTGGCTCCCAAGGAACTTGTATTTTAATGTGGGAGACAGCATGTATGTACTACGTAAATACAAAATATAAACCAAGTAGATAGAAGCTATTTTTCATGGGGAAAGCATTACCAGCTAGGGGAAAGTCTCCTGCAGATGGTAGATTGAAGGGAATTTTGAAGGAAGTCAAGGGTTCTAAGAGATGGAAATGAGGAGAGAGAATATTCTGGCTATAGGGTGGAGTTATTGCAAAATATGAAAATATCTACAAGAATAGACCTTCATTCTTAGGTAGGTTGAATTGAAAATGGTTCCATTTTCTAGAATTCAGAGATTGTGTGATATCCTCTATGAAGGTACCACGTACTCTATGAAACCTTTTCTGAGCTTCCCAATTGTTAGTGCTCAGTCTATCCTCAAATTACATTATTTTTATGATTCATTAATCATAGTATTCATCTGTTTTTATGTGTATATGTGAGTGTGTGAACAGACAGGTAGGTAGGTAGATAGATATTATTTGCTGGTGAAAATGCCCTTTGGGGCAAGAACTGGTATATATTCATTTTGCTTTGCCTATAGATGATTGCTGAATAGTAAACTTTAATGTCATTTAATACAGTCAGAAGAATACATACTTAAAAATGCAAGCCATATGATTTTATCTTTCCACTTTATTCCACATTATGGATTTTAATATTCCTATATATCACTTGAAACTCCAAACATTAAAACACTTTATAAGCCACTTAACATTTATATTTGTAGTTTTACAAAATACATCATAATTACGATGACTTAGTTAAAAGCATTTTGCATTTCAAGATAAGGGACGGATCCTGTATATGACTTGCAATCAAAGAATATAATACTATATTAACCTGAAGCTTTCTTTCAAAGGTCCTTGCTATATTAATGTATGATTCTATTATATATTGGGAGAGCTTTTAAAAAAATATTCTCTAACAGTTTTCAATGAACCAAGTTAAAGTTGCATAATCAACCCTCTTTTAATTATACATACTTTTGAGTAAAGACATCAACTTTTCTTAGTACTTTGCCCTTGAAGAAATTCTAAAACACAGCCCACCTCCTCTCCATTCTGTATTTTTCAATGCTATGTAAAATAGATAAGAGGAAATAGTTCTTCCAAGGTATGATAGGATCATAGAATTTATAGCTGAAAGCAACCACAGAGGTCACTTAGTCTAACCTCCGCTTTTTTACAGATGAGGAAATGAAAGTCCAGAGAGGTTAATTACTTGTCCAAGGTCAAGCAGATAGTGAGTGGCCAAACCAGGATATCAGCCTAGATCTTCATGACTCTAAATCTAGAGCTCTTCAATACATGACATTTATTAGGACAGAATTTTCTTTGAGTTTCAAGCACATCAAAGATAATTATAGCACTATAGATAATTATTGTGGACATCTCATTCAATCCACTCATTTCATAATGAAGAACCAGAGATGTTCAGTAATTTGCCCAAGGTCATATAGATGGTATAGTAAGTTATAGAATCAGGATCTGAACCCAAATCTTCTGTGTCTAATGCCAGAAATCTTTCTACCACTCTGTTCTTCCTCATGCTGTATCAATCAATCCCACTTATTCACATAAATATTTTGTGTTGTTCTTTCAGATACTCTCTATTTATTTCTAATTTGTCCTACCTAGGACATGGATTTGTTTCCTTCTTGCTTCCTTCCTTCCTTCCTTCCTTCCTAGATTGTGAGCTTGTTGATAGCAGGGACTATTTTTTTAGCCTTTCTTTGTATCTCCCACACTTCTCACTGTGCCTGGCAAATGGCAGTAGACTTGATTTGAGAGCATTTCTGGATATTTATATTATGTTTGAATTTCTATCTATAATATATATGACCAAAATATATTAATCATAGCATAACAGATCACATATATTCAACACTGTTTTTCATAGCTTCAGATAACCCTTTAAATAATGTGCTGGCAGAAAGTGAGATAACTTTTACAACAGGAACAGACCTTTAAAATCACACTTAAACCTGCTGGTTAAGTGGCTAAGGTATTATAGTCTGTGGAAGTAACATAGTTCTATATAGTCCCAGTGAAAGGGAGAACTATTTTTCTTATAGTAAAGCCTCCAATTCAAACTCCACGAATTCAGAACGCATAATCATTTTAACATGGTTCAAAAGGTTACTCTTGCTCCATTTTCTTAGGTATTGAGGGAGGCTTCTCAAAATAATTTAAATTTATAAGCAATATTGAAAAGAAATTCTTTAGAATAAATTATTTTCACACATTTTAGAAGCAGTCATTTTCATATATTGAATTAATATCTAATTAACACCAGTCCTATCTGAACATTTTAAGCAGATCCCAAAGGAGTTCTCTGGCTTCCTTAAAGCAATTGTGTAATTCAATTATGACTACCTACCTACTAGTCTGAATTAGATTTAGTGATATTTGGACAGTTCAGGTCAAACAGTTTGCAGTAAATGTCTTAACAACTGATCTGAAAACGTTTGTATCAACCTGAATTGTACAAATAATTCCCTCAGTTTTCCACTTCACTTTTTACAAAGGGACATAACCTCCTAGAAATATATTATATTCTAGTGTCTGGCTTTCTTGTACTATATGTAACCTCATGGTACATTTATTTATTGTGTATGCATGTATGCATATATGTATATACATGCATATGTCTGTATAAATATACTTATATACCTCCATCTAAACACATATATACTTTTATTTGTATTTTGTACTATGTATGAACATATATATATATGCACATACAACAGGTAATCTAAACATAGTTTAGCTCCTAGAAATTGTGTGTGTGTGCATCTATTTGTGAATTTTAAGTGATCAATCAAAAATTAAGTAATAAGTTAAAGAAAATATTTTTAATGTCAGAAGGGAGTAAGTTGTTTCAATCTTACCTTTTGAATTATCTTCCACTGTTTTATTCTCTTTTATAAAAGCATCTTTTATACTCATTGTAAAACACTTTATTATAACTAGTCTAGATGCTTTTTTTTTAATTAGTCTGCTAAGAACAGGCATAATGCACTATTCACAAGATGCATTTTGGCAAATGAAATCCTCCTGAGTCATTAAAATTGCCCAGAAGAAATTAACACATTTCTTTCTTTCAGTAGAATCTCTAGTATGGATTCATTCATACAAATTGGCTGCATTAGAAACTTAACATTAATTTAATTCTATTTAAAGGTTTTCAACAGCTTGCCAAATCCCCAAAGCATGACTCTACCCTTTGGATCAATTTGAAACCATACCCAGAAACTTCTAAATTGTTCTATCTGCCAAAAGCCCTTTTCGGCATTTAAAGTGCTTAGGCTTTTATCAGTATTGAAAACTTCAGGAAACTAAACTTGATTACTTGATAAACAAAACATTTTTATAGAAGTTCATTAAAGACTATTTTTCTCCTTAATCGAATAGCACAGTCCAAAATGGCATCCATTTTCGAAAGCATATAGGACCTACTGGGGAGGAGAGAGAAAAACATCATTTGTATATTCAGATTTTGGGGGCATGACTAGATGCTGCACTGTTGTCTGCATCAAAAGCCTTCTGTTGGACAGATAGGAGAAAAATTATTTCGTAATAGCCAATTCTTCCATTTTGTATTTTTATGCTTATTCCATTACCTTATCATTGCTAATTCCTATACCACCCTATGAAGGAGGAGTCAATATATATTTATCCCTTCTACATAGCAACTTTCCCCATGACACTTTCGATATATAGTGGGTTGGCATAAGAAATTGCCACCAATCTGCAAGTAACTGCACTTCCACCACTCCCACCTCTAGGGGCATGGCTCTGTATGTTCACTACCTCCACTGACACTTTTAATTTTCATATTTATTTTGTATTTTTTCCTTTTTCATACATTTTACATAACATTGACCTACATACATACATCATATGACCTAGTATTTAATGCAAAATTTTACAATAAGGTACTGTAAACACTCCCTAAAATAAAAAGAAAAATTCCAACTTCTTATTCAGTATGAAGTGAGGGCCAAAAAATTATACAGATTTTCCAGATAGGGGGGCACCATGCCAGAACCCCATAATCCACCACCACACAATGTGGAAGGAATAATTGTAGTTTATGATATTTACAGATGAGAAAATTCAAGTCCATTCAGGTTTTTCATTTTCGTAACACTGAGATAAAGACAAAGATTGTGTGTTTTGTCATCAGCCTGCTTTTGATATTTTTTTCTCTAAAGTATGATGTTTTTAAAGGCAATGTCCTTCAGAAAAGCCATCCCTGACTTTAACTTAAAACTATAACTTTTCTAATGCCTCTTACACTCCCCACTATACTCCATATGTCAAATCTCAGTGGCAAAGGATAATTTTTAGATGTTTAGGAAGCATTTTAGTTTCATTTTCATCTCTGGATTGCCATGTGATTGCTAACTATTCATAATTTCTTTCCATAAACATAAATTCATTTGATAGTAAATATTCCTACTACCTTCTTTCAATATGACAGGGTCTATCCAAAGCAAATTTATTTTCTCCAAGAAACATGGAATTTCTTCAAGTTTCTGCCCCCCCCGCAAAAAAGTAATTCAGGGTTATAGTGATAGAAGGGATTCCAAGTGATTCAAATCCCTTATTGTATGTACAGATAAGGAAAATGTGACATCCAAGGAATTTAAATGACTTGGCCAAGGTCACCCGGGTAGTAAATGACATAACTAGGCTTTGACCTCTGATCCTCTGATTTCAAATGTGGTTTTTGTTCCCCTGCACCTGTACCATGCTACCTCCAACACTGAATTTGCAGGTCTGAAGTAAAACAGTACAATCAGCACTAGTTCCGAAACTTTCTTCTATAAGTCACAATGCCAAGTATGAGAAAAATACACTTTAGAATAAGTCTCATTACTGTCTCGTCATTTCAATCATGTTTTCATGACCACATTTGGGGTTTTCTTAGCAAAGATACTGGCTTGGCTTGCTATTTTTTTCTCCTGATCATTTTACAGATGAAAAAACTGAGGCCAACAAGGCTAAGTGACTTCCCCAGGGTCCCACAACTAGTAAGTGTCTGAGGCCAGATTTGAACTCAGGAAGATGAGCCTCCCTAACTTCAGGCCCAACACTCTATCCACTGAATCACCTAGCTGCCCAGACTAAATCTATTCAATCAATTTTGTGTCTTAATGGTTTGTAACTGGTCCAAAGTTCACCTTAAGTGAGATTTTTAGTTTGATTTTTTTTCCTCCTATGCACAATATCTAGCGGTTGGTGTGAGACAATCTGTAAATAATTCTCTCATAGTATCATCTGTCTTGAATCATACATAGAACCTTCCAAAATTCCTTTAATTCACTATCATACTTAGGTGAGACCAAGTGGAGTAGCAGATAAAGACCTATGTCCATATCCTTCTTTTGATACATACCTGCCATGTGAACCTGGATAAGCCATTTGACTTCTCATTATCCCCCAGCAACTGTCTATGGCTGTAAGTGGCAGACTAGTTGCTAAAAACTGTACTAGTAAAGGGAGTTTTCCCACTGAATTTCTTGCATTGAAGAAATCTCACATCTGACAAACAAAACAATTCCCTTTTACTAAGTAAAAGACAGGTTGATATTTCTTCATAGACCCTCCAGAAAAAAAATTGCTCAGGGTTCTCAATGGGACCATCTTCTCCCTTCACTCATTAATGATTTCTTCCATGAGGGACCCACCTGGAAGAGGTATGATGGTTAATTTCAGTTTGTGCAACTCAGCATCACCTCCTATGTTAATAGTCAAATCACTATATTCCATTAAGCAGAACTCTAACAGAAAAAATCAGGAAACCCTCTGCTTCTTTGGGCCATGGTCACTTATTTTGACCTTTGTCTTGGCACTAGACTCCAATGATTCTGGAGGAAAGAGTGAGGCTGAGGACTTTGCCCAGATCGACCTCACTGAAATCCAGTTCTTGCTCAAGTCAAGACATCGCCTCCATGATGCCATTGGTCATCTTCAAGAATGAAAGACAAACAAGAACAGTAACTTCTTTAGAGACAAAATTTCACCTGTTCATCATAGGGGTAAACTCATCATCACTAATGAACAAAAATACTTGTATTTTTCAGTGATCTTTTAAACAAAAAAACAAAAAGCAAGGCAACCTTTTCAAGTTGAGAGAATAGCATGTGGGTTATCGATACTGTCAATATGAATTGAGGCTATTTGAATGAAACAAGAGAAATAAGTTATTCAGACAAAGAAGTCTCCTCCATTTTCTCTGGTGGGTGTCCTGAGGATGGGGCCACATTGGACTCTGGGCTCAGGAGGCACAGCTGCTTTTTGCTGACTTCAGGAAGGTCTTGAATGGCACATGGAACTTCTTTGTCCTTTCTTTGGCCCAGTTGAATCACTGTCACCTTAGAAGGGCACAATGAAGCATCAGAGGCAGATGAAGCAGGTTGGCAGTGGAAGAGGATGAGGAAACACTTGTAAAACTGAAAGGAGAAGAAAAAAAACACTGACAGATATAGAAAAAGATGAGATACATAACGATTTGAACTGCTGCATTCTCTTTTATAATTCAATTCAGTACATATTAATTAGATGCCTACTATGTGCCAGACTCTGTACTAGGTTCTGTGGATGAAAGCAAAAACAAAACACATACACCAAAGAACTTGTGTTCTTTGTGGGAAACAGCTTGTACCTGCTAAGTATGCAAAAAGCTAATACAAAGGAATTTCTAGCAGGAAGAGTGCTAGAAATTTGTTCTGGGAAGGGGCCAAGGAATAAGAAAAGACTTCCTAAAGGAAGAGAAGGATTGCATGAGGCAGAGAGGAAGAGACACTCATTCTAGGCATGGAGCATAGTGATAGCAGATGGAATTTCATGCATAGGAAGTAACAAGTCAGACAACCCAGAAAGGTAGATTGGAATTAGATTGTCAAGCTCTGTTAAAACCAAATGGAAATTTGTATTTTATCCTGGAGGCAATAGGGATTCACTGGACCTTCTTGAGCAAAGGAGTGATATGGTTAGATTTATGCTTTAGGAATGTCAATTTGCCAGCTATTTAGAAGAAGAATTGGAGAGGGAAGAGAATGAATCCAGGGTGACCAATGAGAAGACTATTACAACAGTCTAGACAAAAGGTGATGAGGACCTGAACCAGAGTGGTGGGCATGTGAGTGACAGAAAGATAGATGTGAACTACCCTGCAGAGGTAGAATCAATAACCAAGTCTTAATCTTAGCTATAACACTATTTGTCTTGGGTCTAAGATTCCCATTCACTAGCATGGACCTCTCCTCTCAGTATTTAATAGTAGAATCATACACCAGTTGTGTTTAAATCACATACTAGAAGTAATCATTGTGACGGTTTTGAGGTGATGAAGTACTATTGAGGGTTGTACAGTGGAAAGACCAATGCCCTGAATTTCAATCCTGCCTCTCTTGCTTAATACCTATGTGAACTTAATTCCTCTAATCTTACGTTACCTTATCTGTACTATTAGGAGACTGGACTAGTTGAAGTATGAGGTGCCTTCCAGTTCTTTATTCATTATTATATAAAAACGGATATCTTTTTATGATCCTAAGGTCACTTTTCCTCTATGGGCACCATTTTCCTCATTTGTAACATGAGGTGTTTGCAGCAGATGACTGCAATTCTAAATCTCAGATTCTATTAGGCAATTCATCTTTCTAGACCTCAGTTTCCTCAACTGTAAAATGAAGACATGGGAGCAAATGATCTCTTAGGTTCCTTCCAGCTCTCAACTTCTGATATGTTGGAAAGGGTTTCTTGCCAATCTTAAAATCCTTACCACCCCAAGCACCCCTAAATAAAAATGGATCTGATTTTTTTTTCTTTCCCTTTCAGGAATACTTATCATGATGTCTCTGTGCAGAGAAGTGCACGTCTATGAATATATTCCATCTGTACGACAAACCGACCTCTGCCATTATCATGAACTATACTATGATGCAGCCTGCACTCTGGGGGCCTACCATCCCCTCCTCTATGAGAAGCTCCTGGTACAGAGGATGAACCAAGGCATCCGGGATGACCTGTACCGAAAGGGGAAAGTGATCCTACCAGGGTTTAGAGCTATCAGCTGCCCTGCACCTGATTAGTTTCCAAATTCTTAAAAAGAAAGAAAAAGAGAAAGGAAGGAAGGAGGGAAGGAAAGAAGGAAGGAAGGAAAAGAAAGGAGAAAAGAAAGAATAAAAAAAGATTTGCCAGAAATGATGTGCAATAAGGTACTACTGTTGTACTCTATACAACAAAAGAATACTTGAAGATATATTTTAGACCAATATAGTCTTGAGTCTTTAAACTGTAACTTAGAAATAGGCATGAGGAATCTTCCCTTCCTAAGCCACTGAATATTTATTACTGCTTTGCAAATAGTTAAAGAAATATATTAACAGTAAAGCTTAGGTCAAGGAAGGTACAAAATGGTGTAGCTAGAAAGAAAAATCAATGTATTTCTGTGGGTGTAACATGTCAGAAAATGTTTATGCTTTCCCAAACCACACATGCTCATTTTTAGGTTCATTTCAATCATAAAGTTTTAAAATATAACTGTATTGGGAAATGGTTATACACAGAAATTAATATGATGTGAGACTTTTTAATGTCATCAGTGGGGTTGCTTCCTCCAGTCATACAGATGCACACCTCATTCTGTGTTATTCTTATCCATTCTTTAAAAAAAAAATTCTCCTTAGAGGATATATCTCTCTCTGGAGACCTTTATCATAATTTTTTTTCTTTTTGCTTTGTTTTTAGCATCTTGTGAATGACAGCAAATGATTTTTGTTCTCCAGGTAGCTCACCTTTTTTCCCAGTCCTGGGTAATCTTCTATGTCATTTATTTAATACAATTCATCATTAGGAACATTCTGTAACCTGCTTATATTCATGCTATGTTTTCAATTGCCTTTTGGTTTGTTGGTAATTTTCATTTTCCATAACGTACATGAATTCCTTGGTGACTATTACTGGGAGAATACTGATCTTTAAGAAATAGGCTTGTACAAGTGGCAAGCAGTTTGGGATCCGTTAGAGAATGTCTAATTTCTCAAATGCAAGCCAGCTTAATCTCTTCCTAATATACGCATTAATGTTCGTCTTAAACAACACAATTCTACCACTGCCACTCATAAATGATCACAAGGTCTTATGCATATAAACCTCAAGGAAATACAACACAATTTTTCCATACATGCTTCCCCTTCTTTCTTCACCCTCCTCCCCCCAAAAAAAGTCCTTGCTCTTTTTACCAATTATTGAATTCTCATTTAAGCAGATTTTTTCCCGTTAACTAGCAAAAGTAGTTATGTGTTATATCAGGCATTCTCATGCCTCTACTAATCTCTGGTCCCTTTTATCACCCAGTTTGTTTTTTGCTCTATGGCTATGTAGTTGAATTTCTAAAACCAAGTAAAGTAAACCTCAAAAAATATGAAATAAGGCAGGTCTCCAAAGCAGCTTCTGTGCAAGAAAAAGTTAACATCCACTTTACTGTACGGAGTTTGTTTTATTGCAATATTCTCATAAAGGAAAAGGGGAAATATCAAAGAATAAAATGTAGAAAAACCTACTGGTATCTAAATATGATTGAATTACATAGGGAAGTTGCTTCACTCAGACACATAAGTCTTAACTGCTATAACCAAGGTTCTGCTCTATAGCTCATTTGCAGTTAGTTTTCTATGGTGACAATTATATTCAGGCAAACGAGTGAAGAAGGCAATATTTGCTTTATTTCTTCACTTGGGCTGATAACCTCTGAGCCTGACCTCTCAGTTGCATAGAGGGACTGGAGGGCAGAGCAACTGTACCATTTGCATATAAAGACTGTTCTCCACCTTAGTACTTAAACTTCTCACCAAATTTTTGCCAGTCATTCCATGCTCCTAGCCAGCTTCCTGTGTTATGCATTGACTTTCAACTGACTTTTTCTACAGGCTAATGTTAGGGAAGCCAGACTCAGGTTCAATGGACACATTTTATTTCAACAACATGACAGAGCCATTGAGTCAAATCTGAAACAGTAAGAACACATTGTTCTTTCACAACAAAACAAATTCTTAAATTTGAACAGGGAAATTTCCATCTAATGTTTTAGTAATTCATTTTGGGGATTCCCTTGCCACCCCACCCACCCCCCATTCAAATGTGATCACCATTAAGGAACAGTTTTGTATAGGTATAGGAGTTCTGATCTTGGAATGAGGAGAAATTTGTTCACAGATTCCATCTCCATTAGTCACAGTTGGTTGACCTAAGACAAACACTTCAGTCTAATAAACCTCACATTATTTATCCATAAATTGGAAGAATAAATAAAATAAGTAGCTACCTCAGGGTATGCTCTGATAAGTTAATTGTACAAGGCTCTGCAAAACTTTAAAGTGATTAGATCAATGTTATATATTATCATAACATGGAAAAAGATGATACATTTCACTTATGAAGTAGCTACATCAGCTTTAGCAGGCAAATTGAAAGTCATTTGGGTAAAACACCTTAAATAGCCTTATCCATTTGATACTCTCATATATCTGAAAATCATCCCTCAGATTTCACCTTAGCAGTGGTAGTAATTAGTTTAATTAAAAGCATTCTGTTGGGCAAGTGTCTGAGTGTCAGGTGAGTTGGTAGAAAGTGTCCAGGCCTTTTATGGGATTGATTTGTCTGTAGTATATCATAACTAAATTCAGCAAAAGGGACAATTAATGAAAATATCTCTTTGCTTAGATAAATTATTCAGCAGAAAGCTAGCTGAGTACTAATTGCCTTTAATAAAATTTAAACCAACAAGTTTTGGGTCAGGGAGCATTTTGGCTTAAGGCCACTGAGATTGAGGGTAGTAGGAAAATCTACTATGATGGAGTTTTTAAAAATTGATTTGAGCATAAGTACAATGGACTCATTTTGCACAGAGATACAACCATGGAGGTTCAGTGAACATAGTGGATACTCTAATGTAAGTGATGGCTGCAGTTCCAGAGTGAAGGTGATTTGTTTTGTTTTGTTTGGGCCATTTGGCATTCTTACATGTTCCTGTTTGTTAAATTTATCTCATTGATTTTTGCCTGCTTATATTATGTTGCTCCTGGATTCTTATGGACATTTGTTTTTTTGCCTAGAGCTATCATTTTATTAGTCTTGGGGCCTTCTGGTTTGGAAGTTTTTTCCAATAATGCAAATCAACAACTCTATAACTTGAAGACTTAGAGAGTCACCTGTGGGCTTGCCCATGTCACCTGGCTGGTATATGTCAGAGATAGGACTTGAATCCAAGTTTTGACTAGCCTCTAAATCACTATGCTACATTGCCTTAGTACAGTGCCTGGCACATGATAAGTGCAAATGCTTGTTGACTTGCCTCTTTTGGGTATCATGATTACCTAGGACAAACATTTCATCAAGAAGAATTTGACTATTTAGATCAAATTCACATTCATAAGCCCCAAAGATAATTCAGAAGTGTCACTTAATCTTAACATTTTTTAAATTAATTCTTCTTTAAAATTATCTTCTAAGTCATTGAAAAAAGGAAGAAAAAACACTTTGCAATATAATAAAGCATTTAATGTGAAATATTAGATTTTCAGGACATTTGATTTTAAAAACAGTTAGGAATCAATCTTTGTTGACCGTTCCTAAAATATCCTGTGTATTTCAGTAGAAATTTGGCTGAATGTGCTCGGATTTCAATTGTTGAATCATTCAGGTCTCCAACATATAGCCAAGTATGTCTGTATTAAACATAATGAGTAACTCCAGCATTACCCAGATTGGCAATTCTCCTTGTCTTTGCCACATGTTGAAGAAATCCTTTTAGTACTTTTAATGAAAAGTTGCACAATATGGTCTTTCTACTTAGAGATGGACATAAATACATAGTACTTATTTAATTCTTCTCTGGCACTGGCTCCCATGTTCCTTCCTGTTCAAGAAAGGAAGCTGAGCCAGATCCCGTAATACTTTAATACTTTGCAGTTTGTTTCCACTAAACAGCATACACTAGTCACACTAGCCAGAACTAGAGAAGAAATTGTAAAATTGTTAGCAATGTGGCTCCAGTTTATTTAACAAAAGCAACATTGCCTTTCCCCATAATGAGCACTAATACAGAAAAAGAAATGTATACATCTTCTTTACAATATTAACCTGAGTCTTCAATGAAAACAGTGTCTTAGGCCATATTAAACAGAAGTTGAATGTTAATATCAGGAGTAAGTGAAAACCAAGTAGGTCAAAGTGTGACCACGTATCAGGAATACCCTCCTTGCCTTATGATATCTAAATTATCCCAATAGTTCAGGGGTTCTTAACCTTTTCTTATGTCATGAACCCCTTTGCAGCCTGGTGAAAAACCTACAGTCCCCTTTTCAGAATAATGTTTTTAAATACATGAAACAAATAAAATACATAGCACTAAAAAGGTTAACGAAAATGAAGAAATATTTTTTCCCATCCAAGTTCATAGACCCCAGTTTAAGTAACCTTGCTTTAAAAATAATAGAAAACAAGGTCAATTAGAGATTCAAGATACAATTTCATTGAACAGTGTTTATTAATTTCATCAGTTTGACAAAACACAAAAGTATTTATTATAACGTCAGCTAGATGGCACAATGGATGGCCAGGCCTGGAGTCAGGAAAACACATCTTCCTGAGTTCAAATCTAGCCTCAGACACTTACTATCTGTGTGACCTTGGGCAAGTCACTTAACCCTCTTTGCCTCTGTTTCCTCATCTATAAAATGAACTAGAGAAGGAAATGGCAGACCACTCCAGTACCTTTACCAAGAAAATCTAAATGCAGACAGAAAGAGTCAGGCACAACTGAAACAACTGAATAGCAACTGTTCTAATGCTCTAACAATCTGACTAATATTTGAGATACTCATCATGTTCAATATTTCCTCACCATTTATACTTTGCTCTTATTTCTCTTACCACCCAAAAGACTTTGTAAATTTGGATTGTCCTAGTGATGGTTCTTTGTAGCCAAATCATCTAGCCAAACTTTCTGGATTATAGCCCTTCCAAAAACAGAAAACCAAACTCTCATAGAGTTAAGTAAACAAACCCTCAGTGTTTTTTTTAATGTAATGTGTTTCAACAAAATCTAATTTTCCCACTGGCACACTGCTTCTTTTCAATGCCATTCATGCCAGGAAAGAAAAAAAATACTTCCCTTACACATCAAGGAAGTATTTTGCTATAGCAGATTTCCTTCTTCTATTAAAATGCCCTCTTTTGGGCAGCAAAAACAAATGTTTAATGTAAGATGCAAGGAAGGTTAGATAGTAATCTTATGTAGACTGATCCATTAAGGCAAAGTTTTGAATTATTTAGAATTTGAAACATTGTTTTGTGATGAGCCTCCATTTGGATACGCTTATTGAAGAATTTATATATGTTGCACATAATGTAGTTCCATAAAAAACTCACATTACTTTCAAAAATTTCATATGGATTTCACATACTACAAATGTACAAAGCCCCCTGGTTGACATACAAAGCAAATTCTTGGTGTTTCCATTTTGGCAGTACAGAAACTATAAGACTAAAATGAGGAGAGGGATAGGTAAATACATATGCATATGTATTGGTCTGAACTTGTGATTTGAGTTACTTGGAGTACTCAGAGAGTATATAGTCTCCCAGAGACTCAGTGTCAGAAGTAGGACTCACACCCAGACCTTTTTTACTTTAAGATTGCTGCTTTGCCAAGTTGCCTCCTACCATTGATCTTTTAGTTCAGATTGCTTGATTAAGTGAAATTCTTATTTTCTGATATTTGTGGATAGTTTCCTGATGGTTGCATGATTAATCAAGGCAGCTATATTGAGTAAATAACGTGCCAGAGCTGGTATGTGTTTTCTATATTCTGCATGTTTCCATTGTGAAGTCATGCAGGTTTTCTAATATTGCCACTCGAGCATTAGCCTATAGGTAAATGAAGGTATTTTTCTGTAAGTTCAAGAAGATAAAGTCTCTTAATTATTTTGTCAACTGTGTCAAACTTTTTAATAAAAAACAGTCTGACACATACCTCTTTAGGCTTTGGTTGGTGGGATCTAAATATCACCTTGGATATTTCTGTCATTCTATAAAAATGTGAATGTAGATATAGTTGTATGACTGTGTACACACATATCTACACACTTCTTATATTGCCTTCTTTTCCATAGATCTACTTCTGAAATCCTTTTACACTAAGAACTTCCATTCACACTGATTCCAGTTTCAAAAAAAATCAAATAATAATTGTCATTCATTTGTTGGAGTTTTTTTGAAGGGGGGAGGAAGAAATGATATGAATTTTGGTGATGATAGAGCAATCTTGATAGAAACATTTCAACAGCAGCTTTAAAGTGCATAATTAGTATTTAAATGCTAACCAGTGTAATTGGTGTTTAAATGCCTTTTTGTAGGCTAATGGGAGGGAATGTATATTGGTTACATGAAAAAAATTTATCTTTACTGATGTCAGTTCAAACAAAAAAAGGTTCCTGA
This sequence comes from Potorous gilbertii, assembly GCA_028658325.1. Taxonomy (NCBI): domain Eukaryota; kingdom Metazoa; phylum Chordata; class Mammalia; order Diprotodontia; family Potoroidae; genus Potorous; species Potorous gilbertii. The sequence goes on along the minus strand of CM053771.1, from coordinate 399,331,509 downwards.
TAGGTTAGTTGTATAAAAACTTTACATCCATTACCACATCTCACATCTTGTTTTGTTCTAGATAGCACATCAATTCTTCAGATAGAAGCCAGTGTACTTTTTTAACAGCTTTGAGGGTTTTTTGTATGATGATTTTTTAAATGAAATGTGTACTCTCCAAACTAATTAAAGCTTGAGGTTTTCCAAGAGTCACATTTTAACAGTGTTTGTATACATTTTAACTCTTTGATATTTTCTATTTTGGTTTTGTATATTTTTAAGTATGCACAATGTACAGATTTTTTCTTGTAAATAAAACATGTTTTCATTTGTCTAGGAGTACAGATCTCTTCTTTAATTTGTGGTGCCAAATATATATGTTAATGCAGCAATAACATAAGAGTTGCCCCCCAAGAAAAGATTTTTTACCTATCTATTCACCCCAAAATGTCTTCATTAGAAGGAGGCAAAAAAAGAAAGAAAAGTTAATTCTTGGAGAATCCTTAGCAGTCGCACTTTCAAGGAGTAGAGAGAGAATAGGAAATGTAAAAAGGTATTGTACTAGGTCAAGATTGAAACCATTTTTTTGGAAATAGTCAATGTAGAAATTACTTTTACTTGACTATACATATTTGTCAAAGTAGTTTTATTTTTCTTGCTTTCTCAATGAGGAGTAGACGGTAGGGGGAAAGATTGAACTTAAAGTAAAATGGAATTAAAAGAAAGAAAAATCAGAGAAGTTGGCTTCATTCCAAGAGTATTTTGGAAGATAATACAGCTTTAAGTAGTCTATGAAGAAAAATTTACATGGATATAACCCTCATCCTAAAATTCATGTAGTGAAAAACCTGAAACTGAATATCAAAATACTCATTGTTGAAGCTGAAATAGGAGACTTTTTGTTTTACTTTTTGGGTAGAGTAATTAACATGTGCAGGAGAGTCCTTGAAAGGCAAAATCAAGCAGTAAAAAGCTCTGGAAAATGGGAGGGGATCGTGGTGGAAAATGTTTTAACATATTTTTACTAGCCAAGAACCTAAACTAAGTTAGTTACAAATGGACTGCATTCCATACCAAATTATGAAGTTATTGTACTTGACTGAGTGTTATTAAGGTTTTGCAATGAAATAAATCATAAGAGTGAAGACCACTGACATTCAAATGACCTAGAAATATTCCAAAAATCAAATTAGCCTTGCTATTTTAACACTTTGAGTGAGGAAAATCCATTAATTAAACTCATATGGAAAAAATTGTCATTCGTATTTTTCAGTTTAGCATGTGAAATTCTTGGGGGGCAGCCTTGAAAAATTTTGATATGATAACTTATGCGAACAGTTGGGGAATGCTAGGGACATAAATCATTCTTGACAGATGTGCTGAATTAGAGAACACTTCTGAAAACTTCAAGTTATCTTCATTTTTCTTCCCCCCCCCCACATATGACTGCATTCTTCAAGACAATTAAAATGAAGATGACCCAGTTCAACTCTCTGGGAGTGAGAGATGTCATAAGTGAAAAACACACATCAACACTCAAAATACCAAAGGATCATTGATATGCCACTCTATAGGTGAATTCACTCTATAGGTGAATAACCTCTTTATCTCTGAGGGTCACCAGAGGTGTTTAAGAGGTCTACAGGAACCACTGTCAGGCAGAAAGAGAGATGGAAAGGGGAAAGGCAACAAAAGGAGAATTGACAAAAATGGAAGAAACTTTTTTTAAAAAATGAAAATAGGCAAAGGAAATTATGTCCATAATACTTCTAGAGCTCATACACCCTGATTTCTAGGCACATCAAAACCTGATGAAGGTACCAAGTTCAAGAAACTCTCAATATCGGTATTTCTGGATGAATGTACACATTGAGTTGGGCCAATGATAGTGTTTCAATGAGGAATTTTAAATCATTTGGTTAGTTATTGTTTTATCAGGAGACATTACTTTTGATGAAGGGATTGAAATTCATTTGTATGAATTTTTTGAATTCATGCTCTGGAATTCAGTCTAGTTGTTAAAGCAAGGATGTAGGAAGACTAATATCAAAGAACTGAGAGCTGAAAAAAATATTGGAAACAATCTAATTCAACTCTCTTGCTTTATAGATGAAACTGAGGTCCAGAGAAAAGCAATTTTTTCCAAGTCTTATGTGTTCTTGTGATACACAAACACACACACACACATACATATCTTGTTCACAGGTGTTACGTCACAGTGACTACAGGCCACAGGATCATAGGTGCAGAGCTGGAAAGGACCTTAGAGGTGAGAGCTTTATTTTACAGATGAAGAAACCAAGGGCAAGGAATTTTCAGTGACTAAAGTCATACATATGGTAAATGGCAAAGTCAGGATTTGAACCCAGAATCTATGGCTCCAGAATCAATCCCTTTCCCATAGCAACACACTTCCTCCTCTGACAGAATCCAGTTCTACTTCCATAACACTGTTGCCTCTCTAGCTGTTTTTCTCATTCTCATTCTCATTCTTGCTTAGATATCACCTACTTTGAAATCTGCAGATGCCAGGACCCATTACTTATCTGATCTGAAGATAAACCCAAGTTAATGGGATCTGGCCAAATTTGACATGTCACCTTCCACAAAATGGCTGCACCTCTTTCTCTTCAATATTTATTCTGTTCTGTTTTACCTTCCAATTGAGATTCCCCTTACTTTACTGGGGAGGACAATGCAGGAACCCTGATCCTTTTATCATTCATTTAGCTCACTGGCAATGTTTCCCTATCCCTCTACCCTAACAAATATCTCAAGGTTTTGTGGAACTAAAACCATAGGTCATAGTTTAGTGTTAGACATAAACTTGGAGTTTATCTGCTTCAATTCCTTCATTCTTAACAATGAGGAAACAGACTCAGGTAAGTTAAGGGATTTGCCAAAGTTTGTACAAGGAGGAGGCAGAACTAGGGTTTGCATTCTTTATGAGTTTTCCAGTCCAAAAATACCATTAGAGTGAAAGAACATAATGGGAGGGGTAAAAACAAAATATTTTCAACAAAATTTGAATGAGATAGAGGATTGAAAAGTATTCTAAACAAATTAATCTTTTTAAAGAAGCTTCTTAGAGAACTCTTGAAAAGAATGAAAGGGATTGATGTATTTTCATAATCCATCTTCTTCTGTAAACAGCAAAGCTTGTATCTTATTGAATTTTCAACTGTTTAAGCTTTCTTTGCATTTACTAAAAATAGCGATTTTGTTCAGAAAAAATTTCCTTTTAAAATTACTATGTACAAAAAAAAAAGAATTGGGGTTTAATCCCAGGTTCTCTGATTCCAAATTAAGTGCTTTCCACAATAAGATACTACCAACTATGAAAAGTAGTTCCTCTTAAAAAATATCAGGGGAGATAATAGTAAGTCATACTTATATTTAAATATTTAAAGATCTACAATTTTGTCATCATAGATATTCCTCTAATGCAGACTCAAATTCCATTATTAATAATATCCTTGGTAACTCTCAGAACTTAAGAGGAAAATTATAGTCAAAAAAATTTGGACCATAGATTTAGAGCTTAAAGAAATCTTGTCCAGATCGCTCATTTTACACATGAGAAAACTGAGGCCCAGAGAAGTGAAGTCGTTCACCTAAAGTGATAAAGGTCAGGTAGGGCATAAAAGAAAGCACTCTCCCTAGGACATTCCTGGTGTAGTAGAGGGAAAGAGAAATTATAGAGCAGAGAATGGGACTCCAAAACCAATAGCTTTTCCCACTCCCACTTTAGCTCATTTTCAACCTTGTAATAAGGATCTTTCAATTTGTCTTTTTAAATATATATATATATATTTGACCTTTCTTGATCATTCTATAAAGTGTTGCACACGCGCACATGTGTGAATATGTATGTATACAAATTTCAGTTCAGTTCCAAATTCTTTCTCTCCCTCCAATCTCTCCCACACCCATTGAGAGGGCAAGAAATACTATACCCATATAAAGTCATACAAAACTAAGAAGAAAGAAAGAAAGAGAGGAAGAAAATAAATGAGGAAGGAAGGTAAGAAAGAAAGAGAGAGAAAGGAAGGAAGAAAGGAAGAAAAAGAAAGAAAGAGAAAGAAGACAGAGAAGGAAAGAAAAAGGAGAGGAAAGGAAAGAAAAGAAGGGAGGGAAGAAGGAAGGAAATAAAGAAGAAAAATAAAAGAAAATATGCTTCAGTTTGCATTCTGATCATCAGTTTTCCATCAGGATGTAGTTAGCAATCTGGATCATTAATCCTTTGGGATTATGGTGGGGATTATTGTGTTAACTACACTTAATAAGTGTTTCACAATTTCACAATCTTTACAATATTGCTGTTGCTATGTGGATCAGAGATTCCCAAACTTATTTGACCTACTGCCCCCTTAAAAAGAAAATTACTTAGCACAGCTCTGGAAATCTACTTTCTTTAACCCTTTAATATTATTTCAAAATTTTATGTAATTTCCATATATATATTATATACATGTATATAATTGCATCTTAAGTTTAGCAATTTATTTTACATTTTTGAATCTTTTCCTGCATTGAAATTTCAATGATGTTATATTGCATCCTGTAACCATACAGTATCATATTGTAAACAAGTCGTTGCATATACATATTCCTGCTGATGCAATCAGGACTTCTCAACCATACACGACACACTTGCCTGACAACACTTGCTTGTTAAGACCTATCAGCAGACTTGACCACTGGTTCATTATAACTTGCATTTTGTATGTTTCTTTGGAAATCAGCATAATCCCTATGACTTTAACTCTGTTACACAACAGATGAGACATGTATGAACAGTTTTGCAAAATTTTCTTATCTTCTTTTCTTTCCTTATGCTTCTACCACTCTTTTATTTTTATTCAGTGCTCCCCTCCTGATTGCACCGAAGGTTACCACTGCCCTCCTGGGTCATTCCAGGGGTGATATCATTTGAGGAATAAAGTTGTCTTGCTAATAAATAGAGGTGCATAAAAATGAACTTTTGAAGATTACTCTTCTGGCTCTGCCCACTTCAGTTTGCATCAGTTCATATAAGTCTTCCTAGCTTGTATTCTGAAACTATTACCTTCATCATATCTTATAACACAATAGTATTCTTTCACTTTCATATACCATAATTTATTCAGTCACTCTTCAATTAATGTATATTACCTCAATTTCTAATTCTTTACCTCCACAAAAAGACCTGCTATAAATGTTTTTGTATGTAATTGTATTCCTTTTTTCTTTCATCTCTTTAAGATATGGATATAATAATAATAGCATTACTGGGTCAAAAAGTATACACAGTTTTGCAATCCTTTGGATTTGGTTCCAAATTGTTTTCCAGGATGGTTGAACAATTTCACAACTCCAACAATAATTATTTTCCCACATCCCCTGTAGCATTCGTGATTTTTTCTTTTCTGTCATCTTAGCCAATCCGATGGAAATTTGCATTTCTCTAATTATTAGGGACTTAGAGTATTTTTTCTTATGACTATTAATAGCTTTTATTTCTTCTCCTAAAAACTACCTGTTCATATCCTTTGACCATTTATCAACTGAGGAATAATTCCCAACTTTTTTTTTTATAAATTTGTCTCTGTTCTTCTAGTATTTAAGGAATGAGTCCCTTATTGGAAAAACTTAGTACTAAAGTATTCCTAGTTTCTTGCATTCTCAATTGTTACTACATTGACTTTATTTGTGCAAAAATTTTTAAATTTTACATAGTCAGAATTATATATTTCACTTCCAATGGACCTATCTCTTGTTTAGTCGCTAACTCTTCCCTCTCCATTGATATGATAGGTAACTTCTATGTTCTCCTAGTTTGTTTATTATATCACCTTTTTACATCTAAATCATGCACCCATTTTCTGCTTATGTTGTTATATGGTATGAGATATTAGTCTATGCTTAGTTTCTTCCAAACTGCTTTGCAATTTTCCCAACAGTTTTTGTCAAATATTGTATACTTTATCTATTTCATTGATTAACCATTATTTTTCATCCAGTATCAAATCATTTGGATGATTACCATCTCTCAATTTATCTCAGAGCTCTCAGATGACAGAATTACTTCTGAGAGGCTTTTCAGATTGGGTAGCACCTGACAGATCTTTTGTTCCATGGGATTTGAGAACTCAGAATCACCTCCATGAATGATGAGGTACTGAGCAGATGACATTAGCAAAGGAATCTTATATGTATCGTGAAATATCCACTTCTACTGAATAAAAGGAGACATTAAAATAAAATCTAGATTAATGGTACTTTAGGATGGGAACTACAACTATAGACTAAATTCAGGAACTATAAAGCTAAGTAATTATCTCTTAAGTAAATAGCATAGTACTATAAAACTGTATGCCTTAAAATGCCATAACAGTCCTTGAATCTAATGGTAACCATAACTCCAAAATGTGATTATTTTAAGAGATAGTGTGTGTGTGTGTGTGTGTGTGTTTAGATGAAAAGAACCCTTAATGTTTAGATGCCACTACCTTTTCCTATCCAAAAGAAGTAAAATTCATTTTAAATATATATGTTTGTTCAAATCTATGTTGACATCCCAGATTCCTATCTATCACAAACTGGCCTAGGCCAATGTCATCTTTAATCATCACAACCAAGGGAATATCAGACGTTTCATTCTGGCAGAGAAAAAGCAGATGTGACAGCCTGATCAACCCTAAGTTTTCTGTTAGAAATAACATTTCATAAACCGTTTTTCCAGATACTGTCCTCACTATATTGCATCATGCTGGAGAAACAAACAGTAGTTAATTTGAAGAATGAAACTCCAGCTGAGAGGCTGATCACAAAAAAAAATTAAGCAACAAAGAATAACCAAGGGCTTCAGAAAATGCATCGTCAGTGGAGTTGTCTGGATAATAATTAGAGGTGCATAAAAGGAAGAGTTTGCAACTTCCTTTGAAACTGTTAAATAACAACAACATCAGCATGAAGAGATTAAAGGTGGGACCCTCAACAAGTTCATGCTTTCATCAACAAAACCTATTTGTGTGAGTCTGAGAAAAGACAGTGTTGAGGGAACTAAAAAATGGTGTGTACCTTCTCTTTTTTAATGCTGTCCATGATACTGAAAGTGGGCTCTCAGTTCTTCTAGAAATGATGAGATAGAGGAGTTCCTTTATGCTAGGACAAAAATGTGGGATATGGCCATGGAAGAGGTTTTGGGTTATAAATAATAAAATTGACTGGTTTCGAGTCCAAGAATTATGCCTGATCAACACCAACTCTAAATAACATAAAATGAGGCAAGCAAATTTGTGTGGCACACATGTTCATGTGCACACACACACACATACACATACACACACACAGATCCACACACCTACCAAAGTCCTTGTAACAGAATTAGAAACAGCAATAGAGCAACAAGTGGGGAAAGCATCTGAAGCAGACAAAGTGGACACAGAGAAGAGTGTCAGAAGATTTAATTGTGAAGGTTTTGGCAGATTGATTCACATAGCATCTGAAGAAAGGTGTGGGGAAAACATGAAAAAAAATATTGAAAAAAAGTGTCCAAGAGAACATCACGAGGTTCCAACTTATATTATTTTTAAATTCCTCTTTGGAGGCAATTGGGGTTAGGTCATTTCTTCAGGGTCAGAGAGTTAATAAGTTTCTGACGCTGGATTTGAACTCAGGTCCTCCTGGCTACAGGGTTGGTGCTCTATCCAATGCATCACCTAGCTGCCCCAACCTACATTCTTGTTTTCTTGTCTATACAAAAATTTCATGAGGCTTATATTTAAGGCATTTCAGTGAGGTCACTATTGGAGAAGAGGAATGCTTTCAAAGGAGATCTCCAACAGTGGACCACATCTTTACTATCATTCAATTGATTGAAAGATGTGGAGAATACAAGATCCCATTGTATTTATCGTTGATCAGTTATAACAAAACTTTTGATTCAGTAAAGCAAAACACGGTTTTAAAAGTTCTCTTGCAATCTAGCTTTACATCAAGATTATTTAAGATTCCTTGAAAGATATTACTTTATTATATAACTTTTACTCTGTGACTTTCTAATCATAAACATATGGTGATGGATTAAACAGGGAAATATATGCTTGCCTATGGTGTTTACTAATGTAATGGAGAAGATTCACTGCAAAGATTAAGGTTTAGAGGCACTGTGTTACATACTAGAGTTACAAAAATGAAAAAGGGACTGATTGCAAGAAATTTTCATCATATCAAAGGAAACAACGTATACACAGATGATTGTATGAGAAATAAATGAAAGGTCATTTTCATGTGGAAAGTACCAACATCTGGAGAAATCAGGGGAAGCTTTATGTAGAGGATGGCACTCGATCTAAACTCTATAGGTAATTAGTGGTTGCAAAAGGAATAAAAGAAGAGAAATTACATTCCATGTGTGGGGGAATACACTATGGAAAGGAAGAGAGAGAGCTATGTAAGATATTTAGATTGTGATATAGTGTATATAAGGAGAATAATGTATATTAAGGATGGAAAGGTAAGTTGGAGCCAGGTAGTGAAGAAATTTAAATACCACAGGATTTCAATTTTGATCCCAGAGCTAATAAGAAGTCACTGGCATTTATATGAAATGGACTGGTTGTATTTGCCCTTTAAAAAAAATGTTACTTTGGTAACTGTGTGGAGAATGGATTGTGCGACAATTTGCTGTGCCTGACTCTGCATGTTTGCTACAATGGTTTTGATTTTTCTTTTTTTTTTTTCAATTTTTTGGAGAGAAGTGAGTGAGAAAGAAAGATATGTGTTATTTTTTTTAAATGTTATTGTTGTTTTCATCTTTGGTTTTGAAGAAGACCATGACATCAGAGAAATGATGACATGACTTGCACTGGACTTTGTTTTGAGAAAAGGAGGACTGTACAAGGTCACCAGTCTCACTTTCTCCTCCTGACCCATCTGGATTCAGTGACTAGATATTCATCAGGATGACAGGAGATGACCCAGGATACAATAGGACACCTTGGATTTCTTAGGCTGGCCTTTTCAGGTACTCACTGAGAGGGAGGTAATGTCCATTCAGTGAAGAAGTACTCAGGGAGTAGCCAAGATGGCAGAGTAGAAAGATTCACATATGCTAGCTCTGAACCCACAACCCATGGCTTCCTCTAAAAAGAACTCCCAACAAATTCTGGAGCAGTGGAAGCCACGCAGCAACACAGTGAAGGAGATTTCCGTTCCAGAGAGCCCTGAAAAATCGATCCCCAAAGTCCGTCGCGCACTGGACGGGAGCGGAGCCAAGCCCTTCCCTGGCCGGTGGCACTGAGAGGAGCAAGAGGAGCAAGCAGATCCCAGCAGGATTCAGGGATGGAATCTCTGGCAGCCGCAAAGGTCCTTCCACCCACAGGCACTACAGGTCAGTGAGAGACACTTCTGGGTGGGCCGAGAAAGGAGTGGGATGTCTCCATGTCTCAGGCCCCCTCAGGAGGCTGTGGTAGAGGCAGCAGGCAGCTGGAGGCTCCCAGAGCAGGCAGGAGCTCAGTGGAAGCTCCATTAGGGAAGGGCTCTGCATAAACCCCCTGGGGGAACTGAGCCTGGGAGGCAGCCCTGCCCCCACCTGAGAACCTGAATTTAATCTTACCCTGAATAGCAGCCAGGCCAGCCGCTGAAAGCCCTGAGGCTGGGGAGCAGCATTTGAATCTCAGACTCCAAGCACTAGCTGGGCAGATCTAGGAGGGTGGGGGGGAGAGGAAACTCAGAAGTCAGGTAACTGGGTGGGAAAATGCCCAGAAAAGGGAAAAAAAATAAGACCATAGGAGGTTACTTTCTTGGTGACCAGATGTTTCCGCCCTTCCTTTCTGATGAGGAAGAACAATGCTGACCATCAGCAAAGACATAGGAGTCAAGGTCTCTGTATCCCAAACATCTGAAATAAACATCCAATGGGCTCAGTCCATGGAAGAGCTCAAAAAGGATTTTGAAAATCAATTTAGACAGGTGGAGGAGAAACTGGGAAGAGAAATGAGAGAGATGCAAGAAAAGCATGAAAAATGGGTCAATACTTTGATAAAGGAGACCCCAAAAAATGCTGAAGAAAATAACACCTTGAAAAATAGGCTAACTCAATTGGCAAAAGAAGTTCAAAAAGCCAATGAGGAGAAGA
>CM053771.1:399299079-399320907 GCA_028658325.1 Potorous gilbertii | reverse complement strand
AGGGACAGGATCAAAAGAGAGAATAGCAACAATGGGGGCCAGGATAGGATGGAGGGAAAAATATAGTTATTCTTACACAACACGACTATTATGGAAGTCATTTGCAAAACTACACAGATATGGCCTATATTGAATTGCCTGCCTTTCCAAAGGGAATGGGTGGGGAGGAACAGATGGGGAGAAGTTGGAACTCAAAGTTTTAAGAAGAACTGTTTAGTATTGTTCTTGCTACTAGGAAATAAGAAATACAGGTAATGGGGAATAGAAAGTTATCTGACCCTACAGGACAAAAAAGGAGATAGGGACAAGAGAAGGGAGGGACAATAGAAGAGAGGGCAGATTGGTGATAGGGGAAATTAGAATGCTGGGTGTATTGGGGTTGGGGGAGGGGAGAAATGGGGAGAAAATTTGGAACCCAAAATTTTGTGAAAATGAATGTAAAAAGTTAAATAAATAAATTTATATTAAAAAAAATAAGTAGTCAGGAAATGGCCCATTTAATGAGCAAAAAAAAAAAGCCTAAATCAACTGGAAGGTAATGTTTCAAAGGAGAGGAAGGGGGATGCTTGATGCAGGGAGATTGGCTAGGAAGCTATTCGTAATAGTCTAGGTGAGAGATGAGGGGAATCAGAACTACATTGGTGGCCCCATAAGTAGAAAGGAATGGATTCAAGAGAGATAGATGTAGAATTGGCGATATTTGGCAACTGATTGAATGCAGAGCATGAGGGAGTGTGAGGAGTCAAGGGAGACACCAAATTTGTGGAGCTGGGTGACTGATAGAACTGTTGATACTCTTGACAGAATCAGAGAATTTGGAAGAGGGGTGGATGATGTTGCTAGTGCAGCCTGTGGCCACGGAATATTTTTTTTAAATAATGAGAAGAAACATATAAAAACCTATGCCTTATTTATTTCACTGAAGCTAAACAAAATAAAATCTATAAAAATTTGTAAAAACCAAGGGAACTGCTCATCCCCTGTGGCTTCTATGACTGCTCCAATAACATTGTACAGTATATTAGCTTTCAAACAATCCAAGCAGGGACGTCTACACAAAAAGTTGATATAAGAGAACACCTCGCCTCTGATAATTAATATGTTACTGGAACACACTCCTCCTTTTATATCTCTGCATTCTGGAATCCTTCTTAGAGGTGGCTAGTGTTGCAGTGAATAGGATTCTATGTCATACTCCACATTTTTGTCCTGGCATAAAGGAACTCCTCTATCTCATCATTTCAGTACTATGGACAGCAGCAGTAACACAGAGAAGACTGAGTTGGACTTCAAACATTTATTAGCTGTGTGATTGTGGACAATTCACTTTAAAAAAAAAATCTCCACTTGCCTCAGTTTCCTCGGTTGTAAAAAGAGGGATAGTAGTAGTACCTACTTTGCAAGGCTGTTGCTAGGATCAAACAAAATAATATTTGTAAAGTGCTTAGAATAGTGCCTGGCACATAGTAGTCATGATGAAAATGCTTATTCCTACCTTCCCTCTCCTTCCCTTGTCTCTATTCAAATGCAGCTCAGGTAGCACTTTATGACTCAGAAACAACCTTCTCTACTTAATCTTTCTGTGATCCTCCAAGATGAAAAAATCTCTTCAAATATACTTTCACTCTTCATTGTGACTTCTTTATATTTAACACATTCTACCATGAATCATGCTAATTTTTAAAAATTGTTTATTGATGACCTTTGTTTTTATACAATATAATATATATTACTATGATATATAATAAATTAATATAACACAGGTACTTTCTAGTCCTCAATCCCATAATTGAATCCTCCATTGTAACAAAGAAAAATAATTATCCCAAACTGGTGTATTGACCCAGTCTGACAATTTATGCAGCATTCTGCCCCTAAAGTTCTCTACTTCTCAGTCCAGTAAAGAGAGGCTGTATTAAAGATCTTTTCTCTGGGACCAAAGTTGGCTATTACAATTACAGAGAGTTTAGTTTTCTTTTTTTTATACTAATTTGTGTGTGTGTGTGTGTGTGTGTGTGTGTGTGTGTGTGTGTATTGCTGCCCTTATTGGACCGAAAGCTCCCTGAGGACAGAGACTGGGCTCATATATGTATTCCAGTGCCCATCAGAATGCATGGAACATAGCAAGTGCTTACTCGACATCTGTTGAATTGAATTGGAACAAAACACCCGATACAGAGTGTTGTGGTTCAAGCCGGGCTCAGGAAAGCATCTGTGAAGAGAAGGCACTAGAGGAAAAGCTCACTGGGGAGTTATAATGAAAAGTAATTATTGCTGCTGGGTTCCTGCCTAATGAAATGTGCCCACTAAGAAACCACTGAGTGAGTCTCCACAAGCTGGTAGACCATTTGGGAAATCAGAATTCCATCAACATGCAGAGACAAATAGTTAGGATCTCAATTCAGTTCAAATAGGTATTTTTTAAACTCCTCTGTCAAGCACTGAGGATACGAAGATGAAATCAGACACTATCCTTGTCCACACGGAGCTTCTTCTCTTAATATTAATAATGATGGTGATGATGAAAACAATCATGGATTTTGCATATGCTCCACAGAGAACACTTTATTTATCCTAACAACAGATTTCTCCAGTATTTCCCAGAGAACTCTTTATCCTGAAAGATCACTTCATGCCCAAAATTCACGAAGTACCCCACTCCAAAGTACCCCCAGCTTCTGCAGCCTCTGTCTGTGGTTAGATGGCTCCTTCTCCCACTTCTATTTAAGATTGAGGAGGACAGCTAAGCCACTCATCTCTTCATTGTTAACCAGGTTTTACTCTAAACTCCATCATGGCCTGGCATCTCGATTGGTACCCTCTGAGTTCAGATCCTACTAGATCTGTGACCCTGGGAATGTCTTTTAACCTCTCTCTGCCTCAGTTTCTCCATTTATAAAATGAGGATAATATCATTACCAAGCAGGGGAATTATAAGGGTCAAATATAACAAATACAAGTAATTTGCAAATCCTTAAACTCTACATAAATATCATTATTATAATGTTAGTGGAAACAGTGCAAATAATGTAGGTGTCATGAGATAAATTTTTTAAGCTACCATGGAATCTTTGGGGGCAACAGATTTTAAGTTTCAACATTCTAAATACCCTATAGAAAAACATTTATACATTCATTTCCTATGATAATCATAGACTGGATGGTATATTTTTAAATTTAGCAGTTTAGTATGTACTATCCTAAACTATTCTTTATTTGCTTCATGTGGATGTCTCATTTTCCCAAATACATTCAGCTCCCTGAAGATAGAGCTTGCATTAGGATTATGGAATCTCTGAGTTGGATGGGACCTCAGAGGTCTTATATACCTAAACAAGAATTCTCTCTACCACAAAAAAGGAAGCCCACTGCGTCCCAAAGTAGCTCATTACAGTTTTGGACAGTTGGAATGGTGAGAAAGTCTTTGCTTTGGTACTGTCAGAATCTGATTCGTAGCAATATCTACTCACTGTCCATAGTTCTGCCCACTGGGGCCAAGTAGAACAGGTCTAATCCTGAATAGAAATGATAACCTTCCAAATAATTAGAAAGAAATTATATTCCCTTTGAGGCTTTCCCTTTAGGCTAAACATATGTAGGGGATGATTAATCTCCATTTTCCTTTGCTCTGATCCAGATACCTGTAGTATTGCTCCCTGGTCTCTTAGAATGTGTGTGCGCATGCAGTCCTTGGATAATTCAAATAATTAAGCCTAGAAGTCTTGGAGAAGGTAGAAAAGGAAGGAAGGAAGGAAGGAAGGAAGGAAGGAAGGAAGGAAGGAAGGAAGGAAGGAAATTGGAGTGCTCTTCAGAATCATGAGAATTAAAAAGTAGCTCCAGGAGATAAAAAACCTGGACCAGGGAGGGAAATGAAGATGGGTGGCAGTGATTTAATCATAAACCTCTATTGGTGTGGGAGATGGAGACACACTTGGAGATATAAGATAAAGGAGTTCTACATCCTCCCAATAAACCTAGCATGCGAAGCTTAGGGGCTGTGAGAACATGCATGAAATAAGGATCGTGGCTAATGACAATATGTTTGTTTCTTGGCTCAGTGAGGACTGGACTAGCAAGGCGAATGCCTGAAGAAGGAAATGAATACCATCTGTTGGAAGAGAACTGAGCTTCATAGAGCAGTGAAGAAGAATTGATTATCAGGAAGCAGGGACTGGGGAGGACGGAGATAATTGCTAGGAGTTGAGATCAGTGAGAGAGTGGGACAGTGAGTGCAAGCAGCAAGGGCAGGTGGAGATCAGCAGCACTTGAGCAGTGCAGAGGAGGATGGAGAAGCTGGGAAGAACCGTGAAGTAGGGAAATCAACCTGGACCACTCCCAACCAAAGCTTTACCCAGGGTCAGTACTATAAATCACAAGGATTGTGCAACAGACTGTTGATCACCCTACACATAATAGGCTGCTCTTCTTTAGAAAGAATACACACACACACATATATATACACATATACATAAATGTATACTTACACACATGTACACATTTTATATAGATATATGTCATATGCCTCATGTGTGTCCTATGTTCCCATTATATGTGAATGAAATTATCCATCTTTTTTTTTGAGGCAGTCAGGGTTAAGTGGCTTACCTAGGATCATACAGTTAGTAAAAACTGTCTGAGGTCAGATTTGAACTCATATCCTCCTGACTTCAGGGCCTATGTTCTATCCACTGCATCACTTAGCTGCCCAAAAATTATTCATCTTTCAAACACAGTAAATGTTTGATTATTAGGAAGAACTAATGAATAACACTGAGGATGGTCAACATGCAGATATTTCTGAATCTTTTGAATGGGAGTTCAGGTCCAGAGATAGGAAATGGTCTCATAGATAATAAGAAGCAGAGTTGAACCTTAAACCAAAATTCAGTGATCTTTCCACTAGCCCATTCACTGTTGTTATAACCTAAATACTAGATGTATCATGAGTGTGGTTCCCATTTAAAAGACAATCATTTTCCAAGGCTAATGAGGCAGTCCTCAGACTTCAGAAAGGAACAGTTTTTGAAATATTATGATACTCAGTTTGTCTATTATTTCTAATAAAATTACATTTCATCTAAACACATATAAAGACTTCCATACTTGAAGGATCTTTAGAAAATTCTTATTAAGTTGTTGTGGCTGAAAAACTTTACCAGCTAGTAGATATACTTTTTAGTCATGAGCCTCTTCTACTTTAGCAAGGGAGGTCATTAAATGACAGACATTGTTCAAGGAGACATCATGGTATAGTATGGCATTCTATAATGCTGACATCATTCTGTGATGAAAGAGAAGCCATTTAAGAACTTTAATCCTCAGGATACACATCTGTAAAATGGGAGAGTTGGTCTAGATCAGGAATGGGGACCCTGTGACCTTGAGGTCACATGTGGCCTTCTAGATCATTGGGTGTAGCCTTTTGACTGAGTCCAAGTTTACAGAGCAAATCCTTTTATTAATGAGATTTGTTCTGTGAAGTTTGGATTCGGTCAAAGGGCCACACTTGAGGACCTGGAGAGTCCCACATGACCCTAAGGCTTCATGTTCCCTACCTCTGGTCTAAATAGTCTTCAAAGCTGTTTCACCTCTAAGCCTGTGTTCCCATTATCCATCACCAGGTCTATATTCAAAGCCTTTCCAGTCCAGTATAACCTAACAAAACTTTTGCTCTACTATCATATAGCCTGGAAAATTCAGGGTTACATTTGTATCATAATAAGTCTTCATAGAAAGATTTTACTGAAGTATATAGATAAGTATAGTGAATAATTCTGA
Source organism: Potorous gilbertii (assembly GCA_028658325.1). NCBI lineage: Eukaryota > Metazoa > Chordata > Mammalia > Diprotodontia > Potoroidae > Potorous > Potorous gilbertii. The sequence goes on along the minus strand of CM053771.1, from coordinate 399,315,129 downwards.
AAACCATCACCAAAATTATAGTTTCCATCATGGTCACCATGGAGTCCAAGACTCTAAATTCAAATTCCAACATTAATCCTACATGTGACCTTGGGTAAGTCATCTAACCTTTCTTGGTCTCATTTCCCTTATCTGTGAAATAAGGAAGTTCAACAGGATGACCTCTGTGTTCCCTTCTAGCTCCATATCTCTGATCCTTTAAACACAGTTTAGGAATGCATTGAGCATTTTTTGGTTTCCAGTCCATGACTCCTTAAGGGAGTCATCAAGGCATATTGAAAAATGCACTTGATTTAGACTCAAGAAACTGAAGTATAAATCTCAACTCTGACATTTACCTCTCATATGATTATGAGTAGGCTTAACCTCTGACTCTTACTTTCCTTTTCTGTAAAAGAGTGATAATGATACTTTCAATGTGTCTCTATTCAATACACATAATTCATAATCAATCTTATAGTGATAAAAAGGAAAGTATGTTGTAAACTTTTAAGTATTAGATAAATGAGAATATCATCATCTTGACTGTTTCAAAATGACATTACCTAATGTGGAGACCATTCTGCAGTGATTTAAAAATGGTGGACCAGCAGTTCATGAAAGAACTATTCCTGAAATCCAAGTCATACTCATTAGTGCTCATAAGATACAATGGTGGCTCTTTCCAGTTCTACTTTTAAATTCAAGGTCCTATTAGCAAGGTTCCAGCTGAAGCAAAATATTAAGATATATCCTTAAGTATTGATATAAGCTCCAGAGCTTACAGCAATCTCAGGCTTCAGAAGTGTTCCTCACTCCATCAGAAATGCAGGAGCAGTGAGGCTGCCAAGTCTCAGTGCTGAAATAGTTATTTTGCTCAATTAAATGCTTACCATGAATGATGATGGTTCTAATAAGATGTGCACACAGGATGAAACCATGACTTTTTGATTAATCTCTTGCCAACTGAAGGAAGCTGAGAATGGCAAAGGCTCTAAATTAGAGTCTAAGCATGCCAGAAAGGCTGGAGAGAAAGTAGCCATGCCACGAGGGTGAGAATATGCTGTATTGTAACCCCTATCATTGACCAAAATGAAACAAAAGTCAACTTCCATCTAATGACCCTGAGTATGTTAAACCGCCCATTGTGCCAGTTTTCTTCACTGTAAACTAGAGATACTCTCACCTAGAGTTTTCAGGAGGATCAAAAGATAATATACGTGATTTCTTCTTCCTTTCTACCTTCATCATCTTTTACCATAGAAGTGAGAATTTGTAGCAGTGAGAAAGAATAAAAGGAATGTATCAGCCAGCTATACTTCAGGACTTTTCCTTTCATTGAATTTCCAAAGACAAGATAAGAGTTCAGAGACTCAAGAGACCAGCAGCAGTGGCTGAGTATTGAGCAAGAATAGAGAAGGATGAGAAACTGGGAGAAAGCTTGGCTTTCAGAGAAAATTTGCTGCCATTAGCCATCGCCCAGACCTTGCTGAGCTTCTCCAAGTAAATGACTAGTATTAGACCAGTGAGCTGGAAAAGTCTTTGTTTCTCTACCCTTCTTGTACCATGGGAATGCTTATGGTTTCATCTTCACTCTTAGTCACATGAGCTGGGAGATGTGTGTACTGAAAACTTTTCTGAAGATCTGGGAAGAAGTAAGCATGATGGGGGAGGTATAGTTTATATTTTCTTTTTGATTATAATCCTATTTTATTAAAATCATGTGACCCTAAAGTTTGCAAATCTTAAGGTACTGTATAATCATGAGATATGGACTTCAGTCCCACAGACATTCCTGGAAATGCCAGTCTAATTCTCTGTTTCTGAAATGGCAGCTAGCAAGTAGAAGAGAAGCGTTTTGCCATCTTATATTCTATCATTTCCTACCATGATGTAAAGCATTGTTAGGCACAGGGGGAAATTTTAAAAAAAGATATGTAATAAATTGTCCTGATCATCGCTGAGATTACAGTCTAGTAAGGTAGATAAAACACAGGCATACAGAAAAAAATGACTTTAATAAGAAGACATAGATTCAAATTCTGACTCCCATTTCCTGTGTGACCTTGAACAAGTATTTAATCTCTTTGGGTCTTAGTTTCTTCAACTATAAAATGTGAATATTCCATTAGTTGAATTCTAAGGCCACTTCCCATTCTAAATATTTATGATGTATGAGATGCAACAGGGAAGAGAATGTGATAAAAGGATGAGAAAGACAGTAGGCAATGCATGATTTGAAGAACAAAAGATAATTTATAGTTAAAGGAACCAGACAAAGCTTCATAGAAGAGGTGATATTTATGAACTCTAATAGCTGAATTTACTTTTACCAAGTAGATTAGGCTCCAGTGTGAGGGATAGGGTGAGTAGAAATTACAATAGTAGGAAAGGCATGAACAAAGACAACAAGGCAGATAAGTGAACAAAGTATTCAAGAGATGTTAAATATCAATTTGACTAGAGCATAGCACACATGGTTGGAAATATGATAAAAGGCTGAAAAGGAGGAAGAGGTTGTACCAGGCCCTAAACTTTACTACTTAATTCAGTAAGTAGAAGAATTGAAGAATATTTAACAGTGGAATGGCATGATGAGATCCATACATGAAAAAGATAAATCTAGTGGGAGTGTGCAGGTTGAAGTGGAAGAAGGAGACCCTGGAGTTAAGGACACTAGTCAAGATGCTGTTGCAATCATCCAAGTGGATGATAAAAAGTCAGTATTTTTGTGATGACAGTGAAGAGAAAAGGGTAGGATGGGTGTCAGAGATATCATTGAAACAACAAAAGATATGTCTCCTTTGAAAGTCTACTTTGGGGAGGAATGAAGGAAAGGGAAGACAATCCCAAAGATTCAAGCATGGGAGATTAGGTGAATGGCTATGTCACTGCAATGAAAAGCAGAGATTACAGGGTTATTAATCATTAGTTTAGTTTTAGGTACGTGGAACATGAGTCACTGACAGGACCCATAAAGGGAGCTGTTCAGTAGATATAGAGAAATATTACTTTGGAGCTAAGGAGAAAAATCAAAAAATCAAAATGGGGTATATAGGATAAAGATGAGAGTTGAAGCTATTTGAATGGATAACATTGGTTAGGATCAAAGTATAAAGAGAGAGAAGTGAGCCAAGGACAGCATCTTGAGGGATGGAAGATGAGTCACCAGAGGAAACCAAAACAAAACAATGTAGCTGCTCCTCTAGTTCAGACCCTCCTCACCTCAGGTTTGGGCTATTAAACAGCCTCTTGATGGGCCTTTCAATATTTAGTCTCTTTTCTTTCCAATCAAACCTCAATCTAGAAGCCAAATTTATATTCCCAAAACACATATTTGATCATGCCCCTTTCCTATTCAAAAAATTTCAGTGGTTCCCTGTATCCTTTCGATCCTCTGCCATGTGAAAGATCTTCCTCTGACTCCCACTTAGTTTTACAGTAGTAATCCATATTATTCTCCTTCAAAAGTGTTGCACTGAAGCCAAATTGACCTGGTAACTATTCCTTTTACATGATACGCTGTCTACCACCTCCATGATTTTACATGGTTGTATCTCTGCATCTGAAATGTACCTCATCCTTATCTCCAACTCTTGGAATGCCTAGTGTCTTTCAGGATATAGTTTAAGGGCTACCTACTATGGGAGAGGGGATTTCCTCACCACACCAGTCATTAAGAAACTATTTTCTCCCACAATTATTTCGTATTATTTTTCTACACTTTGTATTTACTTATCTATGTACATATTGTATTCTTCACCCTACTCTCCAATAAAAGATTATATTCTAGAAAAGGAAGTCTGGTTCTATTTTGTCTTTGTTCTCAGAACCCAGCAGAGTGCTTGGCACAGAATAGGTGCTCAATTAATGTTTCTTGTTTGAATTGGATTGAATTGACATGCCTAACAGGGAATATTTTTCTTTTGATGAAAACAAATCCGCCTCCCTATAACTTCCTTTCATTGGTCCTAGTTCTGCAATTCACAGTAAAGCAGAGTAAGAAATCCAATCCCTCTTCCATATAACAATCCATCAAATACAAGACAACCATCATATATCTCCCCCAAAGTCTTCTCTTCTCCTGCTTAAATATACCCAGACTGTGCGTAGTATTCTTAATGGTCTTTCTTTTTAAAAAATAAATTATTTATATTTTGTTTTACATTAAAAACATATACAGATTACTCCCACTTCATGAGAAGGCTTTTGTAACACACTAAAACAGTAAAGTAAAATTAATAATATAGTGACCTCATTTCAAAGTGCATGCAATATTTCATATCCATAATGCCTCCTTTCTCTTTTGAATAATTAACAAATACATATTTTCTCCCCCTTTCAAACTCCGTCCCATTAGAAAAAAAGAGAAATAACTTCTTAAAATTGTGTAGTCAAGAAAAATTATATCCCTCAATGGCTATGTTTATACATGTGTACACACACACACACACACACACACACACACACACTATATGGGTATACAGTGCTCTAAATCCATCATTTCTCTGTGTTAATATTAATAATAGCTCACATTTATATAGAGCTCACTATGTGGTAGACACTGTGCTAAGCGCAGTGATAGCTAGCATTGTTCCTCATTTGTCCTTCAGAATCATACAACTTTTAAAGTTGTTTCTCTTCTCTCTGCTCTTGTTACATATAAATTGTTCTCCAAGTTCTGCTAATTTTATTCTTCATCTGTTTATAAAAGTAATCACATTGCCCATTTTTCATAAAACTGATGTAGTATAAATTTTTCTTGTTTTGCTTACTTTACATCAATTCCTGTGCCTGCTCATGTCTTTTTGAAATTATTTATGTCTTCATTTTTAACATCTCAAAATTACTCTGTCATATTCATATACTATACTTTATCCAGTCATTCATCACTTCATGGGTATCTCCAATTTTGGTCTCCAATTTTTTGCCACCATAAGAACAGCTACTATAAATAGTTTTATATGTGTTTATATGTGTTTTGATTGGCTTAACGGTGGCATAACTGGGTCAAAGGGAATACATTCCTTAGTAACTTTTTGTGCATGATTCCAAATTGTTTTCCATGATGTTTTCAAAACCATGTCATTAATCACTTTGGCTAAGAGATCCATAATTATGAGATTGTATTCATAAGGGCAGTGAAAATTAGGAAGATACAAGTCTACTAAGAAATATCTATTTACAGAGGTATGAGATAAAGTAAGTTACTAAGTAGCCATTTTGTGGATTTAAAAAAAACCCAGTTGCCAGTTGGACATATATCAAAAGGATTATTTCTAAACATATATGAAAACAGTCATGAGGATGTTTCTGGTTATATCATTAATGGGGTAGGTTGAAAAAGACAAAGCCTCATAACAGAAAGAGATATAATGAGATTTTCTTGAATTAGAAATGATAATAACTCTAAGAAGATGTATCCTGAGTGATTTCTCCCTCTCTCCCTCCCTCTCCCTCTCCCTCTCTCTGTCTCTCTGTTTCTCTCTGTCTCTGTCTCTCTCTCTCTCTCTCTCTCTGTATACATACAGGTATACCATATGATATAATTTCACTGAACTCTGGACTCTTCACTCAGTTTCTTCAATTCATCCCTAATCTATGTATTTCTTACTCTAGAAGCTAAAAGACAAGAACAAGAGAGCAAGTCAGGCAGATTAGTATGGTCTCATAGGCAGAGCTTTGGTAGACCAATGTCAGCAGGAAAGACAGATCAACGAATGGGAAAGGAAAGCTGAGTTAGTAATGAGGTGGGAGCAGACAAGGGAGAAGCAGCAAGAGCTAGCAATAAGAATAAGCCAGGAGGTCAAGTCTAAAGGGGAGAAGCATTATTGGAAAACCTGAGAACAAGACACTGGAGAGATTCAGGGATAGAGGAAAGAAGAATATTATCTCTGGTACGCTGATTGCTGTGCTAAATTATGTTGGGTGCTCATAACTCACAAATGGGAATTGATGTAGAAGAAGCCATTTCTAAATGGTGTGATACAATTGCTCTGGCACTAGGTAATCAGTTGTTAGGAATTACTAGATCCAACCCCATAAAACACTTGCCTCTAAAACAGTAGCTCATGGCAGGAGCAGCCATTGGAATTAGGGGGAAGGGTTGCCTCTAAAGGAAACTTATCTGCCAGCCACTGAAATTTAAGAAGCTCTGTGAAAGAGGGAATCTTTATGATCATTTTTGTTTTTCTTTCTCAATGAGAATTTCATTCTTACTGAGGTGCCTCTCCACCTCAGATTATTCTTTTTAGTGACCTAGGAAAGTTTTCTCTAAACTCATCTGTACAAGACTCCACAATATCTAAATTCTACATCACAGATTGCCCCCAAGTCTGCAACCTCAATAATTCGATGCCAATTCATAGTAAAAATCAAGACCCAGAGAGAAGCAAGTGTAGAAGAGTAGAATGAAGCCAAGGGGCAAAAAACATGGATTTTGGAAACAAAGGCCTCTGATACCAAAGGTTTTATGAACTGGTCATTTTCTTTCTAATAGAAATCTTGAGAAGTAGTTGGGAAGTGGAATATTTTTATCACTCCTTAATTAAATACTTGAGGACTAGACTGCAATATCTCTCTAGCCTATATATACATTCATACATGTACATACATTTATATATATACACATATACATATATGGTGGAGGGATATATAGTATATACATCTATGTGTATATGTATATGTATATGTGTATAGACTAGAGAAATGTTGTAGCTAGTCCTAAAACTGTATTATGTATGTGTGTATAACATACAAACACACACCTACTTATATACATTTATGCATTAGTGAGGTCTACAATAGAATTGCAATTTAATAAGGACAGAGAAAACAAACTGAGAATCTCCCGACCCAAAGTCCAGAACCACAGCCAAGAACGGTAAACACACATTTATTACAGTAGGGTTGGAGGAATTGGTCAGCAAATGCTGTAAGAACAGAGTTCCTCAAGAAGTAAATTTTAATAAAATCTCTTGTAATACCAGTTGCCAGAGTCACCACTCAGAACTCCTTGCCAAGTTTTTAAGTATAGCTGTGTAGTAATTACTTCCTGAAAGGTGGTGCTGCTTTTCTAATAAATCCTCCTCTGGTGTTGTGATGGTGTGGTTAATTATTTAGAATGGAGATAGTTCTGGGTTAGGATGAGAACTAGGTTTAAAATTCCAGCTCTGCCACTTGAAAGCAGTGTTTCCTTAGGAAAGTCACTTACCATCCTCATTTTCATCATCTATAAAATGAGATGGTCAAGTTACTGACTCCTAAGGTCTTTTTCATACATAAATCTATGATCCAATAAGCTTTGGGAGATGTATAAAGTTTTCAGCTCTACTAAGAAAGGTCATTTCAAAACCATGGAAAGCTCCTTGTTGCTTTCATCTTTTCTTTAAAAAAGGTTTTTGTTTTATCACAACGTAAACAAGCAATTTTTATAGCATACATGCAATCAACTAACAAAGAGGGGTTTATTGAATCCCTACTATATGCCCAGCACTCATCTGGGTGCTATGAAGAATATAAAAGAGGCAACAGATACATCTTCTTAGTTCAAGGATTTCTATATTCTTCCTGAGAGATAAAAAATACATGAAATAATCAGAGGTCAATTAATGCCAAGTTTTGTGGCTCTGATTATGGATAAAATAAGAGCATTTATGACACTCAACACTAAGCAAGATATCATATATTTAAGGACACTATAAGCAAAGGAAATTTTCTTGAGCAGAGGTCATTTCACATTGCAGAGAAAAGATGACTATATTTCAATAGTAGCAATGACAGGACATAAATGTCCCATGAAAGCATCATTACCTTTTTATTGGTGAGCCTGGCTATGAATAGGGCTGTTCTTCTAGTAGGTTGTTGGCCTGCCAACATTCTGTTTCTTCCCTAAGATTAGTGGCCAAAGCACAGGATATAGGACAGTTCATTTTTTCCAAAATGAAAGATGTCTAATTCCTTCCTCCTGAAAACCACTATCCAGTTTTAGCTTAGATGACTGGGAAAATTCCAAGACTTAATTCCATGAGAAAGAAATGTTTGTAAGAGTAAGTGGCAAAATGGATCCAAGGCCTGCAGAAAAAGACATGCAAATAATTCCAACTTTCTAGTTTACAGAAAGGCTCTTTGTTTTCTTCCATAGTGGTTACAATAATGTGGTAAATTAGCCCAGTGTTGCTAAATAGGCTCATTGATATTCCTCTATAGTAACTCTCTCTCCACATAAAAAGTAATTGTCTTATAAGTCCTCTTGCATTAGGTTTTCATATACTATCTCTTCTCTGACCTCGCCTCTTGGGAAAATTTTTATTCTCATCTCTTTTAGCTTGCTTTCAAAGAGTCTCTTCTTCAATGTAGTCTTATAATTTAGTGGAGGGAAATGCCTTAGAATGAACAAGCTTTCAAATAGATACCTACCCATAAAATCTGGATTCAATCAATTTCAGATGCATTCTTCCAAAATGAATCTGACATAATGAGTTTTGAGATTTTTGCTTATTTCCTCAATCCCACTGTACATATATACAAATAGAAATTCTCCTCAACTTTCTACCCTCCTAGAAAAAAATGGACAAGAATAACTCTCCATATTTGGTTTTCACAGGAGAAAACTATAGAGAGCCACATCAAATTGATAAATGAGTCAAATAATAGGGTAATGTTTAATATCAGCGGAATAGCAATAATTATAGACTTCTTCAACTCTTCTGCAATCAGTTATCAAATACACATCACTGGCATCTACAGTTCTACTGGTTTTCTCCATAACGTGCACTTCTCAGATAAGTGATAGTCTGCTGGCTTGGCTCTTTAGATCAACTAGAAATTTTCCCCTTGCATGTGATTACTTGAAACTTAATGAACTCAAGCTGTGTTTATCCCCAAGCCTCTTTTTTACTCCTTTTTCCTGCAAATGCCATTAAGAGCAGGTGTTACTTCTATGTTTTTTAAACTTATGTTAACTCCAGTAATCTTTTTAACAGCTCCAGTGGGTCATGTTGAGTCAACAAGCATTTATAGGTCCCAGGTTCTAAGCTAAGAACCTAGGATACAAGCAATGGTGAAAAAATCCCTGCCTTTGAAGAATTCACAGTCTAATAAAGAAGAAAACATGAAAATAACTATGTCCAGAATATATACATATCCAAATATATACAATATATGTTTTATGAATGTATATTTACATGTATGTAAATTATATGATAATATTGTATAATATAACATACCATATATTATAGCTTAGTATAACATGAGGTAGCTAGAATGTTCAGTGCATAGAGCACTGGGCCTGGAGTCAGGAAGACTTGAATTCAAATCCAACCTCAGACACTTAGTAACTGTGTGACTCGAAATAAGTCACTTAACCTCTATTTGCCTTAATCCACTGAAGAAAAAAATGGCAAACCACTCCAGTGTTTTTGCCAAGAATTGTCCATGAGATCATGAAAAGTTAGACATGACTGAGCAGCAATAGTATGACATGATACAACACAATATAATATAATGTAACATAATATGCAGTATAATACAAGACTCAGAGATAATATCAGAGTAAACACATAGCATTAAAAGGCACTGAATAAAGTTTCTTGGAGAAAGTGCAATTGTAGCCAAGATTTAAAGGAAGTCAGGGAATCCAGGAGCAGAAGTAAGGAAGGAGAGCATTTGAGGCATGGTTGATGTCCAGAAAAAATGCAGTCAGAAGATGGAGTGTATTGTGCAAAGAACAGCAAGAAGACCAAAGTCACTGGATCACAGAGTAAATGAAAGGGAATATGATGTAAGAAGACTGTAAATGTAGGAAGAGATCAATTTTTAAAGAAGTTTTTTTAAGTTCTACAAAGTATTTTATATTTTATTCTAGATGGAAAATATAGCATAGGAATACAAGGTGACGAACTTGCTCTACCCAGCCCACCATCAACAGATATGCATCATACAGGAGATCGTAATGTCAGCCTTAAGTGTTGGATATAGGTTAGCTTCTTTCAATATCCATTTTTAGCTCTGGAATTATCATTAATCTGTTCAAAATCTTTTTGGATTCATTTTCTCTCTACATGACCATATCAGGTAATTTTTTATGTACCTGATAGAGAAAGTATATTATTTCTTTTTGTTTGACCTAAACTTGTCTTGTTCAAATTTCTTTTTTAATTCCATGCTATTTTATTTTTAGTGATGAATTCCCTCCTTATCACATCCCTCTCCCCCAGTATTTGAGAAAGCAAAGGAAAAAATCCATTACAAATATGTATAGTTAAGCAAAATAAATTCCCACATTGGCTATGTCCATACACACACACACACACAGATACACACATACACACACACTCACACAAGAGAAACAGACTGAGAGAGAGAGAGAGAGAGAGAGACACTCAAAGAAAGAAAGGCAGATATAGAGACACAGAAAGACAGAGTCACACATATACACAGAGACAGACAGGCAAAGACAGAGAGAGGAACAGAGAGATACTATTACTGCTGATGGCAACTTTGTTGTCATCACTGACTTTCCACTATTATTAAAAGCAAATAGACCACCCAAAGAGTAAATTACACACACATACACATATTTGAAAATATAAATATGTATATCATCTATGTGTGTGTGTGTGTATATATATATAGTACATATGTATGCATATACGTACATATATGTGTTCCTACATTGAGAACAGAGCCCAACTTTAACAAAAAGTTCAAAAATCAAGAAATAGGGTGTAAAAAGGAGCAAACAACAAAAAGGAACATGATCATAAAAATCTTTGGTTACAGGAAGACCAAACATAAGCTCAAAAGACAATGAAGTCAAAAGAGTTACAAGCAAAGCTTCAAAGGAAAAAAATTTAAATTGAAATAAGCCAAACAAGAATTCCTAGAATAGTTAAAAAATATTTTCAAAATAAAAAAAATAGTAGAGGAAAAACTAAGTGAAGAAAGAAGAGGAAAGGAAAGGCAAAAGGGGTACAAAGAAGAAAATTGTTAGTTTCTTGGATTATTTTCTTGGATTTTATTTAAAAAATAGAATTGACCAAACATCAGGGAAATGTACAGAAACTCACAGATTGAAAAGAAACTCCTTACAAAGCAGAATTGAACAAGTGGAATAATAAATACAAAAGCTCACTGTAGAAAATGATTTCCTAAAAATTTCAATTGGGTAAGTCAAAAGCTAATGACGCATTCACTATCAAGAAGCAATAAAACAAAATCAAGAAATGAAAAAAAAGTGCAAGCTACATCATCAGCAAAACAAATGACCTGAAAAATAAATCATGGAGAGGTAATTTAAGAATTATTGGTCTACATGAACGCCATGATCCGTAAAAGAGCCAAGATGTCATATTTCAAGAAATTTTCAAGATAAAACTGCCCCTGTATCTTAGAACCAGAGAGTAAAACAAAAATGGAAAGAATCTACTTGAAGGAGACACCAAGAATTAAAACTTCCAGGAATATTAAAGTCAAATTCTAGATCTCCCACATCAAAGAGAAAAATATTTTAAACAGCGAGAAGAAAACCGTTCAAATACTGTGGAATCACAGTCAGGCTCACCCAAGATTTAGCAGTTACCATGTTAAAGGAGCAGAGGGTTTAGACAGAGGTGGGGAATCGTTGGCCTCAAGACCACATATGGTCATCTGGGTCCCCAAGTGTGACCCTTTGACTGAATCCAACTTCACAGAACAAATTCTTTTATTAAGAGAATTTATTCAGTCAAAGTGCCACACTTGAGGAGATAGGTCACATGTGACCTTGAGGCCACAGGCTTCCCATCCCTGGTAAAATATAATTTTCTAGAAGGCAAAAGAGCTGTGATTATATCCAAGAATAACCTACCCAGCAAAACTAAGTATAATCGTTCATGGTAAAAACAGATATTTGACGAGATAGAGTACTTTTAAGCATTCCTAAAGAATAAGTCATAGCCGAATAGAAAATTTAACCTTCAAATGCAAGACTCAAGATAAGCATAAAAAATGTAAATATGAAAAAGAAAACATAAGGACCTAAGGTTTCTTAAGGTTAAGGTTGAACTGTTTACCTTTCTAAATGGGAAGATGATACAAGTAACTTGTAAGAACTTCATCATTTATTAGGGTGCTTAGAAGGATTCTACAAAGAGGACATGGCAGTGAGTCGATTTGGGGGGGGATGATTTTTAAAATGTGTAAACAAGAAAGAGGAATGAAAGAGTGGAAGAAGGAGAAGATAAAGGAAGAATAGGGGAAATTATCTCATATAATAAAGTGTAAACAAGAGCTTTTATAGCAGAGAGAGAAATGATAGAGGGAGGGCAATACTTGAACCTCACTCAAATTTCAAGTGGTTCAAAGAGGGAAATAGATGTGTGTGTACATGTGTCTACATACACACACATATATGCATACACATATATACATACATATATGGGTGTGTATTCACTCAATTGGGTATAGAAATCTATCTTACCTAACAGGGAAGTAGTAGGGGAAGAGGATCAGAGAAAGAAGGAGAAAATAAAAGGGGGGACAGATAAAAGAAGTCAGTGTCACAAGCAAACAGACTTTAGAAGAGGGACAGAAAAAAAGAGAAAGTGAAGGATAAACAGAAAAAAATAGGATGGAAGTAAATGCACAGTTAATTATAATAACTGGGAATGTGAATGAGATGAACTCACCCATAAAATGGAAGCAGATAGCAGAATAGATTAAAAGCCAGAATCTAACACTATGTTCTTTACAAAATACAACTGAAACAGAGAGAAACACATAGAGTTGAAATAAGAATCTAGAGAAGAATGTATAATGTTTCATTTGAGGTATTAAAAAAAAGAAAAAAGGTAGAAGTACCAATCATGATCTCACACAAAGGAAAGGCAAAAATACACATAATTAAAAGGTATAAGTACGGAAACTATATCTCTCCAAAAGGCACTATAATGCATGATACAAATGCTTTAAACCTCCACAGAATAAGCTGGTGGAGTATGGATGCAGATCAAAGCATACTTTATAAAAACTCTCATTATCTTTTTTGGGTTTTGGGGTATGTTTTCTTTCCCAACATGACTAATATGGAAATATATTTTGCACAACTGCATGTGTGTAACCTATATCAAATTGCATGGCTTCTCAATGAGAAGGTAGAGGAAAGAGAGAGAATTTGGAACTCAAACTTCTAAAAAATGAATGCTAATTTATTGCACATAATTGTGAAAAATAAAATATTTGAAAAAATTAAAACAAAATAAAAGGCATCATAGACAATGAAGCAGTATCAATACTAAACATATGTGTACCAAATTTTTATGGAAAACTTAAATGAATTACAGGAGGAAATCGGCAATAAAACTATAATAGAGGGAGACCTCAAGTTTCCCCTCTTAGAGCTACATAAGTCTAACCATAACATAAATAAGAAAAAAGTTGAGGACATGAATAGAAGCTTAGAAAAGTAAGATATGACAGACTTCTGTAGAAAACTGAATGAAGATAGAAAGTATATCTTTTTCTCAACTTTACCCAGTACCTTCACAAAAATTGACTGTGCGTTAGGGTATTAAAAACTTTACAACCAAATGCAGAAAAGCAGAAGTATTAAATGCACTCTTTTCAGACTACAATGTGTTAAAAATAATGTTCAACAAAAGATTATAGAAGCACGGATTAAAGGTTAAATGAAAACTGAAGTTTCATCTTAAAGAAAGAGTAGTTCAAAGAATAAATCATAAAATAATCAATAATTTCATTAAAGGGAATAAAACCAGCAAAACAATAAGATATAAAATAAACCCACATAAATCATCAGTATTTCTACATGTTACCAACCAAAAAACCAAAAGAGATAGAAAAAGAAATTCCATTTATAATAACTTCACACAAAATAAAATGGTGGAGTGTCTACCTCCCAAGAAAAAGCAAGGGATTATATGAACACAATTACAAAACACTATAAAGATAGATCTAAACAATTGGAGAGATATTAATTGCTCATAGGTAGGCCAAGTCAACAAAAATTACAAGTTAATTTTGTTAACATGTAAGCTAATTTATTTATTCAGTGACCTAAATCAAACTAACAAATAATTATTTTACAGACCTAGAAAAATAAAATCAAAATTCATCTGAAAGTACAAGAGATCAAGAATATCATGGATATCAATGGGAAAAAATGTGAAGAGATATGGCCTAGCAATACCAGATTTCACAGCAATAATCATCAAAATAATCTTGTACTGGCTAAGAAACTGAGCAGTGAATAAGTGGAATAGATTGAGTATAGAATTGTTAAGTCATTTTTCCGTCATGTTCAACTCTTTGTTGACAGTGTTCTGTACAGTGTCATTTTTGTCACGTCCAAATCTTTATGACGCATTTGGGGTTTTCTTGGAAGAGATACTGAAAATGTAGCTCATTTTATACATGAAAAACTGAGGCAAACAGGGTTTAGTGACCTGCCCAGAGTCATACAGCTAGTAAGTGTATAAAGATATAAGTCTTCCTGATTCCAAGCTGAGTATTCTATCCACTGCACCATGTGGCTGCACAGCAGTAAATAACCATAGTAATCTAGTGTTTGATATATCCAAAGATCCAAGCTTTGGGAGTAAAATGTAAATTAGTATGGAAAAAGGTACCTGTCAGATATTGATAAACAAAAAGTTTATGGACAAACAAGATATAGAGATCACCATGGGAAGTAAAATGGGTAATGCTGATTGCATGAAATCAAGAAGATTTTGCACACACACAAAAAAACTAATGCAACTAGAATTGGAAAAACAGGAAACTGGTAGTGGAGGAATTTTTTCACAAGTTGCTCTGAGAAAGGCCTCATTTCTCAAATATATAGAAGTTGTCCAAATGTCCCAAAATAAGAACTATTCTCCAGTTGATAAATGGATAAAGAATATAAACAGACAATTTTCAGAAGAAAAAATCAAACCTTTAGATAGTCACATTAAAAAAGTGCTCTAAATCACTACTGATTAGAGAAATGTGAATGAAAACAGTTCTGAAATACCTCCTTGCACATATAAAACTGGCTAGCATGACAGAAAATGCACTGTTGTTGGAGTTGTGGATTGGTTCAATCATTCTGGAAGAAAATTTGTACCTACACCCAAACTGCTATCAAACTGTGCATGTCCTTTGACCCACTACTAGGTCTACATCTCAAAGGAATCTTTAAAAAGGGGGAAAGGACTTATTTGTACGAAAGAAAAGTTTATAGCAGCTCTTTTTGTGGTGGCACAGAAATGGAAAACCAAGGGTTGTCTTTGAGGTTTGGGGAATGGTTGAACAAGTTGTGGTATATGACTGTGATGGAATAATATTGTTCTATAAGAAATGGTGAGCAAGACAGTTTCAGAAAAACCTAGGAAGACTTATATGAACTCACAAAAAGTAAAGTGAGAAGAACCATGAAAATATTGTACACAACATTGTAAGAATGATCAAGTGCGAAAGAATTAGCTACACTGATCCAGACAATGATCCAAGACAATTCCAAAGGACCCATGATGAAAAATGCTATCTACCTGCAGAGAGAGAACCGATGAACTCTGAATGCAAATTGAAGTATACTTTTTTAAACTTTATTTTTCTTGTGTTTTTTTCTAGTCTATGTTTTCTTTTGTAACCTGGTTATTTCAAAAATATATTTTGCATGACTTCAAATACCTAAGTGATATCAAATGGCTTGCTTTTTCAAAAATTGCTGGGAAAACTGGTTAACAGTGTGGCGGAAATTAGGCATAGACACCATACACAAGAATAAAGTCCAAATGGGTACATGATTTAGGTATAAAGACTGATACCGTGAAAAACTGGAGGAGCAAGAAATAGTGTATTTATCAGATTTATGGAGAAGGGAAGAACTATTTACTAAAGAAATGATAGTAAGCTTATGAAATGCAAGATAGATAATTCTGACTACATTAAACTGAAAAGTTTTTGCACAACCAAACACAATGCAACCAAAATTTGGAGGGATGTAGTAAATTGGGAAAAAAATTTTTACGGCTAAGCTCGGGGATAAAGGCCTCATTTCTAGAATATATAGAGAACTGGCTCAAATAT
>CM053771.1:399277467-399298579 GCA_028658325.1 Potorous gilbertii | reverse complement strand
TCTCCTTCACTGTGTTGCTGCGTGGCTTCCACTGTTCCAGACTTTGTCAGGAGTTCTTTTTACAGGAAATCTATGGGCTGTGGGTTCGGACCTAGCATAGGTGAGTCTTTCTACTCCGCCATCTTGGCTCCGCCCCCTCTAGTTTCTTTTCTTTGAGCTAACAAAGATTTGGGAGAGAAGGGGCAGGGATGGTGGTGATGCTATCGACATAAAACCCCAAAACCTCATTTAAGTTGGGAATTTAAGTCTTGTCCATGACCAAACCATTTCCCTTTAAGTCTTGTCCATGACCAAACCATTTCCCAGCGCTGTTTCCAAGGAGTACAATTCACCAATGTGAATTTCATCTCCTATACCTTCCCAATTTTACCACACCGAAAGGTCAACTCAAGAAATAAAAATTTTGGAAAATCAACTAATAGGAAAACTGTCCCACAAGTAATTGCCAATTGTTTATATTAGCATGATCCAAATTATAACTTGGCTATTGTAGGTATAATTCTTAAAATAATTTGGCCAAGTAGGTCTGGGAATGGGACTTGTGATTTCATAGATATAGTGAGCTCTCAGACAAAAGAACTCTTATCACTGCATACAGTTTGACACCTTCTCTGCCATTTATTTCCTCAGAGTTGACAGGGGCACTGAGAGATTAAATAACTTGATTAGGGTCACATGGTAAGCTATGTGATAGATATGGGCCTTGAATTCACTCAAGTCTTCTTAATGCCTCTAGTTTACTATCTATTATACCTTGATACTTCTCTTGGTTAAATAACATTTAAAAAATTATTTGGATGTATGACAGTTGTTAGAGTCTCCTACAGACACACCCAGGTATTGATGGAATGTAATACTACCTGGGAGGGAGTGAAACTGGCATTTAGTACTGATTCAGCCACTAAGACTACCACTTAACTTCCCTGGTCCTCCGTTTCCTTATCTGTTAAGCAAGAGGAATGGAATAAATAAATAATTTCTTAAGTCTTTCCTAAGTCTAAAAGTCTAGGCTTCTAGGAATCTTCTTTCATTGAAAGATAAAGAGAATTTCCTTTAGTCACAGAGGCTGGTGTTGGCAGTGGATAGAATGCTGGATCTAGAGTCAAGAACCTAATGTCAATTCTGACTTCATATACTTCCTAGCTGTATGATCCTGAACTCACTCAGTTAACCTCTGCTTGCCTCAGTTTCATCAACTACAAAATGGGGACAATAAAATCATTTACCTCAAGGCATTGTCATGAGTATTAAATGAAATAACAATTTTAAAAGCACTTAGCACCGTGCCTGCCAAATAACTTTTCCCTCTATTGGTACTCAGTCGTGTCTGACTCTTTGTGACCTCATTTAGGCTTTTCCTGGCAAAGATACTGGAGTGCTTTGCCATTTTCTTCTGCAGCACATTTTACATATTTATAAATTTGTGTAAACACATTTGTAGGAACTGAAACAATCAAGGTTAGGTCACTTGCCTGAGGTAACATGGCTAAAAAGTGTGTGAGGCCAGATTTGAACTCAGGAAGATGTCTTCTTGACTCCAGACCCTGTACTCTATCCACTGTGCCAACTCTCTGTTCCATGGCAAATAAATGGGCACTATATAAATGCTTATTCCTTTTCTCCTTGTTCTCCAGTCATATGTTCTCTAATAGTATGAAATGACCAAAGGCTTACCCCTAGGCATGGATAGCAGCAACGTGAAATTGCCAATGGCAGATGAAGAACTAAGCCCTAGACAGTGTAAGTGATGGGCAGGTTTCACCCACATTGGGTACAGGGTACCCTGAGAAGAGTTGGCCCCTGACAGCAATTAGCCCCTGGCAGCTCCCTGGGACCCATACATAAATATGGCCTACGTTGAAATCAGGGAAGGATCTTCTTCTGAGCGTCAGAAGCCACTAGATTATACTTTTCTCCTAGGCACATTTTCCTTTCTGGCTAGGGTTAGCTTGCTCTAAATCAGGAGAATTCTCCATCGTGGATCAGCTGAGGGAAATTTGAAATTAAAATGGCATGCTTAATAAGGTGTATGGCAATGAACACTTCAAATCTCTCTTAAATAGCTCTTTTATAAAAGAGTTCATGCTTGAATTTTCTAGAAACTAGATGAGTTCTTTACATAGCTTGTATCTCTCCATATGGAATTCTCTTCCTTTAATTTATCAGTCAATGCTTTTGATGGGAGAAAGTACAAGATAGCATTTTTGTCAGCTACACATTGAATTTTCTTAAATTCGATTCAATAAGCATTTATTAAACCCTTTAAAAAGCATACTTAAAAAAACTTAAAATGCTTTTTTAAGAGTGGATATTAGAAATACAAAGACAAAATAGAAAACAGGTCCTATCTTCATGTAGTTTTCTTTTCATTGGGAAGAATATATAAGATGATAAAATACAAACATAGATCATGCTTTTTAAAGATTGATTTATTAAACATCTCTTATATGACCAGTACTGTTCTAAGAACTGTGAGGAGAGAGATAAAAATTAAACAGTACCAGCCCTTAAGGAAGATTATAGATTTAGAAAAAGAAGTGGTTTTTGAGGTCATTAAGTCCAACCTCCAAATAAGGAAATTTAGATTTTTCAGAGGTCAAGTGACATGCCCAAGTTCATACAATCATTAAGTGTTTAGGGATTGAATTGAAGTTAAGTCTGCTTGACTCTAGGCTCTGTGTTTTAATTCCTGAGCTAGAAAACCCTTATGCAGAATACTGATCAGTTTATGATCACAGTTTATCATCTACCAAACCCCAAATGTTGTCAGTTCCTCTGAGCTACAATTGAACTAGTGGTCAATGAGTACCTGCAGGCTCAGGCACAGTAGGAGTCACTTCAACAAGCTGAGCTACTGAAGGATAGATACGCTTTGTGGGGGAGGGTTGTTAGGTTTAATCCTCCAGTTAGATTGAATGGAAACATTCCTTTCTTCTTTCGGCCCCAAAACCCTCATCTGGCCAGTTTATGTCTCAGTGATTTTTTTCATGGCCTCTTAAACTATCTTCATAATTCTGTCCAACATGCTCTTGCAGCATTTATTTATTTTGTATGTACTTGTATGTGTACTCCTTGTCTACTTAGAAAGACTAAAAATTCTTTGAGGGGGAATATAGTTTCCTTTTTGACTTCCTCCCCACTTCCCCTACCAGTACCTAGTACAGTGATAGCTATATACCAGATAGATGATTAACTGTCAGTATTGTGTAAGAATTTAGCCTGAAATAGCTCATCACTCATTTTGGGCTATGTTTGTAAGCAGTCCACAGACCTGGATTGTAGCAGGGATAGGATATCATTTCACACCATCCATGTGCTTTGGACCCAACCAGAAAGTCCTGAGTCACTCAATGGCCCTGGTCTTCTGTATGTTACATTTCCTGTGTCCAGTCATGGGGTTCACATGAGGGTAAGTCTCATTTCTTCCACAAGGACTTTCTCAATTGTTGCAGTACATCAATCAACAAATATTTAGTCAACACTTAATATATCCAATACATCTATCTCCTATTGAGTCACGCATTTGATTCATCACTTACTGAGGCAGCTATGTAGTACAGTAGATAGACCACTGGTCCTGGAGTCAGGAAATTTTTATTATTCAGTTATTTCTGTAGTGTCCAACTCTTTGTGACCCCTTTTGGGGTTTTCTTGGCAAAGATACTGGAATGGTTTGCCATTTTCTTCTCCAGCTCATTTTACACATGAGGAAACTGAGTCAAGAAAGATTAATTGGCTTTCTCAGAGTCACACAACTGGTAAATATCTGAGGCTGGATTTGAACTCAGGTCTTCCCGACTCCAGGAACGAGGCTCTATCTACTGTGCTGCCTAGATGCCCTCAAAGTCAGGAAGACCTGAGTTTGAATCTGACCTCAGACCCTTGCACAAGTCACTTACCCTGTTTGCCCCAGTTTTCTCATCAATTAAGAGAATGACAATAGTACTTACCTCTCAGGATTGTTGTGAGGATAAACTGAGATAATTGTATAGTACTTAGTACAGTGCCCGGTGCCATATAGATGTTACCCATTGCTAATGTTTTATATTGTCATTTCGAGGCACTTAGGTGGAACTGTGGATAGATACCTGGTCCTAGAGCCAGAAAGACTCAACTGCCTGAGTTCAAATCTGCCCTCAGACACTTACTAGCTGTCAGTTAACCTTCCTTGCCTCAGTTTACTCATCTGTAAAATGAGCTGGAGAAGAAAATGGCAAACCACTCCAGTTTCTTTCATTGACCCAAATAGAGTCACAAAGAGTCAGACGTGAATGAAAAATGACACAACAAACAACAATAACCATTATTGCTATTTAAATCTTCCCATGTATAGCTTGGTCTCCTAACTAGATTATAAGCTGTATAATCAAGATAATATTCATAGCACAGAGGGTGATTATGAATATGCCATCATAGTTCTGAATTGCAACGTATAACAGATTCTCCATAGAGAAGGCAGAAGAAAAGCATTTATTCAGATACCAGAAAGCCAGATCCTTCATAGTAACCAAGAAGTCAACACACATTAGCACTGTAGGGTACAATGACATTCCCAAGCTTCCCCACCCTCCCCCAGCCCTAGCTGGGGTCTTCCCACAAGACTAGCTGTACCTGCCTATGTTCTTTCTCCTCCACCCTAGGTGCTTTCACCAACTTCCTCCCAGTTGTGTTCCCTGTTCCACTGGTTCAGCAAGTTCCTCTCAACCCCTTGTGACTCAGGTTTCCAAGTGATTTAAGCAGGTCACATGGGCCTATTAATGAATGGGAAAGATCTTCCTATTTAAATTACCGTTACATTAGCTCCTAAAGGCCAGGGCCAAAACCAAGTTTTCTATCTAACTCAGAGGGATCCATCTCAGGTCACTGTCTAATAGTACAGGTAATAATAGGAGGTAGCACAGTGAACAAAGTGCTGGACTCAGATATTGAGATTTAAACTCTGCCCACCAAGGGATGCAAAAAACTGTTGTGATTTCAGGATGTGTTGTGGTGGAATCACAAAGAATTCCGAGTCAGACCACCTCTAATCCAAGTCTAGGCATTTGTTGAGATTGATGCCTCTCATGAAATGGACTAAGTTCCAAGAGGAACCAGCAACTTCAGAGAAAACAAGAAGAACTTTTGTAGTGTAAAGATGCAATTATATAAGAAAAATTATGAATATTAAAAAGGCAAGAGGGGTTGGTTAAGGGATTAAGTAATAGGGGAGGGGTCTCAGTCATAGACCCCCATAGTTCTCAGCCATAGACCCCCATAGTTCTTGCAATTTCCTACAGTGTTTGAAATTACCCACAATGCATACAGAAAAACTCATTGGGGAGTACATATGTATGATAATGATATTATAATAAGCCTTTCTATGTTATAAGTTCATATTAGGTCAGTTTTTTACTTTTATTGCAGAGGCCCTATCTTAAGTTGGTAAAATTGACATTAAAAATATTCCACATTTATTAATAGGCCTAGGTGGGTCTATTAAGGGAAACTTGATTAGAGGACAATTGTTTTGTATGAAGGCCCACATCTTTTGTTAACTGCTAATGAGGCACTGGGTCACCAGAGTCAAAGCCTCCAGCTCTGGAAAAAAAATATATATATATACAGATATAGATAGATATAAATATATATCTATATGTATGTATGTGTGTATTTATATATGTATATGTATGTGTATATATGTATATATACATACGTGTGTGTGTGTGTGTGTGTGTGTGTGTGTATAATGAGGTTTTGGTTTGGGGCTCAAATCATTGGAAGACTGTGTGACTAGACCAGATGAGACTCTGAGTAGCCATTAAGGAGTTCCCCAGCTTAAAAAACCCAGATATTGGTGCTTCACTCTCTGGTATTAACATATGTACTGTCTATGGTCAGACAGTTGGAAGCCCTGTCTGTTGGTCTTTTGGTTTGTAATTTCTGTTTGTATTTTCACAGAAGTTCGGGATGGTGACTTTTTCTCCTGAACTAAATGAGTGATATATATGTACTTAATTAAAGTATGATTGTTTACCCCTTTTAAGGTTGCTTTCCTTAGAAAAGCAGATCTAAGACCTATACAGCAGGCCTCCTGTGTATGCCAGGGTGCTTGCTATTACAGGTGGGCCCCTTCTATGATTTGGTGGCCAAATGTCCTGCTCTACATGCTGGTGGTGCTGTCTTCTGATTGGCTAGCTGTTGTGGTCCTGTCTGAAACCAGATGAATATGGTTGTGGTTGAGGGCATGGACATACCTGCTATTTCTGTGGGAAATATGAGGAATGGGTCTGGAGACGGTGGTTAGCTAGAAGGATCCTATCATATGGTCATGCCTGCTGTTTCTGTGAGAAATATGAATTCATGGACACACCTGTTAATGTAGTGAGCAGTGAGGCATATATGGAGTTAGGATATTGAGGAGGAAAGGTGAATGGCTAGGTCAGTGCAGTGGGGGCCTATAAGGAAGTTAAAATATTGGGGCTGGGGGAAACTTTATTCCATCATCAGAGTTTCAAGTAGACCTGGATTCAAATCCTTCCTTCGACATCTGTTAGCCATGTGATGAAGGCTATCACTTCACTTCTGCATTTTAGTTTCCTCATTTGTAAAATGATTATAACAAGTACCTTGCAGAATTCTTGAAAAATAAGAAAAGAGATGTAAAGTGCTTTGAAAACCTTCAAACTCCATATAAATAGAAATTATTATTGTGTAAAGACTTTGTGAATTAGAGTAATTTTTTTTGCCTTTAATGGGAACTAGTAGTTCATACTTTAGAGGGTAAAAATCTATTTTATCCCCTTAAAAGCTGATTTTCAGGAACTAGTGTCCCTTACTTACTATCTGTCTAGATTTGCTCTGAGTTTTTTCCCCCATACTGTCTGTATGGTGGCCTGAATAGTATCCCGGAACCTTAAGATGTGTTAGTAAAATGACTAAAGGATACTAGTTAAAAAAGTCATTTTACTTTCATCCTGGGAATGAACAGATTCCTCACTTCAAACACCAGAGTTAAATATTAATGTGGAAATGAGTCAACTTGCTTGACACTGGGTTAATATATTTCAGTCACAGTACTGCATTTTAATTTTTTCCAACTTGTCTGTGCAGTCAGAGAAAGAAGCGGTTAAAGTCTTCCCATTCAATTGTTTGAGTACAGTGTTTGTGATCTAGGCACCACAAAGTGCTACTGTACTTCCTTTTGTTAGGAAGTTCATTTCAAGACATAAGTTCAGCCTAGGTGTTGATCATGACTTCAGGAGTATCATGACATTCAGTAAAGGAAACTATTGAACAATTACTGGAGACCTACAACACTTTCTCAATTAAATTCCCATGCCTTGGTGCTTTAGTTAGTAACTCAGAATTTACTGAGATCAATGATCAATTAAATGAGCAAATCTTGTAGTTGAGAACAAAAACAATAAGCTCAATCTATCAGTCGGCTAATCATTGTTGTGCATCTAACGATATTCAGGCAACTACAATCTGTGAAACCATTGACTTGCGGTTCCATTGGTCGTCAGTTGAATGTAGTGTCATCTCATCCTTTGTGGGAATTGAAATAACCCAGATCCTTGAAGACTATGCCCATTGGAGCACAAACCCTAACAAATCCTAACATCTTGAAAAGATTTCAAGTAATGGGGTTTGTGAGAGATCATGTGTTTGTCATCTGAGAACCAGTCTATCTAAAGGAAGAAAGATTCCTTACTAGTAGATTGCTCCCCACATGTTGGATTATTTTGTTCTAAGTAACACTAAGACTTGAACAAGTTGTGATATGCATCACTAGACTCTTGTCCTCCAATCTCTTCCCTTTTTAATCCATTTTCTCCACGACTGACAAAATAATCTTCCTGAAGCAAAAATTGGATCCCATCATGACACTACTCAAGAAACTTGGGTGTTCATTGTTTCTAAGATAAAATGCAAACCTCTTACCCTAGCTCTTTACAGTCTGGCTCCAGCCTGTCCTTTCAGGTTTACTGTATGTTTATAAACTCTAAATTCCAAAAGAAATTGATCTACTTTCTGTTCCCTGAGCTCCTCATGCCTTTTCTTGTCTCTGCTTCTGCATGGGCTGTTACCTGTGTCTGAAATATACTTCTTCTTTTCATTCACTCGCTTTAATTTCCGTTTGTCTTCATGGTTCAGCTCAGGTGTTGGGTCCTAAATGAAAAAAACATGTATCCCTCAAGTTGTTAGTTTTCTCTCCCTTCCCAAATCAACTGTATGTGCTTATCTATTGATACATTTTATCCTTCACAGTAAAAGGTAAGCTCCCTGACAGTAGACATATTTTATTTTTGCTTTGGTTCCTTCAGCATCTAGCAAAGTATCTTACACATTGTTCTGTGGTTGTTGCTCAGTTGTTTTAGTTGCGACTGACTCTTCATGACTCCATTGGGGTTTTCTCCCCATTTCCTTCTCCAACTAAGCAATGAGGATGAAGAAATTGAGACAAACAGGGTTAAATAACTTGCCTGCAACTAGTAAGTGCCTAAGGCTATATATGAACTCAGGTCTTCCTGATTTCAGGCTGGCACACTCTTCACTGTGCCATCTAGCTTCCCTTACATATAATAGTTGCTAGAAATACTTGTTGGATTAGAGTACACTAGTAGAAGGGAGAGACCACTGATCTTTTGTGATATTGAATTACCTGACAGAATTTAATTGTGGTCTTGAAATTATATTTATTTTAAGTCAGATTCAATATAGAGGGAGTCCAGATGGTGGAGTGAAGGCAGGGATTCACCTAAGCTGTACCCCAAACCCTTCCAGATACATTTAAATAATGACTCTAAACAAATTCTAGAATTGCAGAACCCACAAAAATATGGAGTGAAACAATCTTGCAGCCCAAG
Source organism: Potorous gilbertii (assembly GCA_028658325.1). NCBI lineage: Eukaryota > Metazoa > Chordata > Mammalia > Diprotodontia > Potoroidae > Potorous > Potorous gilbertii. The sequence goes on along the minus strand of CM053771.1, from coordinate 399,289,730 downwards.
GCATTTTAGAAGGTTAACAGGAAAGGTCTTTGCACCAGGGTGAGAATAGAACACAGACCTGACCCAAGAAAACAAGGAGCAAGCTCTGGGGTGACTGAATCAGTGGCAGTAGTGATGGTTTTCAGATCTCTCAGTCCACAGATCGTAAAGGGATTAGGCAAAAAGGAGAAGATTTATAGTGCCCTATGGGCAGGATTCTGTTGCATTTCCTATACTTGGATCTGGGTCTCAGTACTCAGTCTTAGTCCCAGTGTGAGAAGAAGCACTAGCACAGCAAAGTTTGTGGCCATAAGGTAGCAGGGACCGTGTTCACAGTTCCAGGGTTGAAAAGAGTGCTTGTGGTCACTCATGAACAGGAGAGTGCATAGTACAGGACAGTAGTAAACATACCGATCCCTAGATCATACCACCTTGGAAAAGCCAAAAACTTACAGGATCCCAGAATTATCTCTGAAAACAACTGTACAAAAATACCTGAAACTTGGGACAGTGCCCCCTTCACTTGGAAAGTAGAGTCCCACTTTGTCATGAAAATAGACTGGAAAATGAGCAAACAATAGAAATAAATTCTCATCATAAAAAGTTACTTTGATGACAAGGAATATCAGAATACAAACTCAGAAGGTAACAGTCAAAACTTCTACATCCAAAGCCTCAAAGAAATATATGAATTTATCTCAGGTTGTGTGCTCGGGGCTATAGCTGCTCGGGGCTATTCCCCGGGCCTTCACCTGGACACTAGGCCAGGTGGTAGATACATGGGGCTTCAACCCCTCGGGGCCACTACCCCAGATACACGGGCCTCTACCCTTCGGGGCCTCTACCCCAGATACACGGGCCTTCACCCTTCGGGGCCTCTAACCCAGATACATGCCTGGTCTCTTACCCTTTCCCGGGGTCTTCGGACGTCTCCGGCCCCTACCACATTGCAGCACGTGATAGGGCTATCCCCTCCTCCATGGAGGGGAAATGATCACACAGTTCACCCGAGATGGCCAGTGCACTTCACTTTATTAATGGCATCTCCCCGGACTTGCCCCAATATGCCCTCTTATACCCAGCCAGAGCTCCTCCCATGTTCCTTCCTGAGGGCGGAGCCAGCTCCCGTATGGGCGGTCCCAGCACCCGAAGGCGGGTTCACACCCGGGCCTCTTCCAGGCTCCTCAGGGGACCACGGTCCAGAGCTTGGCCCCTAACATCGCCCTCAGGAGGCCACAGTCCAGAGCTTGGCCCCTAACAGTTGTGGAAGAGCTCAAAAAGGATTTTAAAAATGAAATAAGAGAAGTAGAGGAAAAATTGGGAAGAAAAATGAGAGTGATGTAAGAATATCATGAAAAAAGAGTGAACAACATAATAAAGGAGACACAAAAAATACTGAAGAAAATAACATCCTAAAAACAGAACTGGCCAACAAAAGTGGCCAGTCTCAACAAAAATTCACTAGAGAAGAATTCATTAAAAGGTAGGATTGGTCAAACAAAAAAGGAGGTCTAAAAGATCACTGAAGAGAATAATTCCAGCCACTCACTGCATGCCATGCCCCAGCCCACTCAGCTCTCCATCTACTGCGTCACAGTAAAGATATCTGCATCCCCATCTCAGAATGGCCAACAGGGGACCTGCTTATGAACTGAGCCAATACAGCAGAAAATTGAGAAGCAGTATGATGCTGATCTGGAGTAGATCCTCATTCAGTAGATGACTACACGGTGCTGCAGGGATGTCAGGCAACCCCAGCCTGGGCGAGAGAATCTCCAAAACTGATCAAGGATGGCACAGTGCTGTGTGAGCTCATCATTGGACTATACCCTGAAGGCCAGGGCCCAGTAAAGAAAATCCAGGCTTCAGGCATGGCCTTCAAACAGATGGAACAGATTTCTCAGTTCCTGCAGGCAGCTGAACGCTATGGCATCAATGCCACTGATATCTTCCAAAATGTGGACCTCTGGGAAGGAATGAATATGGCCTGTGTGCAGTGGACACTGATGAACCTGAGTGGGTTGGCAATGGCTCGAGTGATAGCTTCTTCTGTGGAGATCCTAACTGGTTTCCTAAGAAGTCCAAGGAAAATCCTTGAAACTTCACAGATAACCAACTGCAGGAGGGCAAGAATGTCATTGGGCTGCAAATGAACACCAATCATGGGGCATCTCAGGCAGGCATCACTGGATATGGGATGCCATACCAGATCCTCAGATCACCACTCTTCCTTACCCTCCATTGAATGGTTGATATATTTCTAGCAGTGACATTCCCAGGAAGCCCATGGAACTTTCAAGCCCTTTCTGTTCCCAACTCCTACTCTTCTCCTCCTGGTCCTTACCCATTGGTGGCACTACTTCTCCTGTTGTGCCTACAGGTGCTTAGCCAGTGCTTTCTCACCTTGAACTTGCTGTAGTACACTCCCTGTCCCCAAATCAGCAATACTGGACCAGCTGCCCCATCCTCCCTTCTCCTGAACCAAAACTGGGGGGTAGCTGACCCCTTCAACATTCTTATTCATTCTCCCACCCTGGTTTGTCCTCTCATTTGGGGAATTTGCACCCATATAGCCATTTTTAGGCCAAGGTTCGGGGCACTGCCTTGAAATGAGATGAACATGGGACCAATTTCTCTTCCCCAAGGTTGTTCTTCCTGTTCCCCCCACACCCAGCCTTGATACTGTGGGGACTTAATTTATAGGGAGGGGCTTATGGTGCCTACTGTTCTGGCCACAGTTGAATTGAAAGCCACACAGCTGTGTAAGCCTCTCCTTGGCAGAGGCCTCTTTTCCCCTGGTCCCTCCCTTCTTGGCATTCCCTTCGGCCTATTCTCCTCTTTACCCGATAGCCTGAGACAGGGCTTCAGGGTGGAGGGAATGTTCAGGGAGGTGGGTTGGCCTTTCTTTCTCTTCTCTCCTCCGTCCTTCCCCTCTTCCTCAAAAGACCCACCCAATGTCTGAGACTTGAGGAATATAAGTTTGCTGATCTGAATAAAGATTCCCAGTCTTGGTTAAAAAAAAAAAAAGAAAGAAAGAAATAAGAAAATAATTCCTTAAAAGTTAGATTGGGCAAGTGGAAGGTAAGGAATTTATGAGACATCAACAAATAATAAAATAAAATCAAAAGAAGGAAAAAATAGAATATAATGTAAAATATGTCATTAGAAAAACAACTGACATGGAAAACAGGTGCAGGAGAGATAATTTAAGAATTATTGGACGACCTGAAAGTCATGATCAAAAAAAAGTGCCTACATATCATCAGAGAAACTGCCCTGCTATTCTAGAATCAGAAGGTAAAATAGAAATTCAAAGAATACTCCTATTACCTCTTCAAAGAGACCCCAAAATGAAAATTCCCAGGAATATTCTAGCCATATTCCAGACCTTGAAGGTCAAGGAGAAAATACTTCGAGCAGTCAGAAAGAAACAATTTTTGAATTAACATGAAGCCACAATCAAGATAATGCAAAATTTAGCATCTTCTTCATTAAAGGATCAGTCTTGGAATATGATATTCCAGAGGGCAAAAGAGTTAGGATTGCAACCAAGAATCACCTACCCAGCAAAACTGAGTATAATTCCTCAGGAGGAAAAATGGGCATTCAATGAAATAAAGACTTTCAAACATTCCTGATGAAAAGAACAGAGATGAGTAGAAAATTTGATTTTCAAATTCAGGAAATAAAAGAAGCATAAAAGGGAAAAATAAATCATAAGGTGTTTGACAAGCTTAAACTGTTTATATTCCTATATGAGAAAATGATATTTATAACTTCTAAAAACTTTCTCATTATTAAGGCAGTTAGAAGGAGTACACATAGATGGAAAACAGAGGTATGAGTTGAATGTGATGGTATGGTTGTCTAAAAAATACAATTAAGAGATGAGAAAGAAGAAATCACTGAGAGAAGGGAAAAGGGAGCAGTACAATGGGATAAATTATCTGACATAAAAGAGGCCTGAAAGTGATTTTATAATGAAGGGGAAAATGGGGGAAGGTAGTGGGAGCATGTCAAACTTATTCTCACTGGAGTAGTTTTAAAGGAGGAATAATGTACACACTCAGTTGGGTGTAGAAGTCTCTGAAAGATTTTTTTTAAAAAGGAAAAGGATCTACATGTGCAAAAATATTTATAGCAACTCTTTCAGATATGGCAAACAGACATTGAAGGTATGTCCATCAATTGTGGAATGGTTGAACAAGCTGTTGTATATGATTGTGATGGAATATTATTGTGCTTTAAGAAATAGATAAGCAGGATGCTGTCAGATAAACCTGAAAAGACTTACATGAACTGATGCAAAGTGAAATGAGCAGATCCAGGAGAACATTGTACACAGTAATATCAGTATTGCGTGATGATCTACTATGAATAATTTAGCTCATCTCAGCAATATAATGATATGAGAAAATTTCTATAGAATTTATTATGAAAAGTACCATCTATTTCCAGAGAAAGAACTGGTAGGGTCTGAATGTAGATTGAAGATACTTTTTCTTTATTTCATTTTTCTTTTTTTGTGTGTGTTTTCTTTCACAGAATAATTTATATGGAAGTATGTTTTGCATGACTTTACGTACATAATCTTTGTCAAATTTCTTGCCTTCTCAATGTAAGGCAAGGAGAGAGGGAGAAAATTTACATGTAATTGGGAAAAATATTAAGCGAGAAATAAAAGAATCAGTAGAGAACCATTCTGTTAATCACTGATATGAATATCGTCAGACAGAAGGCTATCAACATAGGCTAAAGTTAACTGTATTTATATTGGAGGAGACAAGGCTTTAAACCTCTTGCATCTGTTAGTTGAGAATTCTGCTTCTGAGTTGCTGAATTATCCTATTCTCTCGGTCTAATTCTCAAAAGATTCTTACTATCGCTTCTTTCTCCCTCCTCATGGAGCACTGATTTTCAGGCATAGAAAGAAGGACCAGAAATCTATGGGAGCAATGTGTTGAAACAAAATTATTTCTTCAAAGCATATAGTGTCAGATCAGTAAAATCTGACACATAGGCACGGCTATCTCAGGTCTAAAAAATCTCCCCAAATTAATAGGATTGTATGTTTCCATGAAATATTATCCTTTCATCATGAAAATTCACCTAACAAAATTCTAAACTCCTGAAATCTGCAGCAAATCAAATGCACTCAAAGGAATAACATTTCCCAAATTTATAGAAATTTAGCATCTTGTGACACATTTTCTGGCTGCCATTTTGTCTCTGTCACTGCTCCCACCCAGCTGGAGCACTTGGCTCCCTCTATTATGTGTCTGATTAGAGTCACAATTTGCCAAGTTCAACAACTACTGTGTGGATGTACAAACAGAAGTTACTGAGGAGATCAACCATCAATTAAATGAGCAAACCATGAAGTTGAGAACAGAATGGTCAACAAAAGCACAATCTGTTAGTTGGCTGATCATGGTTGTGCATGAAATGGTGTCCTGACAACCACATATCCCAGTAGCCACTGCTTGAGGCTCCATTGGTCTTCAGATCTAGGTGGCACCATCTCATATTTTCCAGCATACACCATGACAAACTATACTAGAGTCAATATGCAGAGATATTTTAAAGGAGGGTCATATGTTCAAATAATTGGAATTGCAGAAAAGATTAAAGAATGAATTAAAGATCAATTTCAAAGCATTATGGGAAATCTTGAGCCCATACCCTTCCTGAATAATAGTCTTACAAGTGCCAGTGCCTTTTTTTTAAATCTAGATGTCTTGATATCATCTATTCATTTATTCAATAAGTATTCATTGTGCACTTATGCTGAACATTAAGACTATACAGAAACAAAAAACTCCTGTTCTCAAAGTGCTCCCATTCTATTGAGATTGGGATGGACAACATATATACATACATACATATATATATGTATATATATATATATGTAAATATGCAATATATACAAAGTAAATGCAAAGTAATTTCTATATTAGGGCAGTAAATGGTTGACTAAGGAGTTCAGGATAGATTTCATAATCCCTTGAAATTAGTATGTCTAAAAAAAATCTAACTTTTTATTTCTTTTTATCTAATTAAGCCCTCATCCAACTTTCCTCTGTCAATCAATAGCGATATTCTTCGGAACACAAAACAATGACTTTAGATTCCTCCCTTTCTTGTTCTCCATATCTTTCACAAGTGCAGCAGAATGTAAAGTCCTTAAGCCCTTTTATTTTTCATCATTGTCTTCATATTCCTAGCACGATGTCTAGTACATTTGTTGTTCAGTCGTGCATCTGAGTCTGACTCTTCACGATTCCATGGACCCATAGCACCCCAATATTGTCAACGGAACTTTCTTGGCAAAGATAAAGGAGTAGTTTGCCATTTCCATGTCCAGTGGATTAAGACAAATAGAGGTTAAGTCATTTTCCCAGGGACACACAGCTAGTAAGCTTAGTGTTCTATCTGCCAAGACAGCTGCTTCTGTCTAGCATATCGTAAGAGCTTAATAATATTTATTAAATTGAATTGAAAATCTATATTTTCTTTACAGCGCACTTTAGATTTGTCCTAAAACCTCCATTTCCACTGTTACTACACAAAGTCAGGCCCAGATTGTTATTTTTCAGCCATTTCATTCATGTTCAGCTTTTTGTGAGACCATTTGGGGTTTTTTGGCAAAAATACTGAAGTGGTTTGCCATTTCCTTCTCGTGACCACTTTACAGATGAGAAACTAAGCAAACAGGGTTAAGTGACTTGTCCAGGGTTCACACAGATGGTAAGTGTCTAAAGTCAGATTTGAATTCAGGAAAACGTCTTCTATTATTTTATTTGTTTTCAGTGTTCTACAATTACTTCCACATAATTTAGATTTTTTTTCACCTCTTTCTTCCTTCCCTCCTTGAGATGGCGTACAATTTTATATAGGTTCTACACATACATTGTTATTAAATGCATTTTCACCTTAGTCATGTTGCATAGAAGAATTAAAATGAATGGGAGAAATCATAAAACAAAACAAAACCTAATATAAAATGAAATGATCTGCTACATTCTGTGATTGAATTCTCTGGATGTGGAAGGCATTTTGCCTTAAAGGACCACTGGGAATTTTTCAAATCCTTGCACTGCAATGAAGTACTAAATCTACCAGAAAAAATCCTCCCACACTGTGATTGTTGCTGTGTATAAAGTTCTCCTGGTTCTACTCATTTTACTCAGCATCAGTTCATATAAGTCTTTCCAGGCCTCTCTGAAGTCTTAGGAAGGTGAATCTTCCTGATGCAATGCCCAACACTCTATCCACTGTACCACATAATGGCCCAGGCTCTGATTATTTTACATCTAAATTATTGTCATTTGTTAAATTGGCTTTTCCATGTTCAGCCATTCTTCATTCCATTTCATCCTGCACTCTATGACTAGATGAATCTTCCCAGAGTACTTCTTTCAATATGTCATTCCTTTGCTTGAAAACCTGCTAACATTCTCCACTGTCACAAGATAAATAGTCATTCCTCAACTTTTGCAGAGGTACCATTTATAGAAAATGACATGAAGTTTAAAAATGTGAATTTTGATACATTGATCCTATAGGAAATAGAGTGTTAGATTCTTGTGACCATCAAAAACTGCCATCTTCATATAGCCATTGGTGAAAATACATTTTTGCATATAATTCTATATAATAAAATATTATTTCTGAAAATGTGCACTTTTACCAACACAGTAACCATGAAATATCCCATAAAGTGCAGTATACAAAATACAATTGGTGACATGCAAAACATTTTTCTCACTGATAATTCTCTAGAATTTTGTGACCTGTTGTGCCATCGCAATTTTAAAAATTGATCTCAAACTATATTCACTTTTCATAATACATGAAGTCAGCAGTATCATAAATACTGTATAGCAAATAAAATTCTTAAAACTAAAGCATTTTTTAATCTGTAACTTACCTTTTACTGTGCCATATGGTGATGTAAGGGCATTGTATTATATACCATATTTCAGTAAATCTTTCTACCTTGTCTGCTCTCTGAAAATCAATACCAGCCTCTCAACAAATTTTTGTGTATCACAACTCATTTTTTCTCTCTACTGCGCACAGCTGTAAATGTACAGTTGCCAATTCAAAAGTGAAAATGAAGTTAGTAATGAAACCACTTGAATGATTGAAGTCATGAAAGTTAAATGAACAAATGTTGAAGATTGTATATACTCCAAACCTTGACATTAAGAGACCTCCACATTCTGACTCTGTGAATCTTTCCATTCTCATTTCCATAAATGTACTTTCAATTTCAGATAAACTACTTTATTCCTTATCCTTTGAAAATCACTAAACTCTCTACTGTGGCTTATCTTACTACCACCTCCTATAAAATTTTCACTCCCTATCAAATTTTATTAACCAATTTAAGGCTCATATCACTTCATTCTGTGATATCCTTCTTTCATCTGAACTTCTATAGTACTTATTGTTTATACTATAAGACTGACTCATAAATATTATAAATTGCATATAATGTGCATATTTATATATGGACATACCATATATACATATATTACATATACACATATTTATCTTTTTATAGCGTTATGACAGTATATCTTATGTAATTGTAAAGCACAGTGCCTAATATATATAAGCACTATATACCTGAAAGCTATCGTTGATAATGACGATGATGATAAAGTTTCCAACCAGGTGTAATGTTCTTGGGGTAGACAATCTATGTCTTTTATAGTAATGCTTCATTCAGTCCGGATCATTGGAAGTTTGACTTTTAAATGATATAACTTACTAGATGTGTGACCCTACTCAATCATTTCTCCCCTTTCTGTGGTTCATTTTCCTAATTTTTTTTAAAGAGGTGGGAAAGATGGGCTAGATGAGTATAAAAGTCACCTATAGCACTAAATGCTTTGAAAAATCTAGTGAATTTTCTAGATGAGTGAATCTTATTCCTTTCAAAAGCCAAATTTCATGCTTTCCATATAAATGTCATGACATTTTTATAAACCTTCTATCTTTTTCTAGTGGTTCAGAAATGACTTTTTGTTTTATATCAGTTGTTTCCCAATATCTTACCTCACTGAACCCAAATGACAAGGAAATCAGTTGAGTCGGATCAATACCAAATAGTTGTATCTTGTAGTCAGTCCCCATTTTATTCACTCTATTCACTTAAAATATGTCTATATCTATATAGACATATAAATCTACATCTACATCTACTTATCTAGCTCTCTGAAGATACCAGGCTTATTTCACTTATACCCATCATACAAGACTTCTGATTTTGTCTTTTTGCTTTACTTTCTAATATTTGTTGTTTCTTATGGTGCAATAATGTTCATCAGATTTAAATACCTCAATTTGTCCAGTCATTCCCCCAATAGATGTTCACTTATTTGTGTCCAATTTTTGGCTACTTCACTCTCTCTCTGAATTCTAAATAGAAAATTTACGATTTTTTAGATGATTCAGAATCATTATCATCTAAATCAATCATCATAAGGTGCTACAGTGCAGAATATTGTCAGGAGCTATGAAGGAGCAATGAATTCACTGTCCCCAACAAGTTAATTTTTCCATTGTTTTTTCCTTATTCTCCTACTCCACTATCAAGCTACCATCTGTGAATTTTTTTTACTGCTGTCATTATGCTTCTCTCTAGTAGACACTCCTATATTTTAAATTTATAACTCCTAACCTTTTGAAGGCTACAAAATCAGACATTAAATTAACTTCTTGGGACAATTGTGTTTCAAACGAAAGAGAATAGGTACAGAATTATCCTAAAAATGAAAGGCAGAACTCTAAGTGAATATATTTGGTGACAGATTTCAATAGCTTGGATATATGTTTCATTGCTATATTCTTGATAATTCAGGTTTCTGAAGAGTTGACCAACCTTGACTACAGAAAAATAAACTACCATTGTATTTTATAGAGCACTTAGTACAATGCTTTGACTATATGACACACACACACATAATGTATGTATACATAATACATACAAATGTTACAGTTTAAGGTCATTCCCTTATGTACATATGTGTATATTATAAACATATAGTAAATACATACATGTATATATATATATATAAATATTTGTTGATTGGTTTAGTCATTTGATTTAGAGAAATAGCAGGAGGCTAAGTTTTAAACTTGTCTCAACTGATATGTTTAGTACAGTATCTGGCATACAGAAGGCACTTACTAAATCTTTGTTGACTGATTGATACATCCTTAGGGTCATATTGTCAGAATTTCTTAGTGTACTGTATTTTCATGGTACTAATTTTAACTTTCAGAATAACATAGTATTATTGTCAGTATTTTACAAAAGGATGTACAAATATCAAAATAATCTTCCCCCTACCCTTATGATACCTATTTGACTTTAGCCTTTGTAGAGCCAAGTTTATTAGAGTACACATATTCCTTCTGTTATCTAAGCATGAAACCAACTGCTGCTGTGTCTTGGCATATGTTGTTTTCTGTCAACATCTGGAATTTTAGCTACTGCCTTCATTTGATGATCTGTTGGGTGTATGGGCACTGACTGTGTTAGCTTCATTGCATTTATGAAGTCTGTAATGCCTAATGAGCCTTTCTGGTGGTTTTCAGAAGAAAAGAGAAAACTTGTGATTGTCTCCTTGAGAGACTGCAAATGGTTTTATTCATTTCCCCTCCTTGCCCTCGTGAAAAACTAGATCAAATAGCAGAGTTTTATTCTTAATAAGCTGTTAGTTCAGGCAGAAGGCAATTTCACACATTTTTCTAACCTTAGCTGAAGTCTCTGTATCACTCTCTAATTTGTGGTAGACATGACTCGATGTGTTGATACAACACTAATGATGGCAATAAAGATATACATTATAGCTTCATTAAGGGATATGTGTTTCATGTAAAGCTCTCCTACGATGATTTTGACAAATTAAATAATAATAGTGGCAAGGAATGACACAGGGCATAAAGAAAGTGGATTCAAAGAATACTAATCAAGAAATAAAAGCAGGTGTGCAGCTGGGAGTTTAAATGAAAGGAGGAATCAATGAATTAGAAAATCAGAGAAAGGGAAGGCTTTTTATCACATAGCTGGATATACATGACAGTAGGACTGAGATGGAGTGATCATATGTGTTGGAATGGGGCAAATGGTAGTTTTAAATGAATGATGGTTTAAGCCACAATGTCTATTAATAGGGCGAGTTCCATATGTGTAGGGGAGGTCAGTGACAGTTGAATCATTTCTTGTCCATCTTACCTAATATTTTCCTTTGGCAATATTTTGACTGAATTCATCAGATCTTTAAAGGATTCTGTGTGAACCACCAATAAATATAAATGACATTATTGATAAAATGATAATTCACAGAACATTCATTTTCATTGAGTCCTAACATATAATGGGTTACAAAAAAAAGTCCTGTAAATATACCACCATTGAGTTAAATTCAATTCAATAAATATTTGCTGAGGATTTAACAATGTGGTAGGTACTAGGTAATCAAAAAACAGTAACAAAAGTCTTATCATTCAAGATTTTTACATTCAACTGGGGAGGTTACAACCTGTAGAGCTAAAAATATAATAAAAATTATGCACAGTACAATTTCAAGATTGAGAAAGTGTTAATTGGGGACATCAGGAAGGATCTTAAGTAGGAGGTGGTTCCTTGATGGAAGCAAGAGATTCCAAAAAGTCAAAGTGAGAAGGAATGTATTGCAGACATGAGGAATCATTTGTACGAAGTTACAGAGGTAATTGCTATGTACAGGCTAATTTAATTGGAACAAAGGACACATGAAGGAGAATAATATGAAACAAGACCAGAAAAATAGGTAGTTCCAAATCTACCTGAAAAAACTCTCGCACACTGTGGTTGTTGCTGTGCACAGAGTTCTCCTGGTTCTGCTCCTTTCACTCAGCATCGGATCATATAAATCCTTCCAGGCCTCCCTGAAGTCTTCTTGTTCATCATTTCTTATGGCGCAATAGTATTCCATTACATTCCTATACCATAATTTATTCAGCCATTCCCCAATTGATGGACATCCCCTTGATTTCCAGTTCTTGGCTACCACAAAGAGTGCTGCTATAAATATTTTTGTACATGTGGGTCCCTTTCCCATTTTTATAATCTCTTGGGGATACAGTCCTAGTAGCAATATTACTGGGTCAAAGGGTATGCACATTTTTGTAGCCTTTTGGGCATAGTTCCAAACCGTTCTCCAGAATGGTTGGATGAGCTCACAGCTCCACCAACAGTGAATTAGTGTTCCAACTCTTCCCACATC
>CM053771.1:399264057-399276967 GCA_028658325.1 Potorous gilbertii | reverse complement strand
ACAAATGGGGAGAAAATTTTGGAACCCCAAATCTTGTGAAAATGAATGTAAAAAGTTAAATAAATTTAAAAATAAAAAAATAAAAAAAAACTAAAAAGAAATAAAAATTAAAAAAAAGAAAAAAAAAAGAAAAGAAACTAGAATGTAAGTCTATTTTATCTAAAGCAGTTTATTCAACAGCTCCTAAGATTTACTTAAGCATTTGAATATTTTTGAAAGGTAGGTAAAAGATAAAGCCAATGAACATACTAATACGAGGACTTTACCTGACATGCAAATATTTCTTCAGTAAAACACTATGTTATCGAACTCCTAGCAACACTTGACCACAGTCCAAGACAGGAGGAATGTTGTATAAAGCATACTCTGCAGGGAGAAATGTAATTACTTAAGCTGACAGTTGGCCAGCTTTTTACCTAAAATACATTAGATAGTCTTGAGGGGGAAGAAAGAGATGATTCCTTTAATGACTAGAAGGGGAAGGACCTCTGTCCTTGATCCCCTCTGAAAAGCCAGGTAAAGAATAAGCAATCCAGAGGAGTCAAGTAAAAATCTCCTGACATATGAAGCTGCCATAAATTACCATCACATTAATAATCAGGGCAATTTATAAATGCTATATTCAACACCAAAGAAGCCTCATCTTGCCATTTCAATGGAATGGGATTTTGGAATTATGGGGGCCTTTAGGATGACAAGGAGAGGTGATGGGGAAAGCTGCACTAGCTAGTAGGCTACCTGAATATGAACACTAATTTATAACAGCACATATATACCTCATAACCTCAAGTCTACTCTCAGACTTGCCACTGGCATGAAGTGAACAGAGTTTTGAACCAACATCCAAGGAGTATACTTCCTCTCCAGCATGTATGAAGGGCATTCCCATACGTATAGGAGGAACATGGGTTAAACAGGAACTTAAGCAACCAAGGCATTCATACAGAACACACATACTTAGGGACAAAAATGGCCAGGGTAAACATATATCCTAGCCTCACTTCAAAGTCTGCCCACCATTCCATGATGTCATGAGACATATGAACAAATAGATGGCAGTGTTACTTAGGAACTTAAGAAAAATACTTAAGGCACAAAGCAACTGGGATTTCCTCACATGGAGTCCCTCAGGAAGCTAAAATAGGCTTCTGGAGTTAGTGAAACTTGTGTTCAAATATGACCTCAGACTCTTACCAGATGGATGAGTCCGTTAACCTCTTACCTGGGTAAGTTACTTATCCTCTGTTTACCTCAGTTTTCTTATCTGTAAAATGAGCATAAAAGTAGCGCCTCCCAGAGTTGCTGTGAGATCAAATTAGATAATTATAATTCTTATATAATATATTATTAATATAATATGATAAATACTATAAATGTTAGTTAATAGGAGTAGTAGTAGGGTCAGCACCCACTCAAAATTTTAGCTCATAAGCATTCAATATCTCTATCAGACAATTAATGAATGTGTAAAGTAACAAGACAAGATTTTAAATATACACATGAACATTTTTCCAGAGGTTACCATATCAGAGGAAAGAATAAGCTCAGAGAATCTGTGTGATCAAGGAAACTGAATGGAAAAGAAACATGTGACACGTATGGCCAAGAAGCAGGTACCGTGTGGTCAAGACATATATATGAAGGCACATGTGATGAGAGTATACATGCAGCTAGGAAAACTCCCTTTTCCAACGTTGCAGAGCTATGACATTCTCTAGTAATACCATAGTTCTAGTTTTGGATATTGTGATACCAATTTCCATTGAGTGTTGTGCCATTGTCAATGAATGTGTTACCTCCTTTCCCCACCACATTGTCTCTGTTAGGCATTTTTCTTGGTCTCAGGGCTAATATGCTCCTCTCTCTTCTAATGTGTTAGTCTCTGCTACCATCTACTGAGTTTCAGCTAACTGATCTTTTCAAAACCAGCTGCCACCCTTTGCTTACTAGCTATCAGGAAGTAATGTCTAGAAGGCTTCTTACAAAACCAGGCTGCCAGCCTTTTTTATTGAATAGCCTAAGGCTATTAGCTATCACCCAAGTAACCAGAAAAACTAGCAGAAGCCCCCCAGGCTGCCTCTTCTTTTGGTGACCTTTATCTTGGTTTTTGACCCATTTTCTTTGGTTCCAGACAACTATCTAACTTAGAGTTAATAAATTTCTTTTAACTCTTTTTAAAATCCTGATTGTGAATGAGTATTGCAAAGACCCATTTTGGGAAGTTCCATCAAGAGAAACTCACAATAGTTGTATGTAAGCGGAGATGATGAAATGCCTTCTCCCATGATTCTTAGTGATTGGTATAAAAATCTAACTGAAGCAGAAATGAAAGGGCTACATAAATCAATGTGGCTCAGCAGTTACAGAAACTAGGTTGAAATTTTGTCTATCACTTATTATCTGAGACCTTGGGCAAGTCATTAACCTCCCTGTCCTGGAGTCCCTTTATCTATAAAATACAGAACTTGGTGTAGATGACCTCTATGTTCTCTACCCCTCTCTAAATCTATGATCCTATATGAATCTTTCTTCCATAGTCCAGTCTATATATGTGTGTGTGTGTGCATCTACACATATATATGTTTGTGTGTGACTGTGTGTCCGTGTGTGTACACAGTAACTCTGTCTTCTGTGCTATCTTCCAACCAGAACAAACTTTGATATTAGTCATTCATAATTACTGAGACGCTGAATGTCGTCCTTGCTATCAAGTGTTTCAATGACCTTGAGAAAGTCTCTGAATTTCCCTGTGCCACAGTTGTCTCATTTGTTAATTAGAGATGACAGTATTAATCTACCTCCCAGGGTTGCTGTGAAGAACTGTTTTTAAAAAAAATGCCAGTGTGGGATTAATATAAATAGCTATTGATGATTCAAATTTCACTGGCAACCAAGTCCTAGTTGAAATAATTTTCTTCTTGCTTCCCAAGCAATGGAACTTAAAAATTATATTTATTACATAAAGAAAAAGATTATTAATAAAGTAGAAACTTATAAATATGAATGCTCATGAATACCAGGATAACTTATCAGGAGAAAATATGAAATTTCTTGTTTCTGTTAATGAGATTTCAATATCCATTTATTTAGAAAGGATTGCGTAAAGTCCATTCAAGAGGCAAATAAACTAAATGCTTTCTTGATATCCAGATATATATTGAATTTTATTTCAAATGCTTTTGATACAGGTAAATAAAAACAGCCCTGTAGCTTTTTCTCAAATGATTCCTTCAACAATGAGTGAGACTTTAAGTATAAAATGGTCTATCCTAAAATTCCAAAAAGCTTTATGTAAGTTCCAAATGAGGGTGGTAGATCAATAAGTTTAGGAAATTATAAGGAAAATGAACCAATAGCATAGCCACGAAGGAGTCCACATCACAAATGAACTAACTTCATTTATTTTGACAATTGTAGCTGAGAATTAATTATTTATGATAATGTTTTATTGCACACTAGGGTCCATTTGGCAGCACACTTTGCAAAAGTAATGAATTCTTAGCAAAGGGGAGTGCTCGTGCCAGCTCTTGGTTATTAAATCTCTTCCAGGAAATGGGAAGAACTATCTCAATTTCTCCCGAGGCATGCAGTTTGTGAACTAATGAATTGATGGAAATAATAAAGTTCTGCTGTAAATGACAGAAATAAAATGATACATGTTCATTTTAACCTCAAAGTTGACTTCTATTTATTCACTTCCAAAATTATTACATGAGATCTTTGTGTGTTTGTGTCTGTGTGTATGTACACACAAAGGTCTCCGGTAATGATAATATATCAATGTTCTAAAAGTTGGGTGCATGTCTATGAAAATATACATGTATGCATGTGTACATATATCAAATATATGTATTTGTATATATACATATATGTATGTGTGTATATATAGATATATATTTATATACAGAAGTGAGAATCATTTGGGAATTAAAGCTTATGCAGAAGTATCTAAATCCTTTTGTAATTATGCCCAACACATTAAGTCAGACTATCCAAAGCTAGTGAATATGAAGTTACACTATTCCTTCAAAACAAACTTTGATCCTAAGTCTCTGGATAACTAATTAGCACTCCAGATGGGGATTGATGTTGATTTTACAAAGTTTTTCCCCAATCAGCTCTAAGTTTCAGTTATAGCATTGTTTACCATTGTCCATCAAATACACAGGCCCTTCAAATGATGTCATGGGTCTTATGATGTTAATGATGAAGGTGACTGGCATTTTCAAAATTAAAAACTGCAGGTAAGGCAGGGAAAAAAATGAAAGAAGAAGATTTATTTCAAATATTATTTAGAAACTACTTTTAACACCAAAGTCAATTTTATCTGAGGACTAAAAAAAATGCAATTTCTCCCCCTGATATTTCTGGGACTGATTTGAAAAATGACACACTGAATTACTAGTTAATATCCTCTAGCCCCCTCTCAAAGGGGTGGTCCATGGATTATTGAACTAATGTTGATAAAGTATTTTGAAGTCTAAGGAAGAAGAGTGCTAAGTATGATAAGGAAAAAGGCATTAGGCATGAAGGCCTATTTAAGAAGTATGCATTTAGTGGCATATGACATCTACTTAATGTTCTGTTCCATTTATCATTTGTACACTGTTTTCTTAAGTAATCCCTAATTACTTTCAAGTGAAAAATAGATTTTAATGGGAACTAGTTTTTTTTGCCTGAACTAAGGAATTAAAGTTAAGACAACTAATACTTTGATGGTTCAATGAACCCATCATCTCACCAATGCTTAGATAGTTTCTACTGATGTGGATCACAAACTTTCCATTTCTTCTTTTCTTGTATAAATCTTGTTCATGTCCTTCCATAAATTCTACTCAAAAAAGAGAGAAATGGAGCAAATGGAAGCTAATGACTTTATGAGAAATCAAGAATAATAATAAAAAAAAAGAACAAACAGAAGACAATGTACCTCACTGGAAAAATAACGCCCCTGGAAAAGGGATTCAGGAGAGATAATTTAAAAATTATTGCACTCCCTGAAAGCATTGATCAAAAAAAGAGCTTAGACATCATCTTTCAAGAAATTATCAAGGAAAAATGCCCTGATATTCTAGAACCAGAGGGTAAAATAGAAATAGAAAGAATCCGCCAATCACCTTTTGAAAGAGATCCCAAGAAGAAAACTCCTTGGAATACCATAGCCAAATCCCAGAGTTCTCAGGTCAAGAAGAAAATATTACAAGCAGACAGAAAGAAACAAGTCAAGTATTGTAAAAACACAATCAGGATAATATAAGATTTAGCAGTTTCTACACTAGGGGATCAGAGGGCTTGGAATATAATATTCCAGTGGTCAAAGAAGCTAGGATTAAAACCAAGAATCATCTACCCAGCAAAACTGGGGCTAATACTCTGGGGGAGGGGGGAAGGGGAGATGGAATTTCAATGAAATAGAGAATTTGCAAGCATTCTTGTTGGAAATACCAGAACTGAATGGAAAATTTGACTTTCAAATGCAAAAATCAGAAGAAGCATGAATAGGTAAATAGGAAAGAGAAATCATAAGGGGCTTATTAAAGTTGAACTGTTTACATTCCTGCTTGTAACTCATGAAACCTTTCTCAATATTAGAATAGTTGGAGGGAATATATATCTATGTATGTGTTTGAGGAGGGGGAGAGAGAGAGAGAGAGAAAGAGAGAAAGAGAGAGAGAGAGAGAGAGAGAGAGAGAAGAGAGAGAGAGATTGAAAGAGAGGGCACAGGGTGAGCTGAATATGAAGGGATGATATCTAAAAAATAAAATTAAGTGTTGAGAGGAATGTACTAGTAGAAAGTAAGGGAGAGGTAGAATGTAGTATGTCATTTCACATAAAAGAGGGGAGAAAGAGCTTTTACACTGGAGGGGATGAGAGGGAAAGTGAGAGGGAATAAATGAGCCTTACTTTAATCAAATTTGGCTTCAGGAGAGGATAACTTACACACTCAATTGGGTATGGAAGTTTATCTTACCTTACAGGAAAGCAGTGGGGAAGAGGATGAGAGGAAAGATAATAGCAGTGATGGCAGATTGGGAGAAGGGGTAATCAGAAGCAAACACTTTTGTAGATGGAGAGGTCAAAGGAGAGAATAGAATAAATACAGCGTGGGACAGGATAGAGGGAAATATAGTATCTCGCAACATGACTGTTATGGAAGAGGGTTGCATGACTACATATGTATAATCTGAATTGATTTGTTTGCCTTCTCAATGAGAGTGGGTAAGCAAGAAGGGAGAGAATGGGAAACTCCGAGCTTTAAAAATGAATGTTAAAAAAAATTGTTTTTACATGCAACCAGGAAATAAATATATAGGCAATGGAGCAGAGAAATCTATCTTGCCCTACGGGAAAATAGAAAGGAAAGGGATAAAAGGAGGGGAGGTGATAAAAGGGTGGGTCAATTGGAAGAAAGGGTAGTCAAAATACATGCTGTCCCAGGGTGGAGGGAAAGGGGAGATGGGAAGAAAATCTGAAATTAGAAATTTTGTGGAAGTGAATATTGAAAACTGAAAATAAATTAATTTAATTTAAAAAAGAAATGGAAAGTTCAAAAAAATCTTTATGAGAATAATCTACACACAGATCAAGAACTTTATTGATGAAGGTGTGAGAAGGTAACAGGCAAAGTTTACAAGTAATATTCTATGGCCACCCACAGTCTTTATTAATCACACAATCAATTAAAATACAGTATATCCTATATTGTTTGCTTACTAGAAACATGTTTTTTAATTTTATTTGATAGACTAAAATACCACTCTAAAGGTTCTCCTCCAACAAGGCATTTACAATGTATACATCAAAATACTGTAAGATGAAATTGAAAGATGTCCACCAAAGGTAATTGCCACTGTCATGGCAGAGATCTAGTTAACATGTTTACTAAAGAGGGATTCCTCATAGATGATAACTTCCTTCAGATGTTCCTGGTAGCCCATAAAATTGTGCTAACTGTGTTAAACACCAGAATCTCCTAAGTGAGTCACATTCACTCCTAACCATTGAGCCTAACTATTCCCAAAAGGAAAAAACAAGTGACTGGACAATAAGGATCATTGCTACTATTGTTAAGTACTTTCAATTGTACCCAACTTCATGACCCAATTTGAAGATTTCTTGGCAAAGATATTGGAGTGCTTTGCCAGGTCTTTATCCAGCTCTTTTTAAAGATGATCAAACCGAGGCAAACAGGGTTAAGTGGTTTGCCCAGGGTCATGCAGTTAGGTGAGATGTGAGGTCAAATTTGAATTCAGAGCTTTCCGACTCCAGGCATGATGTTCTATCTAATGTGCCACCTACCTGCCTTCAATAATTATCATACATGCTGATAATACAATTGACTAGACGGTGAAGCTGCCCAATCAGTAAATGTATCTTGGATAATTTTGAGCATGGATAATGAGCTGGGCCCAGAATGAAACAGCAGAAGTAAAGTGGAATAGATAGCTTTTGGAAAATTTTTCTGTGATTTTAGGGACTCCATGCTTATTCCTGAAATAAAGATCTGTCTTTTAGCTTTAATATCATTCTAGTGATGCTCCATGGTTGTCAGTCAAGAAATTCTCATCATCTCTGTAGCATTAACATTGTGATTCTCCTAAAATATAGTTGAGAAGTTTATGAATGGAATGAGTAGGCTGCACCATCTTGTAAATGAAGAATTTTTAAGAGAAGTAGCGTACATCATGTCATCAGAGGAACTGAGTAAAGATTAGGTACAAGTGATGAACAGAGTGCATTCTGCATAGGAACACATACCGTGACTGGAAATCTAGTTAAGATCGCTACATCAGTAGAATGGACTCCCTGAGGCTCATTTATGGAATGATATGGATAATAGCTACACAGGATAAGACATCATGGTTGGGCATAAATCTAAACGATCAGAAGGAGTATCCACATTGATAAGAGCACAGACCCAGCAACATATTAAAAAACACTGAATACAAAAATTAGTCATTTTAAAATTTTCCATTTTTTCTGAGGTAAAAGCACAATATAGATAAAAAGCAGTTTGTCACGTATCTAGAGCTGTGCTTATATGTACCAACCAGTCTTTGGAGGTTAGAGGGTCTTACCAATTCTTACAATCTATTTTCATATTAATATGCATCAAAACATTTATCCAAGACGTAAGGCAAATCTCTGAACTTCCTGCTAATTATGTGGATAAAAGACATAGCAGATCTTTAGGACCCCTGGACTCCCCTTATTTTTCCCTTCTTTAACTTTTTACTCCTTCTAATGAACTGAAAATATAGACTTTCTTCCAAAGTTTAATTGAAGTGACAGATACAGAAAAGGATAGATGGTGTTTGTTTCAGTTTTTGTGATTTGGAGATTATGATTCATTTATTTGCTCAAAGTCAGGAATGCCTGACTTCAAGTTCCTCCTCTGAATGTGTGATCTAGGCAACTCACTTACACTTTCAGTGCTCTAGGCAATACTTGGGGCTCTAAATTACACAGAACATTACGATTTGTATTAATAGAGGAAGTTTCCTCACCTTGGAGTTCCCCATACCAATGAAATCACAAGTTTATTTTCTATCACATCCCTATCCCATTTATTCAGCAAAGGGTATACTGAATGCCTAACACTAAGCTAAATGGAATGATTGAATGAAATATTTATTAAGCACTTAATATGTGCAAAACACTATAACAAACTGGAGATGCAAATAGAAAAGTAAGCCAATCTATGATCTCAAGGAGTTTGCTTGCCTTCTAATTAGGGAGCTAACACATATGGAAAATTTCAGCTGTAAGTCAAATGGAAAAGTCTCACAGTCCTTAGAGTGCAGCAGCAAAGCAGATGGTAATGTGTCTTCTTTAATGTCAGTTCCACTGAAAAAATTATATTTTTTTCTGATATTTAACCATTTGGCACCATTGATGGCGCCAAAGATTTTAACGACAAAAACTTTCTTTTGGAGTCTTCAAAAGATGTGACTGCAGCACATAAAAAAGCATTTGCCAGTCAGCTATATCACCACTGGGGTTGTTTCTGAGAATATTGGTTACAGAAACTGGATTAAAAGAATTGCTAATCTCAAGACTTGGCTTCAAGGAGCTGGTCTGTCTCTTATGTTGTCTGAGGGGAAGATGGTGGTCAAGGTCAATGGTGATGACTTGACCTGCTTGTCACTTGCTAATTTCTGCCTCTCCCTCAGGGCACCATGATCCTTCTGGTGGGCTGGCTTGCCTGCCATGTGAGAAGCAATCTGTTGGCAGTTTGTGGAAAAGACTCCTTCTCCACAGCAGCTAGAGTGCTGGATTTGAAGTTAGGAAAAAATTGAATTTGACTCTTGCTGTGGATACTTTCTAGCTGTGTGACTCAGAGTAATTCATTTAATTTCTTTCAGTCTATTTTCTCATCTGTAATATGGAGATAATAACAGCTACTTGACATTGTCATTGTGAAGACTGAATTAGATAAAATATGTAAATTTCAAAATTAAAGAGCTAAATAAATGCTAGTTATTTTACTGTTATTATAATTAATAGTGATGAGGTTATGTACTCTTCTCAGGTAAAAATGCTTTTTAAAACTAAAAAGAATTCACAGAACTTGTCCCCATTAAAGAAACTGTTATTCTATGATAAGAAGATGGACCTCATGCTCTGGTATTTCTGGGGATGACCTGAGGCATTTCAGGTCTTGAATGAGAGCTGGATCATTGTTTTCTGCAATAAAATTTACCACTTTCTATATTTTTGCATGAACTGACCTGCAATTATTTTCATATCACTCAAGAATTACTTTTAAAGAAACTCTTGAGGGGTCTATAGCTCAGTTACAAGACACAAGGTTTGTTTGGGACAAGAAAGAATTAATAAAAAGGTACCTCTTCTCCTTTTCTTTTTAAGGCTATTAGGTTTAAATGACTTGCCCAGGGTCTCGAAGCTAGTAAGTGTCTGAGGCCTGATTTGGACTCAGGTCCTCCTGACTCCAGGACCAGTGCTCTACCGACTCTGCCACCCAACTTCCCCATCTCTTCTTTTTTAAATTTAATTTAAAAAATTCTGAATTTAACAACAACGAAAAGAACACTTCTGTATACCAAATCAGAAAAAAAGAAAACTATATATAAAACTGTGAATCTCTACTATGTATAGCTTGCTTTAAAGGATACATCTAAAGGGATTTTGCTCACCTGACTTCCTAAAGGAAAGAATTTGGTTCTAAAAATTTCCAAACTGCAGCATCTGATTTATATTTTTAAAGGAGAAACTTGTCATTAAATGCATTAGAAAGTCAGGCATAAATAATGGACCTGGAATCATTCCAAAATATGAACACTTTCTGGCTGCTATTTTTTTAAAGCACCTTTTAATTATTTTGAAAATGCATCCTACTGATTTCATATGTATCATCACAGATTTTATTTTATTGAATAAGTTTCCTACCCCCAAATAATGTACAAGTTCAACCCCATTAAAGTCTTTCCCCCTCTGATGCCTCTTCCCAACCAGGAGGTAACTCTGGTTTTTCCAGTGCTTTGTCAATGGGCAAGCTTAGGTGAATCCAATCAAGATACAAAATTAATTAACCAATAAGGAAAAAACACTTACAGTTTACTATGTGACAAGCACTGTGCTAAGTGTTGGGGATACTGCTACAAAAATGAAGACTGTTCTTGCTCTCAAAAACCTTACATTTAATAGAGAGATATAGAGTCATGGTAGGTATGGACAATTACAGGAATGGTAAATCTATAAACTCTTCCCAGTAGGAATGGCAGAAATGATCATAAGGAGATTATGTTTCTAGAACTGAAAGGCAGATGGCGAGCAATAGAACAATAACTGGAGTTGACTTGGATTGTCCCTGCAAGGTAATCATCAGCCAGGTCAATGGGACTCTTGTAATGTTGATA
Source organism: Potorous gilbertii (assembly GCA_028658325.1). Lineage (NCBI taxonomy): Eukaryota > Metazoa > Chordata > Mammalia > Diprotodontia > Potoroidae > Potorous > Potorous gilbertii. Next base: position 399,266,087 of record CM053771.1, on the reverse strand, counting down.
AAATAGGAAGATCTTCCCCATCCATTAAGAGGCCCCACACATGGAGGGTGTGAGCACATGAAGCCTGGGTCACATGGAGCTCAGACTGGGAGGAGCTTGCCCAGATAGGAGACAGAGAGAGAGAAAGAACAAGCAGAGAGGTAGAGCAGGCAGAGCAGAGAGAGAGCAGCAAACTACAAGTGGGCATAGGGAAGAATTTGTCTAGGGGAACTTGTTTTTGCAGGAAGGTCTGACAGAAAGAAGATTTAAGATGTCAGTGCTCCCTGGATTAGTAATAAATACCTGATAAATCTTACCTCCTGGTATTCTAATGATGTCCCAAATAAATATTTTGGTTTTGCCTTTGAAAAAGAGAGTTTATTATATTTTGTGAATTTATCCTGGAAATATGCATGCATACTCCTATCAGCTGCTAAGGGTATCACATAGACATTACAACCCCCCAACCTAGTGTCATTAAAGGAACATGAATACCCTTACAGTAGCACACAGGGTAGTTCAAGAGTCCTTAGGACCCAAGCTACTAATTCCAGTTTTCCCTTCGTACCTCTTGCCCACCTCTCCCCACCCTTCCTCTCTTTTCTCTTTCTTTTCTTTCTTTTATTTATTTATTTTAAGTTTTCAACATTCACTTCCACAAAATTTTCAGTTCCAAATTTTCTCCTCATCTCTCCCCTCCCCCCACCTCAAAACACCTTGCATTCTGATTTCCCCTTCCACCAATGTGCTCACCCTTCTAACACCCCTCCCGTCACTTATCCCCATCTTCTCTCTTGTGCTGTAGGACAAGATAAATTTCTATACCCCTTTATCTGTATTTCTTTTTCCTGGTTGTACACAAAAACATTTATCAACATTTGTTCCTAAAAGTTTGAGTTTCGACTTCTCTTCCTTCCTCCTTCTCCACCCATCTCCACGGAGAAGGCAAGCAATTCAAAATAGGCTATATATGTGTAGTTTTGCAAATGACTTCCATAATAGCCATGTTGTGTAAGACTAACTATACTTTCCTCCATCCTATCCTGCCCTCCATTTCTTCTATTGTTTCTTTTGATCTTGTCCCTCCCCAAGAGTGTTTACTTCTAAATGCTCCCTCCTCCCACTTGCCCTCCCTTCCATCATCCCACCCACCTTGCTTATCCCCTACTCCCCTACTTTCCTGTTATGTAAGATAGGTTTTCATATCAAATTGAGTGTGCATGTTGTTCCTTCCTTGAGCCAAACATGATGAGAGTAAGCTTCACTATTTCCCTCTCACCTGCCCTCTTTTCCCCTCCATTGGAAAAGCTTTTTCTTACCTTGTCTATGACAGAAAATTTGCCCCATTCCATTTCTCCCTTTCTCCTCCCAATCTATTCCTCTCTCACCCCTTAAATTCATTTTTTTACATATGATCCCTTCCTATTCAGCTCACCCTGTGCTCTCTGTCTCTCTGTCTCCTTGTCTGTGTGTGTGTGTGTGTGTGTGTGTGTATTCTCTCCAACTCCCCAGATAGTGAGAAAAGTTTCAAGAGTTACAAATATTTTCTTTCCATGTAGGAATGTACACAGTTTAGCTTTAGTAAGTCCCTTGTGATTATTCTTTCCTGTTTGCCTTTACATGCTTCTTTTGATTCTTGGGTTTGAAATTCAGTTTTTCTTTTCAGTTCTGGTCTTTTCATAGAGAATGCTTGAAAGTCCTCTATTTCCCTGAATGACCATTTTTCCCCTGAAGTATTATACTCAGCTTTGTTGGGTAGTGATTCTTGCTTTTAATCCTAGTTTCTTTGACTTCTGGAATATCCTATTCCATGCCCTTCGATCCCTAAATGTAGAAGCTGCTAGATCTTGTGTTATCCAAATTGTATTTCCACAATACTGGGATTGTTTCTTTCTAGCTGCTTGCAATATTTTCTCCTTGACCTGGGGACTCTGGAATTTGACTACAATATTCCTAAGAGTTTCTCTTTTTGGATCTCTTTCAGGAAGTGATTGGTGGATTCTTTCAATATTTATTTTGTCCTCTGGTTCTAGAATATCAGGGCAGTTTTC
>CM053771.1:399236466-399263957 GCA_028658325.1 Potorous gilbertii | reverse complement strand
CATAACTTTCTGGTAGTCCCATAATTATTAAATTGTCTCTCCTGGATCTATTTACCAGGTTAGTTGTTTTTCCAATGAGATATTTTGCATTGTCTTCCATGTTTTCATTCTTTTGGTTTTGTTTTGTAATTTCTTGGTTTCTCATAAAATCATTAGCTTCCATCTGTTCCATTATAATTTTTAAAGAACTGTTTTCTTCAGTGAGCTTTTAAACCTCCTTTTCCATTTGGGTAATTCTGCTTTTTGAAGCATTTTTCTCCTCATTGGCTTTTTGGACCTCTTTTGCCAATTTTAACAGTCTATTTTTGTCTATTTTCAAAAGCCTATTTTTAAAGGTGTTATTTTCTTCAGTATTTTTTTGAGTCTCCTTTAGCAACCTGCTGATTCACTTTTCATGATTTTCTTGCATCACTCTCATTTCTCTTCCCCATTTTTCCTGCTGTAGCCACAGCCTGCTGCTGCCACCGCTGCTACTGTGGCTGCTGCCTGGTGCTGGTGCTAAGGGAGAACTCTGCTCCCTTAAAATGGAAGTTAAAAAGCTCTCTCACTGACCTTTGGAGCTGCCTTTTGTGCCTGTGAGTTGAGGGATCTGTGAACCACAGCTGCTTCTGGGAATTCTGCCCCCAAGGCCTGCTCTGGTCCTCCTCTGGCACTGCTAAGGCTGGGCTGGGCTGTGCTCTGCATCCCTGTGCAACAGACCTTTCCCATCAGCCTTCTAGGTTACCCTGGGCTGAAAATTTCCTCCACTCTGTCATTCTATGGCTTCTGCTGCTCTAGAATTTTTTGAGGGTCTTTCTTTACAGGTATTTTATGGGCTGTGGGGAAAGAGCTCGAGTATGTGCACCTTTCTACTCTGCCACCTTGACATCTTCCCCTTCTCTTTCTTTTCTAAAATCATCTAAGGAAATCCTCATTAGCAGGTACATGACTCTTCTTTACTTCCAAAGGCTATTTAGATTTCTCCAATGAATAACAACTCTTTTGCCTCATTTCATTGTAAAGTTCCCACTAGAGGCTTCCATGTACTAAGGGGTGGAGATGAGCATCAGTTTAGAAAGGATGTGTACCAAAAAAAATCATGGATGCTTGAAGAACTGAAGATAAATGAGAAAGCAAGGTCTTCCTTAAAATAAAATTTTTAGAGAATATATCTTTCTTTCTATAGATCATCAGTTTATTGAACATTTTGCTTTTCAACTACTTTCTATTCCTTTTCTCACATCATGTTTTAGTAGTAGATATGAAAGAATGACCATGGCTTATGGACTTTGAGAGAAGACACAGGCAGTTCTAGGCTCCCCTCAGGGAAGTGTCTCTAAATAAAAAAAGAAAATATTGGGAAGAACTAATATGTAGAGGAACTGGTGTCCTCTAGCATGTCCCTGTTTCCAGCAGCAAGTGAGAGAACTCAATTTCTCAGTATTGTCTGATATAACCTAATCTGTATAACTTCTCTGATTTCTTTCTGCTCTTGAGTTGAATAAATGGGTTTGCTATTGAAATGATCTTTGTGTAACTGAAATTTGATGAGAAGAAAATCAACTTATGAATATAGAACTTGGGGTACTCCTTCCTTGACCAGGAGTACAATTTGAACATAAAATTCATTTCCCCTATATTTATAATATTTAGAGAAGGAAGAAAGATACAATTCTAAACTAGTAATCCCATCCTGAGAAGAACAGAGTGGGTAACTTTTGGGTCTCAATATCTTATTCTCATCTTATTAGGAATCCAAATCTCCCTTGGCTGAAGGTGGGGAGGAGGAGAATTCAATGTCTTCCTATGATGATATCTAGACAAAATTATGTAGACACACAAAAGCCTTCATGAGTAAGACAAACATACTTTACATGTAAATTGAGGGGATTTTGCTCAATGATCTCTGAAGTCCCTTCAAACTTTAAATCCATGATCACATGATTCCCTCTTTTTTGTCTTTAATTTTTCACATGGTCCATAATCCTAGATGTATATAGTTGTGGTGTTTCCTTACTCCTTTCTTATACCAAAAACGCTCAATTTAATTATTCACATATGGATTACCAACATGGTAAGCCAAAACTCTCATACTTAATTGCCAAAATCTGCCAAACTCAAGAAGATTTATCCAAGAAGGGACCTGGCCTTCCATTGTCCAGACTGTTTTCAGGCAATTTCTAAGGCCACTTGGGTAGGTTCCATGATCATTTCCTCCTCATACTCAAGTCTACAGTGTTTCTCTTATATTATTTCCACACTATTATTTTAACTTGTTTGCAAATTGTTTTTGGAAACAATAGTGTTTATTCCATTTTTTTTCTTTTCCATACTTTGCGTAAGACAATGGAAAGAAAGAGCAACTTTATCACAGATATAGAAAATTCCTTCTCTCTAAAAATGATTCACCAATCACTGATTTAATCAGGCAGTGAACTCTGTAAAACATCAGGAGTGGACTTGTCTTCCTGTTCACCATATTCTTACTTTTCAAATAATCTTGATTATGTACTCAATATCATCTCAGGAAACATCTTGGACATATTTCTTGATTTTGCCCAATTTCAGTTTGTCTCAGTGAATTTAAAGAAAATCTTAATCATAATTTCCACTTATGCGTGTGTGTGCATTTATGTGTTCCCTAGTGTTCTTTCTATCTATGGGTAGATTTACTTCATGACTGTTCCTTTCCCCCTTCTGCCACCTTGATTCTTTTTGATAGTGACTTCTTTCATTTTCCCTTTAATGTCTGTTATTTGAGCAATTTTCTTCCTCGCCTCTTCCTCCTAATGATATTTTTCTATAGAGTCTCAGTGCCCCAAATTGTCTTCTATTGTTTCTACTTTTGACTCATTCCTTTATGTCTTTGTTCCCAACATTTATCTCCTACTAAGGATGCATTCTGACATCCTTTATTCATGTGCTTAGCATCACCTTTGTTTCCTTGTTCTTAACAAAATTTACCAAGTCTATATACCCCTTCCTAAATTGCCCTGTGTTTTTGAAATCAAAACAGAAGTCATTTTAACTTTATATTCCATACCTGGGACACTTGATTTTTTCCAATTTCTTTTCTTAAACATAATCTTTTTAGCTTTGACTTTTTTAAAGTTATATAGAATTCTTTACTCTTTTTTCCAAGATAAAATCTACCAATGCATAACAAGTGATATGATTTTTTTTTACCATCTTCTAACATAAGTAAATTCTCTGTTAATCAATTATATTTGCTCTGAATGCAGGTTGGAGGTAATTCACCAAATCAATGACTGCCATTTATCCAGCTATTTTAATTTAAGGCTTACTAATCATCTCTCTTACAAACTTGTAAAGTAACTAATGAAGGTATTGTTCCCATTTTACAGCTGAGGAAAATAAGACTTGCAAAGGTTAAATGACTTGCTCAAAGCACACTTGGCAGAGTGTTTTCAAAACCATAAAACACTACATAAATGTTAGTTCTTACTATTACTATGATTATATAAATGTGAAATATCATTCAACTGTTCATGCCAAAGCACGTGCTCTTTCTGCTATGTAATGGCTGCTTTTGCAGAACAATGATACGAACTAGTTCTATTTCTATGTTCCCCAACTAATGATACCTACTAACGCATTTCTGCCTTAAAATTTGGTGCCTGCTATATATCTTATGTGAAATAAAAAAACCTATTTGTGGAGCACCTTAAAATTTGTGAAACATTTGAAATACACTAATTTGTTTGAACCTTAAAATAACCCTAAGAGGTAAATACTGTAAGTATTATTGCCCGGTTTTTTTAATGAGGAATTGAAGGTGACAGAGATTAAATGACTTGCCTATAGTGTTACATGTTTCATTGATCAATTCCTTGGTGCCTCCATTTCAGGGAGGGGCCCAGGAGAGGCAACTTTCATGGTCTTTTTAGCTCTGTTTCTGCTTTTCTGGACTTTGACATCATGAACCCATGAAGGAAGTATATCCCACTCCCCTCATTGTCAACTCCCTTTTGTGTGTTGTATTTCTCCTCATTAGAGATTAAGTTCTTTGGGGGAAGAAACTTTCCTTTTGCTCATATTTGTAACACCAGCACTTGGCACAGTACCTGGCTCATAGAAAACACTCCATAAATGCTTGCTGCTTCTCCATAATCACAAAGTCAATATCAGAGGCAGTCTATAAACTCAGTACTTCCTGACTAGAATCTAGAACTCTATTAACTACCCTAGACAGACTTCCTCCACATATCACTCCCTTCCCACATAATAAGTGGATTAGAAACTCTTTCAAACCTTTTTTGGTGATATCTCCCTCCCTTTATAGCAAATTCCTCTGCATTTAGAGCCCTTCTCAATCTGATTCCAGCCTACCTTTTCAGACTAATTTGACATTCTTTGATCTTTTTTCACCTTGTACTCCAGGGCAAATAGTTTACTTGCTGTTTCTTATGCATGAAACTTCATTTCCTTTCTCTGACTTTGCATGTGTCACCTATCACTAGAACACTCTTCTTCTTTATGTCTATCTCTTGAAACCCCAGCTTTTTTAAAGCCCAGCTCAAGTGCCGACTCCTAAAAGAGGTATTTCCTGATTTCTTCAGTAGCTAATGTTTCCTGGATATTTTCTGTTTTCTGAGTATCCTTAATTTACTTATCTGTGAAACTATTTCATTGCCCCAGTTGAAAGTAAGCTCTTTGAGGGAAAGGATTGCATCACTTTTGTATTTGTATCACAAGCACCTAGCAAATTGGCTGGAACATAGGAGACAGTTAATCAATGCTTGTTTGTTTGTTTCATGTAGAATATGATTTCCTGTAAAAGGTTAAGTCTCCCTTTCCCTTTCTCCAATCAGTTGGGCATAATTATTGTTGGTTTCCATTTCTGGAAGACCAATGACCTCAGGAGGGTGATGTCTTGACCTGCAAGTGAATTGGATTTAAGTGAGGTGGGACTGTGAAATGTAGAGGGTTTCCTTTCTTTTCCTGAAATTTGGAGCAAAGGGAGATGTTGCATCTCCCAAGGAAAACCAAAAGAAGTCTGAGATTGCTGATGTTTCTCAGTTTTCCTAAGGAACCAATTAGGGATCCAGTAGGTTGCAACAGAAAGAAAGGAGAGATGGAATCAGTTGCTATAGATTCTAGTTTTGTTTTGATCCTACATGTTTATCTTCCATGTTTTAAAAAAAATTTTTAAAATATTGCTTATTGCCCTTGCCTAGTCTGAGTCCCACCCTTAGGTGGTTATTTGGATTTTTTGACCTTTTACTATTTTATGCACAAAGCGCATGATTCAGCCCTAAAGATTTGACTATAACTCCCATACAACCTGTAGACTCAAGCTTGCTTTTGTTACCTTTTTGCCCTTTGGATAATGGCTCTAGTCTACCCCACCTTCTGCCCTGGCTTCTTCTTGGTGTCTCTGGGATAAATTCCCTCCCCTTCCATAACTGCATAATTTTCCACAGTTTTATGGATGGTTTGACAGTGGCATAATCAGCCCTGGAGGAATAACAAGAATTATGAACATAGAATAAAATGTTGTAGGAAAGACTAGGTCAGATTACGATGGAGAATATGACCCTCTAGGGTCAACCAGGTTACAGGCTCTGAGGGAGAAAAGTAACATGCTCTGGGAATAAGGGAAGGCTTGCAAAAGCTTAGTAGTAGCAATGATAGGAGGAGGAGGAGGAGGAGGAGGAGGAGGAGTAATTGCATTTGTCTAGCACCTGAAAGTTGGCAAAGCTTTTCACAAGTATTATTTCACTTTATCTCACAATAATTTTAGGAAATAGCTGCTATTATTAACCCCATTTTACAGATGAGGAAACTGAGGCAGGCAGACACTGAAGTGATTCGCCTAGGATCACACAGCAAGTGTCTCAGACTAGATTTGAATTCAGGACCATAATAGCTAGCATTTATATAGCATTTTAAGTTTTGCAAAATGCTTCACCCAGTTTAACTCATTTGATCCTCACAGGTACCCTGAAAGGTGCCTGCTATTATTACCCACATTTTACAGGAAGGGAAACTGAGACAGAAAGGATAAATGTCTTGACTAGGGTCAGATAGCCAATAAGGACATAAAGCAGAATTGGAACTCATCTTCTTGTCTTCGACTTCCATACTTTACTCACTGTGCAACCTTTTTAAAGAGACAGAATGCCATATGAAGATGAAAAATGTAAGTGATGCTAACCTGCTGCAGTCACTTAGTCTGAATTCTCATACTTAGCAACACCTAAAGTACCTAGAATGTCTCCTCAATGCAAAATACACTTAAGTGATACCAATAGTTTGTCTCCACTTATGAGTGTTTTTGGTCACAAAGATTCCCCATTTATTTGGTTATTTTCTTTTCTTTCTTTTCTTTTTTTGGTCCCCCCTCCTCTATTGGACTCTTCACTTGGTCTCATAATCATCACCCTCATAATTCCCAGTTGTCTTCAAAGATCCTCTTAGAACCACTTCCCAAAAAGCCCTAACTCTGATACCCTCTCCTCCAGGACCCTGTACATTCCTTCTAAGAATCCATCCAATTTATCTTATGTATGTCTTGTCAGTACACGGTTGTTTGCATGTTTTCTCTCCCAGTAGAATGTAAACTCCTTGAACGCAAGGATTATCATTTTTTTTATATCCTCAGTCCTTAGCTCAACACAGCCCCGATCACCTAGTAAGAGCTTAATAAGTGCTTTATTGATCTGACCCGGTTTGACCTGTGTATACACACTATTTACCAATAAAATGTAAGTTCCGTGAGCACAGGGACGGTTTAATTTTTTTTTTAATTTTATCCTCAGTCTAGCATAGTGACTGCCACGTAATATATGCTTATTGGTTAATTTCTTTAGATCTGTATAATACATCTTTATTGCTTTCTCTTTAACTGACACTTCCAATAAAAGTGACTTCAGCCTACCTGAGTTTTTTCTCCTGATTCTCTCAATTATGCTGTCAGCTCACTTAAAAGGTTAGTCAATGGTTCACATATTTGCATCTCAATGAGCTGGTGATAATTGAAACTCCAAAGAAAATTTTGAATCTACTAAGAGGATAGCCTTTTCAATAACCTGGGTACTTAGTAGATTTCTAGTTGTGTTACAGATGAAATTCTTTAGACTGCTCTCCACAAGTTACCTTTTTTTCCTTTCAAAATTAAAATCCTTTGTGAAATAACTATTTTATTTTAGGATGGCTACACTGGGTCAAAACCCATAGCATCATTACAAAAATAATCTAAAGAAATGGCTTTTTAGGTTATTAACGCTTCTACTTCCATGGACCATGGTTCCTTAACTGTCTTGTATCCTGGATCAGTGCTACCAAAAGTTCAAGTGGTGAACTTTCCCTAACAGCAGAAATAGCAGTGCCACTCAAAATGAGAAATATTTTGCAGATTCACTAGAGTATATCTTCTTAACATACAAAACTACTCCAACACCCCTTTTTTCTATTCTGATTCTTTTAAATAAAGTAGAGCCTTCAATTTACAAAGTGTTAGGAGAAAGAATGGTGGCAGGTTATGAGCAGTGTACCCTCATAAAACAGTGAATTACACAAAACATAAAAGCAATGAAGAGTAATAAAGGGTAGATACAGAACCTGTAGAAAGCTTTCATAGAAACCAAGCAAAACCAGATGTTCCCAAGTTTGCTTATAGATGAAATGGAGGGGAGAATAGCCAGTACACAAAAAATTATAGTAAGGCAAGGAGCATTTTATAGTGATCAACAGGTCATCATCACCAATGACAGGAAAACTCACTTTATAAGGAGTTTAACTAATCTCTGCCTTGATGTGTTATGCAAGGAAGTTAAAAAAAAAATAAACTTAAAAAAATAGAACCAGTGCCAGATGTAGTGATACATGACCGCAATACCTACATAAAGGGAGGTTACCAAGACTGGCAGATCTCTTGAGCTCCAAAGTCCTGAATCGCAGTAGGTTATGATGATCAAGTGTGCACACTAAATCTGGCATCAATATAATGAAAATAGGAGTAGGGTTGACTGAGGAAGGGTACATGGTTCCAGCTTGGAAATGGAACAGAGCAAAGCTCCCATCTTGTTCTTAGTAGGATTGGACCTTTCTTATTTCAGTGAAATAAGAAAAAGAAAGAATGGTAGGAAGGAAGGAGGGAGGGAAGGAAGGAAGGAAGGAGAAACAAAAAGGAAGGAAATGCAAACAAAAAAAAGGAAAAGGTATGTAGAAATACAGCTAATTAAATCAAGAACAAAATCTGTAATTCAGTGTGTCATAGTGAATAAAAGCCAGCTTTGGGATCAGGAAAATGTCTTAGCTCAAGTTAGTGGCTATGGGACCTTATGTAAATTACTTAACTGCTCACTGCTCTAAGCAATTAACTATGAAATGCCAAGACAGTACTGATCTAAAATGGTAAAGGGAGTTTCCTGGTCTAGAAGTTCCCTACACTGATGAAATCCCAGATCCAGACCCTGACCCCAAAAGTGAGAAAGACTCACAGGTGATATTAATGCCACACACAAAAAAAAAGACAATCAAGAGGAAATCTAGAACTACAGACCTAATTTCTCACCTCCATTAAATCTTTCTGAGAATTAAATTAAGAGTATTCTTGATAAAATATAGAAAATGGGAAAAGGAGGCAAGGAAAAAGCATTCATCCAGCACTCATTATTTACCAAGCATTGTGCCAACCGTTTTATAGATATTGTCCTATTTGGTCACAGTTAAGACAGATAGAATTTTTGCAAACAATTTGCTTAAACAGACCACATCTTTGGCCATTCTATTCAATGAAATGCAAAGTCCTGCAGGCTTATTGTCTGATATTTCTGAAAATAATAATAAAAATTCAGTAAAGCACAATGCAGTCTTAAAAGTTCTCCTTCCAAGAGGAACCTCTCATACATGTCAAGATCAAACAAGTTTCCTTGAAAGATATACCCAGAAATAACTTCTCTCTGATTTTCAATATCAAATGAAGTATAGAAAAGAAGGATGCCTATTCACCAAATGTATTCAACTTTGTCACAGTGGATGTTCTGGAAAGATTTCAAATGGAAGGGGCAGTACTAATGTGTGTAAGGTCCTTGATATTCCTATCTGTGGATGATTTCATGTAAGTTGCATCATTTTCCAGTGTCTCTCAATAAAATCCACAACCATGTCAAAGACATTAGTCTAACAATCCACATAGGAAAATCCAAATGTATGAATAGTACTTATTACCTAGGTTATGGCATTCATATGGATGGACAGAATTAATCTATAAGTTCATATCTCTTGGGTAGGAACAATAGATGGGTAATGAAATGGGTTCAGAATTGAAGAGAAGACTGGAGTTGGGTTACATTGAGGAAGTCACACAGTGCTTTTGGTGATCCCAAGTTTCTTACAAACACAAAATCCCATATCTATTTTACTGATGACATTATGGAATATCAAGCCTTTGAAATATCAAAATTGAGAGTGAATCAACTTGCAATAGAGAGACATAGAGTCAGCATATTACCAATGATGACTTGTGTGCAATAAGTGGTTTAAAAAGGGAGGGGCTGTTATCTAAGTAATGCATGACTGAAAAAGGAGGCAGACCAGTCATACAATAACAAAAAGGGATACTAAACGGATAATCTAAGTGGTGCATTGATATCATGGAATAGTAAAAAATAAGAATACAAACAAATCTAGAGGAAGACCACCAGTTATTTGGTAAGTACTTTCTAGGGGATTGATGGTACTATAGCTACTGGAACTGTATAAGCTGGAGGATAGAGCAACAAACTCCTCCTAAAGCAATACATTATAGAGGATTCAGATTAGTACTTTCCAAGTTATTCTCCATTTTCCATAGCAGCTTTGTTTGGTTTCAACTCCATAGAACATCATGTCCCTATACCAGATATCCATTGATGCTCCATCTTCAAAAAAAAGAAGACTTTTTGTCTTTCTTTTTTGGTCCTATCTTAGACTGTTAGGTCCTTGAAGAAAAGGATATTTTTTCTTTTTTCTTATTTGTATCACTAGTGCAATATCTGGCACATAGCAGGCACTTAATAAATGTTACCGAATTGAATTGAATTAAGCCACAAGATCTTACTGATTCTCTTATTATTGCTATTACTGTCTTCTTTTGCTCCTCTTTTTCCAGGGTACTTCCTGGTATTCTCTGTGGCATGGGTTTTTTAACCTGTTTTGTGTCATAAACCAATTTGACAGTCTGGTAAAATTTATGAATGCTTTCTCAGAATATTTTTCAATGCATAGAACATATAGGATTATTTAAAAATCAATTATATTGAAATGCAAATTTATATATATTTTTAAAGTTCATAGACTCCAAGTTAAAAACTCTGCTTTCTAGTATCAGACTTGCCGGTGACATCCTTATAAGGAAGTACTGTTTGGTTATTTTTACATATATCCCCTGTACCTAATACAGTGCTGGACACATTGTAGATACTTGACAATTGATTGATAAATGTGGGCAGTTTTCTTTGTTACCTTTTTTTCTCAGGTCCTTTTGATCATGTTTTTAAGATTTCAGGCAAATAAGATTTTAGGGTAAGAGTACATCATTCTAAAATTTCAAGAGGACATTTTTTTTACTGGCTCTGCCCCCATACTAGAATCATTGACCCAGAAACCAGTAACTCAATACACTTACACTGAAATTTACTCGTTTCATTTCTCTGACTCTCTATTACTATGCCTCTTTGTCCCTTTCCCAAAAGATCAGATTCAAGATGAAATGAGAGGAGTGAGGAACACACATCTGCAATGCAGTCTCAGTTAATTGCTGCAGGGCTAGTAACTCTAGATATGTTGCTGGAAATCAAAATTGACCCTTATCATGACAACGCTGCCAGAAACTAACGAGGTGCCAGATGATACCAATATCACTTTGGAATAAACCATTTCCTATGCCTCCCCTTCCTTTATAAAAAGGTAAGCAGAGATAATGCTATGAAGAACACTGAAAATCTGCCAATACTGAAGATAGTGGACCCTGCTTTGACAAATAAATCAATGTAGTCAAGTTAAATCAGCAAACATTTATTAGGCACTATTTTGTGCCAGCACTGTGCTAAGTTCCAGGGATACAAACAATAGCATAAACATTCTCTGTTCTCAATACATTAGAAAAAGACAATGTCTGAAGAAAGAACTCTCTCTATATAGAATATTTGCCAGGTTTTTTTTCTTTCTTTTCTTTTCTTTTTTTTTCTTTGCTTCCATCTTGAACACATGAAAGCCATTCACATAGACATGATGTGATAAAATCCTTTGGATCTATCAAAGCGGGTTGCTAGATTTTATAATATTTACTGTGAATTTTTATTTCTATGTTTCATCTATCCTTGGACTTACTTTTAGTTTACACTGCTCAGAAATGAAAGAACAATTTCTTAGTACCAGGAAAGTATTATGAATTTAAGCTCTTGGGTGGAAGACTGCCTGTCTACACATACCATGCTCTCTCATTTGTCTATAATAACTGTTAGAAAATGTTGAGGTAGAGATCCTACGATCTTCCTTTCCACAAACAGCTTTTTAGTTACAAAAGTTCAGAAAAAAATTTACCTAGTCTATATTTAGACTTTATGTCAAGTATGTGTGTTTTTGTCATGACCATCTGGGATGAGATGGATTTTAACACAGAAGATTCCCAACTATCTGATTTTCCTTTAGCTTGCAAGGGAGACAAACAATGAAGTTCTCAGGGAAAACTTAGCTTTCCCTTCCTCTATTCTCAAAATATTATCTATTCAATCAAAAATGTGTATTTGCTAATTTTAAGTATGAAATATTCCTCAATTTCTCTCTGACCTGTTAATCTATCTCAAGGAAAGAAAAATCTGCTGAATGAGAATCAATGATTGACAAATACATTTTGATTAACCCTTTTTTTGAGTGAGCTTGTATTTCTTAGGAATTAAATCACCCTGGGTCACACTGAAATGCCAAATACTTCTTTCAAGACTTGTCAAGTAACTATTTTTCTTGCACAGGATACTCTTCTCCAATGAATCAACATAATAGTCATATTCTCTTCTCTTTTCTTTTCTACTATGGCTATTTGGAAAGCTCTAATGATTTCATTTTCCCTAGAGATGAAGAGGTCACCTTTCAAACTAGCAAAAATGACAAAAAAGAAAAATGGCATTTTTTGGATGATCTATATTAATACATTGTTAGTGGAGCTGTGAATTGACCCAACCATTCTGGAAAGCAATTTTGAACTATAACCCACAAAGTCATTCTAAAATGTACATATCCATTGACCTGGCAACACCAATACTGAGCCTGCACTTGAAAGCAATCAGGGAAAGAAAAAAAAGCCCAAATGAACAAAACTACATGTAGCAGCTCTTTTTTGTAATGATGAACAAATGGAAACTAAATGGTATCCTTCAATTGGGAAATGGTTGAACAAATTCTGGCATATGGGCATAACACACTATTGTTCTGTCATAAGAAATTTATTTAAAAAATAGTTTCAGAGAAACCTGAGAAAACATATCAATTGATAAGGGAAATTAGTCAGTCAATAAACATTTGTTAAGCAACGACTATGTTCTAGAAACTGTGCCAAAAAAAGCAAAAAAAAGGCAATTCCTGCCTTTAAGAAACTCACCATCTTATTAGGGAGACAACATGCAAATGCCTACACAAGTACCTAGGTCATACAGTGGATACAGTTCTGGGCATGGAGTAGTGAGGACCTAACTATAAATCCTTCCATGGACAATTACTGGTTATGTAACCCTCTGCATCACTTAACTTCTATTTGTCTCAGTTTCCTCAGTTATAAGATGGGGATAATAACATCATTTATCTGTCAGGGCTGTTGTGAATATCAAATGATATAATGTTCATAAAGCCTTTAGCTCACTAAGTGGCATGTGGTTGGTGCCACGTGAATGATTATTCCCTTTCTTCCCCACAAAATAGGGGAAAAATCAACAGAAGAAAAGCAGTAGAATTAAGAAAGATAGGAAAGCATTTCCTATAGAAGAGGGGATTTTATCTGAGATTTAAAGGAAGACAGTGAATCCAGAAGGCAGAGATGAGAAGTGAGAGCTTTCTAGGTATAGAGGAAAGTTAGTGAACATGTCCAGAATTGGGGGATGGACTGCCTTGTTCAAGGAACTGCAAAAAGACCAGTGTCACTGGATCCAAGAGTACATGGGAGGAGTGGGCTGCGTAGTGTAAGATGACTAGAAAAGCAAGGGATACCATGTTAAGAGGGGAGCAGCTTTGAATGCTGGATGATTGCATATTTGATCCTAGAGGTAATAAGGAGCCATTGAAGTTTGTGGAGTTGTGGAGTGGATATAGTGACATGATTGGACCTGTGTTTTAGAAAAAGAATCACATTGGTGGCTGAATGGAGGGAGCATGGACTAGAATGAAGGAAAATCTGGGGCAGACAAACCAATCAATGGGCTATTGCAATAGTTCAAGAGTGAGGAGATGAGGCCTGCATCAGGGTGGTGACAGTATCAGAGGAAAGAAAGGAACAAATTTAGGACACGTTGAAAAGGTGAAATCAACAATTCTTGGCAACAGATTGTACAAAGGAGGTTAGTAATGAAAAGTCAAGAACCACACCTCCATTGTAAGCCTGGGATACTGGGAGGATGGTGGTGAAATAAGCAGAATTCAGAAAAGAGTTTGTAAAATAGTAACAACACTGGAAAGGAAAACAACTTTGAAAGACTTGAGAATTCTGATTAATGTAATGACCAACCACTATCCCAAAAGACCAATGAAGAAACATGCTACTCACTTCCTGACAACAAAGGGATAAATTCAGGCTGCACAATGAGACATGAATGTTCAGGCATGGTCAATATGAGAATTCGTTTTGTTTGATTATGTATATTTGATAAAGTATTATTATTTTTTATTTCTCCTAATTTGAGGAAAAAGTTAGCAATATGGTTGCCAAACATATATGTATGTATATATATATATATATATATATATATATATATATATACATATATGTATATATATATACATATATATGTATATATATGTAGTTGGATATATACACATACATACATATGCATAAATATATGATTTAAGGCAATTGAAGTAATTTTAAAATACACAGAGTGGAACAGAAAGAAAACCAATAGAAAATGCAAATAAACAGAATAACTTTAAAAGTATATTGAATTTGTTATATCCTTAAAGGGAGAAGCAAGCTATACATGATATAGATTTATGATTGTATATACAGTCTATATGATATAGATATATGATTGTATATATAAATCTATATCATGTATAGCTTGCTTCTCTTTTTCAGTCCTAGACTATATTTTTGATTTTCCTGCCTGAAATCTCCCACCACTCCCATCCTTCCTCTGCTCAGCTATAAAAGTGATTACCCTAAGGCTCAGGTCCGACCATGTTACACCTTTATGCAATAAACTCAACTCGGTCTCCAGGTTAACTTCTCTCTTTGTCACTTAAGCCTTCACAATGTGTCTCCCTTCTGCCTTTCCAGTCTTCTTCCACTGTATTACTCTGTATGAAGTCTATTATTCAACTCCTTGACCATAATACTCTGTCTCCTTTGCACTGACAGCTTCCTCATGCCCATAATATTTTTTTTTCCACCACCACCACCTTTTTTCAAAACTTAGTTCGAATACCACATTCTACAGGAAGCCTTTTCCATTCTCCTTGAAAACAGCACATGCTCCCTGAGGTTACCTTTTATTTATTCCATATGTAACTTTTATGAACCTGGCTGTTTGTATAACATCTTCCTTATTAGAAATTGACACCCCAAGATTGGGGACTGTTTCTGCTTTTGCTTAGAAATAGAAAGTACTTAAATACTTACTGATTGATTGATGGTTCTCCTTTGCATATGAATATTTTTATTTTATTTACTGTTAAATTTAAAATATTTTTTAAAAGATATGGAGAGGAAAGGTGTTGTGGTAAGACTAAAAACCTAGATTAGAGTCTTGGCTCTATCATTTACTGTCTGTGTGTGGCCTTAAACAAGTCACTTCTCTCTGGGCCTCAGTTTCCTTTTCTGTAAAAATAAGGGATTTAATTAAATGACCTTAGTTCCTTCCAATCCCAGATGGATGACTTTCTTATGACTAGATAATTTCTAGGATCTCTTCTGATTTTAAACCTCAATAATTCAATGAAGATTTCTATGAAACAGACTGTTACTCCTGTGCAGGAAAATCCTGGCTCTAGGAAATCATCTGTGCTGTTATACACTTCATAAAAATGATCAGGGATACTCTTCTCACCCACCTGAAAATATCTCATTTACATTAAGGTAGGTTATTCTTGTCTCCCAAATTTATGTCATGCAAACGGAAAGTCTTGACGATTTCTATTTTTTTATTGCCACTATATTTCCATGGGCTTCACCAAAAGGGTGTATATAGGGAGTGAAATTTAGATACTTAAATGACCAAGTCAGTTAAAACATTTTGAGATGCTCACAAATGAGAAGTAATTAGTTTGAGCTTTACCTGTTTGTTCATAAGTATGTAAATGATTGGGTTGCATACAGTGCTGCTCTTTGCCAAAATTGATGGTACAACATTGGCCACCGGAGACACCACTCCTGGGGGACCAAACGTAGCAAGCAATGCAATCATCCCATATGGTACCCAGCAAATTAGGTAGCAGATGACAGCTGTGACGACCATGAAGAGGACGTGATATTCTCTTTTCCGAGCAGCAGACTTCCTGATTTTCCCAACCTGGGTGAAAAAAGTTTCATAACAAACTAGTTAGTAAAGATATAGTGAAAAAATTCTTTAATTTAAAAACATACAGTGTTGGGTTTTTGTGGATAAAAGATATTAAAAGTTATCTGTTAGCAGAAGCAATCAATTTAGTTAAGCTAATTCTATTTTCCTCTGAAAGAGACAATGATACTATGATTTCTCTGCAATCGCAGTGGAAATATAATATTTAGCAAAAGAAGTATTTAGATGGAATATTCTAAAATCATGATGATGGCTAAATGACTCTTGTGTCTTTGTAACATCTAATTTAAGCTTTTAAAAGGATGTTATCTTTCCTAAGATACTTGAAGCTATTTTTTTTAATTTAAAACTTCCAATGACAAATTTAGGGTCATTGGATCAAAGGATATGCCCATTTTTTTATTCTTATTATAGAATCCCATATAACTTCCAAAAAAATTAGACCAACTCACAACTTGACTTACAGAGTAATACCATGCCTATTTTTCCATAAGTGCACGAATATTTAATTTTATCATCGTTGCATATTTGATGACTATCAGGTGTATTATCACCCTTACTTAAAATTTTCACTTCTCAGAAACTATGAACATTTTTCACGTGGTTATTGTTAAGCTTCATTGTTATTGTTAAGATTAATGATCAAAAGCTATTTTATATCCTTTAAATTCTTAATTAAGGATGAATGGCTCTAATTCTTGTGAATCCATTTCAGTTCCTCATACATTTCAACTGTCACATTTGCGTCAGAAATATTTGCTCTCTCTTTCTCACATACACACACCCACACACCCACACACACACACACACAAAGAATTTATAGTCCTGCTTATTCTGGACACATTCATCAATCCTAGTCTGAATTATTGCTCTGAAAAAATTTTTTATAATCAACTCATCTGTTTTCTCTTATAATTTGCTATATTAAAAGTTCTTTTCTCCCCCCAAACTAGGTCTCTTCATCTCCCTCAGGCTGGAAGTACAGGACCTACTCATACACTGATCCCACTACTGATTGGTACAGAAATTTGACTGCTGTGTTTCCCACCTGGTCTGGTTCATCCCTCCTTAGACAATCTGGTGGCCCCCACTCTCTGAAACTCACTATATTCTTGTTGAACTTCATACAGATATCAAATTAACACTTCCCATCTCCAGCCCAGAACTCCCTAGATCAAGAGATCCTCCTTTTCAGGAGCTGGGATGTGTTCTACTACACCCAGATTAAACCATTTTTTGAAAGATGTTTAATAGTTGGATTTTTTCTTTCAAAGTGGTTATAGAACCAAATTAGAACACTTCAATAAAAGCAATAAAATGCCACTTAAAATATGAAAGATTTCTTATACCATAGCAGAACTTTTCACTAAATAAGTAATCATTTAACCACAATCTAAAAGCAGAATCTTCTCCACTTTAGAAACATTCTCTATTAATAAGTGGTTAGAATTGGCACCAGTTAGTAGTAAGGAAATACATAAAGTCCTAACCACATGTAATGCAACCTGCTGTAGTGGAAATAGAACAGGAATTGTAGGTTGTGGCTATAAACCATCTATGTGATTTGGGTGAAATCTCTTAAATCTATGCTTCCTCATCTGAAAAAAATAAAGGATAAACTCCTTTATTTGTCAGCTCCATTCTAGTTTAAAATTAATATTTGGCATGATTTTCTTCATACAATTATTTAACAATTTCTTGTATCCTAAACAAAGAACAAGAATTCCCTCTATAAGGTCATCCAACTTATTTGAAAAGGGGTCCCTATCCTCAGTTTCAAGAGGAAACCCATGTGGAACAGTGGAAGCACTGATGAATCCAAAGTTGAGGAGCCTGGGCTTAAATTCCAGGCCTGTACCTTACTTTTTGTGCAGTCTCTCCTTCCTGATCTATAAAATGGCAGCATCATATTTAATTATCTCAAAAGTCTCTTCCAGCTTTAAACATATAATCCAATGACCCATAGCAATAGAGAATTCACTACTTCCTGAGGTTGGCTTCTGTATTTTTGGACAGTTTCTTTTAAGCAGTTTTTTCTTAAATTAAGCTAAATCTACCTCCTTTTGTCCTCTACCCAATTCTTTTAGTTCTTCCTGCAGAGATCAAGGAGAACAAGCTGACTCCCTCTTTCACTGACAGATCTCAAATACTTGAAGATAGTTTTCATTTCTTCCTCTTTGACACCCTTCTTCTCAGGCAATGGTCCCTGCCCAGTATCTTCTACTGATTCTCCTTTGACATAGAATACGGTCCTCCCTATCCTAATTACCTACTGCTGCATGAATGTTCTCAGCCAATGAACTGATTAAAAAGGGATGCCTTAAATTGAATGCATGCTTTTAAATATGAACTACTGCCTTCCCTATTTTATCCCTATAATTAAATTAAATTCATTAAATTTGCCCATATCAATTAATTGACATTTTATGTTTTCTCAACCATTCTAAACCTCTGTTTGGATCCTATATCCAACAAAAAACTTGATAGTTGCTTTCTGTCATCTGTAAATCTAAGTAGGTTCCTATCTATAACTCAACCCAAGTTGCACCCATAATGAATGTTAAGGCCAGGATTTTAACCTAGCCAGATTTCTTCTCTCAAAAATTTACTGTTTCTTCTCCTATACCACACATAACATAAAAAATTAGATGTTTTCCTGCCCTGTCATGAGCTTGAGGTTCAAGGTAAGGTTGAAACTAGATAGCTCACAAATGCCTGATGTCAGTTAATGACATTCATTTCTGATGCTAATTGATGTTAGTGAAAGACAAGAGTATAAAAACCTTCTCATGGATGCTAATTAGAGGTATATAAACATTCAGAGAAGAAGCATGACATAGAGACCAGAGAAAGGGCATCTACATCAGGAAAAGCTGGGTTCAAGTTCTGTCTTTTTATCCTGGCTGTTACCTTGGATTAAACCTCTCAGTGGTCCAGGTAGCCTTCTAACACTATAAATTGTGAAACACAGTTGATGATCTTTTTCAGGAGAAGGAGCCTCCTCTGCTGTAATTTTCCTATATGAATTTGCAATAAAATTACTAATTAAGGAAATAGCTAAGGAAGTCTTATTGGAGCTCAGAACTAAGCAGTGATAAAGATGGCTTCAGGATAAAATGATCTTTGTGAGATGGATTTTGCTATTTTCATTAGGTTCATCCAAAAAATCAAGAAAGAAGCTCTCAAAATGTTCCCTTGTTCCTGACTATCTCAGAGGCTCCAGACACTTTTAAGAGAAACCCAAAAATCCCATTACATATTTTGTAATATTATTCCTTTCAGTCATCAAGTGTTAGGTCTGTACCCGCAAAATATTCTATGGGCTTTAACTGCCCCACAGCAATAGTTGGTCTTCCCATTTATAAGATATAATAGCTATAATCCAACCATCCAATCACACCATTTAAGAAGATGAGCTTCATTTGAAAAGAGCCTTTTTATTGTTTAGCAACCCTTTAAACATTTACTACTATTATCTGGAAATGAAGGAGATATTGCAATCAGCGCATCTCCCTAAGTATTTGATCACAGACTGGGTGTGTTGCTGCTGGGGATGTTCGCTTCCAAGTGGACCATATAATCGGGCTGCATCATTCTGGATAAACACTTCAAGTATCTAAAGTGTAATCTCTCAAGGATGATGGCACATTACAGGGAAACAGTAGTGGGTGTGAAGAATTCATAGGAGACTGTCACGCACAATTTAACTAAACAATTTGCCAGTCATGACTTTTAAAGGGGCATTTTTAACACCTTCATAAAGTAACAACATAAAAGACTGAACAATCAAAGTTCTATTCCAACGAGGCTTCTAGTGCTCACAATAAAATCCCAGAAAGAAATATACATGGCATGAGTTAATATAATACATAATCAGGAGAAAAGCCAGAAAGCCTTTTGGACTATTAGTATACTAAATGAATCCCAGTATGTCAGAACAGGAAGCAACCTTAGAGATCACCTAACCAAGGAATCTTAACCTTTTCTTGTGCTATAGACTCTATTGTCAGTCTATTAAAGGCTTTTTTTCAGAAGAATATTTTAAAATATTATTTTATATTTAATATTTTTAAATTTAAATATATTTAAATATTATTAAATAAATTTTCTCAGAATAATATTTTTAAAAGAAATAAAATGCGTAGATTACAAAACAAAACAAATATATTAAAATTCAGTTAGCAAAATATGTTTATTAAAGTTCCCAGATCACATGTAAAGAACCCTTAATCTAGTCCAAAATCCCTCATTTTTCAAATGAGGAAACTGAGGTTCAATGACCATAAAGTGCCTCAACCAAGGTCATTTGACTTACAAATGACAGAGTTGTAACTCAAACTCTGGTCTCTTGTCCTCAGTCCTACATTCATGACATAGAGAGCAGTATTGCCCAAACTGCATTTCACAGAGCACTACAGTTCCTTCCATGAGAAAATATAGATGTTAGGAATATATTCTCTTTTAAAATATTATTTCTGAAACTGCAACATATATATATATATATATACATATATAATTTTTTTCTTTATTATTATTCTTTAATTTTTTGTGACCTCCTCTTTTAAGGAGACAGTTGGGAAGAAGAGGATTCCATACATGAAGGCTCCCTAGACTTATGTGGCTTCTATCAGCCTATTTCAAGTTCAGTGCACTCTCTAGTCAAATTAGTTTGAGAAAAGCTGACCTAGTGAATCAGAGTTTCCTCAGTAAGACAAGAAAAACAAAACATCAGCTTGGTATTAATTTCATTGTTGATGGAACTAAAAGGCAGCCTGATATAGTGGTCCCAAGGTCAGAAAGACCTCTAGTGTAGTATTGGCTATTTAATTATGGGCAATTTACTTAGTCTTTTCAGAGCCCTCAAGGCAACTTTTTACTAGTAAGTTTCAGGTTAGGTATCACTCTATGAAGAAATTGTGGATCTGGACCCTTCCACACCATGTAAAATTATGGCACTTCTTGCTTCCACTTCTCTCTTTTCCCTCTGTTTCTAGGGCCCCACACTAATAAAGATGCATAAGATTTCAACCACATGATATTTATTAGTTGTCAGGACTTTTAGGTAGGATTGGAGGGAAAGGAGAATAAGTGAATTAAACTCTTTAGTAATAAAACCGTGAAAGTTTCCACAAACTACTCCCTCCCCGTTGATTTAAACTCTAGTACACAAATGACTCCAAATCTCATAGGGCTTCCACAAATGGAATGCGAAAAGAATGGTTTAATTGAGTTGGAACTACCATCCAAAGGATTTAAATTGAATCTAGTGAAGTATAGCTTTTAAAAAATTAATTATTGTTCTTGAGTCCTTTTCTAAAGATTGAAGCATGTGGTGGTTTTTTATTTGTTTTTGGTGGTGGTAATGGACAGGGACTGCAACTCCTTTTCCCCAATGAAAAGCAAATGATATCATAGGGCCATTTCATTAAGTATAATGGCACAGGTAATTTTGGAAACTAATTTCTCATACATTTTGGATGAATACAAGGCACCATGATTGGTGAATGAGAACTAGACTTGAGTCAGAATATTGGAAACAAAAGGCCAAAAGAGAAATTAAGAAAACAAAAAGTAGAAAACTATTAAGTTAATAAATAAAAATAAAAGTCAGTTTTATGAAAAAAGGAATGCAACAGATAAGTCATTGGTTAATTTGATGTAAAAAAGAAATAAGAAAACCAAATTTATTATTGTCAGAAATGAAAAGAGTGAATTCACCACAAATGAAGAGAAAATTAAAACATTAGGAGCTATTTTGCCCAATCATATGCTAGCAAATCTGACAATTTAAGAAAAATACATAAATATTTACACAAATATAACTTGCCCAAATTAACAGAAGTGGAAAGAGAATAAATAACCCCACTTAGAACAAGAAATTGAATAAGACATCAATGAGTTCCCTAAGAAAAAATCCCCAGGGTCAGATGGGTTCATAAGTTAATGCCACCAAACAATTAAAGAATGATTCCAATACTATATATACTATTTGGAAAAATAGGTAAAACAGGAATCTTTCCACATTCCTTCTATGATACAAGTATGGCATGAATACCTAAACCAGAAAGAATAAAAATATAGAAATAGACAAATTTCCTTAAGGAATATGGATGCAAACATTTTAAATGAAATACTAGCAAAGAGATTACAGCAATATATCACAAAGATCTTGCACTTTGATCAGGTGGGAATTATTTCATGAATATAGGACTTGTTTGATATAAAAAAACTATTAGCATAATTGACCATACCAATAACAAAACCAACAGAAATCATAGGGTTATCTGAACATGCAGAAAACAATTTTTTTTTACAAACTATAGCACCCATTCTTAATAATAAAAAAAAAGACTAGAGAGCACAGAAATAAAAGAAATTTTCCTTAAAATGATATGTAGGATCCATCTAAAACTATCAGCAAGTATTATCTGTCATGGGGAAAAGTTCAAAGCCTTCCCAGAAGGATCAGGGGTGACAGGGGTGAACCACAACTGCTCACTATCACCTCTATTACTCATATTGTACCAGAATGCTAGCTATAGTTAAAACAGAAAAAAAAAGTTGAAGGAATCACTATTGGCAACGAGGAAACAAAACCATCACTGAGTGCAGAAGATATGACATTATACTTAGAGCACCCTAGAGAATCAATTAAAAAAACTAGTTGAAATAATGAATAACATTAGCAAAGTTTCCAAATATAAAATAAACTCATATAAGTCATCAGCATTCCTATATATTGTTAACAAAATCTAGCATGAAGAGATAGAAAGAGAAATACCATTGAAAATAACAGTAGACAATATAAAATACTGCCAAAACAAACTCGGGAGGTATATGAACACAATTACAAAACATTTCTTACACAAATGAAGTCAGATCTAAACACTTAGAAAAATAATAAGTGTTCATGGACAGGCCAAGTCAATAAAATAAAAATGACAATTATACCTAAATTTATTCACTGCTATAACAATCAAACTACCAAAATTATCTTATAAAGCTAGAAAAAAATAAAATTAATCTAGAGGAACAAAAAGTCAGGATTATCAAGGGAATCAGTGGGAGAAAAATGTGAAAGAAGGAAGGCTAGTGATGCCAAAATTCAAATTATATAAAAAGTGCTAATCATCAAAACAATATGGTACTGGCTAAGAAAGAGTGGTGGATCGGTGGAGTAGGCTAGCAACATAATGCACATTAGCAAATGGCCATAATGCTCTAGTGTTTGATAAATCCAAAGATCCAAACTTTTGGCAGAACTCAGTATTTGACAAAAATTGCTGGAAAAACTGGAAAACATTTTGGCAGTGACTATGTATAGACCAACATCTCACACTGTATACCAAAATAAGATTAAAATGGATAAATTATTTAGGCATAAAGGCATCATCAGTAAATTAGGAAAATATGGAAAAATTTGCCAATCAGATTTATGGGTAAGGAAGGAGTTTATGATCAATCAAAAGATAGAGAGCACCATAGGAAGTAACATGGTAATTTTTGAAATTTCAAAGATTTTGCACAAACAAAACTAATGCAGCCAAAACTAAAAGAAAAGGAAGAAATTGAGAAAAAAAATTATAGCAAGTTTCTTTGACAAAGGCCTAATTTTTCAAGTATAAAGGGAACTGAGATAAATGTATAAAAATAAGATCAATTGATAAATGGTCAAATGATACAAACAGACTGTTCTCAGAAGAAGAAATCAAAGTTATCAATAGTCACATAAAATCCTCTAAATCACCACTGATTAGCGAAAGGCACATTAAAACAACTCTGAGATAATAAATGCTTGGGGGGATGTGGGAAAATTGGGACATGTGTGTGCTAGTGGTGTAATTATGAATAAATTGGTTTAATCATTCTGTAGAGCAATTTGGAACTACACACTGCATATCTTTTGACCCAGTGATGCCACTTAAAAGTCTATATTCCAAAGAGATCAAAGAAAAGGAGAAAGGACCTATTTGTACAAAAATATCCATAGCAATTCTTTTTGTGGTGATGAAGAATTGGAAATTTGGAGGTGGGTCATCTGTTAGGGAACTACTGAAAAAGTTGTGGTATAGGAGTGTTATAGAGTACTTATTTTTCTATAACAGATGATGATCAAGATGGTTTCAGAAAAACCCTGGTAAGTTTTATATGAACTTATGCAAAGTAAAATGAGCAGCACCACAAGATAGTTATACACAATAACAGTAGTATTATAAGGATGAGCAACTATCAAAAACTTAGCTACTCTGGTCAGGAGCAATCCAAGACAAGGAAGTCATGATGAAAAATGCTATCCACTCTAAAAAGAGAACTGATGAACTTAGAATGCAGATTTTTAGCAATGTTTTCCACTTGGTTTTTCATGCTGTGTGTATGTTTTCTTTGACAACATGGAAATATTCTTTGCATGATTGCACATGTGTAATCAATATCATATTACTCATCTTTTCAAGGGGTGGGACCAGGTGGATGGCAGGGAAAAAATATGGAAATCATTTTTTTAAATGAATGTTAGAATTTTTAAATGTATTTCAAGAAATTTTTAATGAAATAAAAATATATTTTAAAACATAAAAGCCTAAATCTCACACCAATCCAAATTTTCAGATATTTATTATTTCTTTTTATGAACAATATTTTCCAATCAAATTGGAAACCTATAACTATTTTCTCTCTCCATTTATAGAATCTGAACTCTTTCCCTACAATGTATTGCCTCCCCATCTTCACCTTTCAGAATCATTCTCCTTTCTCTAGGTTTTAGCTTCTAGTACTGACTTCTTGGTGAAGACTTCTTTGACTTTCCCAGTTGATAACCATCCTCAAAATCCCCTGTGTTTACTTCTCTATATATCTGTCATATTCCGTCCCTTTCCCCCAATAAAAATAATGCTCTTAGACTTGCAAAATAAATAACAGATGGATGGAAATCTTGTGTTGAGACAGAATATGCTCTTTGAATGGTCTGGAGGTCTGGACTTTCATCATGTAGTGTCACTGTTGAGACCCAATAGGCAAGAGTAGTCTCCAAACAGCCTTTCCCAAATAGGTATTTGCTGCTATTTTTCTTGTTGCATATTTCTACTGCCACAATCTGTGTGCCAAAAAAAGCCATGGAGTATTTCTTTTCCAAAAACCATAACCTTGAAATTTCTAGTCTGGTCTCTATCATTTTTAAAATGACATCAGTCCCTCACTATACCTACTACAATACAACTGAATTGGATTCTTGGAGACACATCTCAGCAGAGAGAGCTGGATGAAATAGTTGTAAGGACCCTTATGGAAAGCAATTCAGACTGTTGAGGACACAGTGCAATCTTTTTAGCCTATAAAAATACAGAACATGCTTTAGAATAGACCAGACAGAACTATACTGGTGCAAGAACTGGAAAAAACCTGTGAAAGGAATAGATGGAACTGCAGCAATAGTAGCACAGTTGGAGAAATGGAGGATGCGAAACATGGAGACTGACCAAAAGCACTAAGCATCTAGAGCCTTCCCTTGATCCATGTTCACCTAGTGGAAAGAATTTATCTGAGAACTGTGGGACTGTGTTTACTCTGAAAGGCTGTTGAAATCTGGTGAATTTCTTTACTTTTTTCTTTATATGAGGCTACTTGGGAGGCTTTGTTACTCCTAAGTGATTTATGTTCTATTAAATTGCTTCCTTGCTGTTTGGATAAGTATTTTAAAATGTGCTTGTTCTAGTTAAAATTGAGATCCAATCTTAATAATGTTCTGGGTATATATCTTGGTATACAGGGAGTGTGGATAGGGTTGGGAAGTGGGAGGAAAAGAGAGACAAATGACTATTTTGATACCTAGAATTTAACAGGTTGGAGATTTTCAATTATGCTGGGGTGAACAGAAGTCACTCTGATCTCTAGATTCTGAACTTTTGGTGTTTTTAAAAAATTAATAATCTTCATTTTACACATCCTAAATTTTTAGAGAAAAGCTGATTTATTTATCTGAAGCATGTTGGGCTGATTTAATCTGGGCTGGGTTATCTCCACACCTCTCTCCTTCCCTTCCCATCTCCCTCTGATGTAAGGGGAAACCAGTGCTTCTAGGTGGAAGATAGTAAGGAAAAGGGAAAGGGCAGTGGTCAAAGGCAAAACTCTGCTCAAAGTTCAGCCAGTAGAAGAAATAATGACTGGGAGGAGTCAGCTCTTCTCATTCCTATAAGGGCAGGAGACGGAGGAAAGTGTTCTTCACTCAATTTGCTGCACAAGAGCACCTATCTCTTATATAGTCAATCCAGATAACTAATGCAGAACAATCACTGTCCATTCTTGATAATCCCTCATCACTTTTTACCCTTCATTATAAGGCTCCTTCTTTAGCTCGATTTTGGTTGATAAAGGGGAAAAGCCTCTTTGGGAGCCCTCTTATTCCCTCTCCACTAGAACTGCTTTCCTCATATCCACCTAAATTCCAAACCAAGTACTATCCTTTGGACACTGACCACCAAGTCTCTGGAACATAATAAGTGCTTCATAAATCAATGGCCATCAAAATCCCCAGATTAGCCTTTCTTCTATTTGGAATCTAGAGGATTGGTCCAGTCATCTAAATTACTGTGTTCAGTTCTAGACACCACATTTTAAGATTGTTGTTTGTCCTTCCTCCTCTTTGAAAATGACATCAGGCTCTAGGGCAGAGCCAAGATAGCAGAATAGAAAGACACACATATGCTAGCTCCGAACCCACAGCCCAAAATTATCTATAAAAAGAACTCCCAACAAATTCTGGAACAGTGGAGCTGCGCAGCAACAGGGTGAAGGAGATTTCCAGAGAGCCCTGAAAACCCGATCCCAAAGGTCCATTGCACACCGAGCCCAAAGGGGAGCCCAGCCCTGCCCTGGTTGCGTGGCACCGAGAGGAGCAAGCATATCTGAGCAGTCTTCAGGGATGGAATCTCCAGTGGCCATGAAGGTCCCTTCACCCACAGATGCACAGGTCAGTGAGAGAGATGTCTGGATGGGCTGAGAGGGGAGCAGGGTGTCTCCATGACACAGGCCCCCTCAGGAGGCAGCAGCAGAGGTAGCAGGCAGCCAGAGGCTCCCAGAGCAAGCAGCAGCTCTGCAGCAACTCCATTAGGGAAGGTCTCTGCATAAACTCCCTGAGGGAACTGAGCCTGGGAGGCAGCCCTGCCCCCACATTGAGCACCAGAAATTAAGCTCCCATTGAATAGCAGCCAGGCCAGCCACCGAAACTCCTGAAGCTAGGGAGCAGCATTTGAATCTCAGACCCCAAGCACTAGCTGGGCGGATCTAGGCGGGGGTGGACAGGAGCCTCAGAAGTCAAGTAACTGGCTGGGAAAATGCCCAGAGAAGGGAAAAAAAATAAGACCATAGAAGGTTACTTTCTCGGTGACCAGATGATTCCACCATTTCTCTCTGATGAAGAAGACTAATGCTTACCATCAGGTAAAGACATAGGAGTCAAGGCCTCTGTATCCGAAACATCTGAAATAGATATCCAATGGGTTCAGGCTTTGGAAGAGCTCAAAAAGGATTTTGAAAATCAAGTTAGACAGCTGGAGGAAAAGCTGGGAAGAGAAATGAGAGAGATGCAAGAAAAGCATGACAAACGGGTCAATACCTTGATAAAGGAGACCCAAAAAAATGCTGAAGAAAATAACACCTTGAAAAATAGGCTAACTCAATTGGCAAAAGAGGTTCAAAAAGCCAATGAGGAGAAGAATGCTTTCAAAAGCAGAATTAGTCAAGTGGAAAAAGAGGTGCAAAAGCTCACTGAAGAAAATAGTTCTCTCA
>CM053771.1:399133547-399235966 GCA_028658325.1 Potorous gilbertii | reverse complement strand
AATATAGTTAGTCTTACACAACACGACTATTATGGAATTCATTTGCAAAACTACACAGATATGGCCTATATTGAGCCTGCCTTTCCAAAAGAAATGGTTGTGGAGGGAGGGATGGGAGAAGTTGGAACTCAAAGTTTTAGGAACAACTGTTGAGTATTATTCTTGCTACTAGGAAATAAGAAATACAGGTAATGAGGAATAGAAAATTATCTGGCCTACAGGGCAAAAGGAAAGATGGGGACAAGGGAAGGGAGGGATGATAGAAGAGAGAGCAGATTGGTGATAGGGGAAATTAGAATGCTCAGTGTACTGTGGGGGGAGGGGACAAATGGGGAGAAAATTTTGGAACCCAAAATTTTATGAAAATGAATGTAAAAAGTTAAATAAATAAATTGATTAAAAAATAAAAATAAAATAAAATATTTCGGTAGTACATTGCAGTGTAATTGATTTCCTTTGAAATCTTATGTGTTTTATTTTATGCATTTGACATTATTCTAATGTTTCCTCAGGTCACCAACAAAAGATCCATGATAAAAAAAAGGTTAAGAACCTTTGGCTTATTCCAAACCTCTCATTTTAAAGAATCTGGGACTCAGAGAGTTTGAAGTGGCTTGTTTAAAGTCACACATATAATAAATAGCTAAGCCAGGATTTGAAATCAGATCTTGTAACTCCAAATCTAGCCCTCTCTCTACCACTAGAAATGCTTTTCCTCAAGACTTGAATCAAGATCAAGTGCCTGCCAATCAAGTGTTCTGTCTACAATAACACACAGGCTGGTTACGTTATTATAATTCGTTAATATAAACGACACTATAATCTTGTAGGGGAAAAAATGACACATATAGATCTTTAATAGTCAAAAAGTGGTAAAAAGCAGGAAGTGTGTCATCAATAGTGCTAAGTTTAGTGTCTCTTTCAACTGTCATCCATTTTAAATATGGCTGATGCAGGCGCATCCTGGGCAGAAATGATCTAGAAAAAATTCTGCCATGTTACAAAAGTAATTTGAGTTAAAAATATTTCTTAAATTGAACATCAAGAATTTGACATAAATTACTTTACATGAACTATCAATAAATGGCAAACTATTTTTGAGACATATCTGGGGGTGTTCCAGGTTGGCCTCACACCTTGCAGCAAGCATTACCGGTGATTCTCCCTTCCTCTAATGAGAAGCAAGTACCAAGTAGGTGGGCTGAGATATCTGGCATACCTTCTATCTACACCTATGAAAACTAACAATTTATTAAAATCTCTATTCATGAAATGAATCCCAAACAGTTTATTAAAAGGAGTCCATATCATGCAATGGAAAGGACATGAGAACAGGGATAAGAAAAAATAGGTTCAAGTCTTAGCTCTTTCAAGCTATTTATACTCTCTGAGTCAGTTTCTTTATTTATAAAAAAAAACAATGGATGGGAGAGGATTCTGGGAAGATAGCAGAGTAGGTCAGAGAACTTTCAGTTCTTCAAATTTCCTCCACAAAAAAAGACAGAACAAAACCTCAGAGTAGCGGAAATAAAAATGAGGTAAAGCAGTTGTGCTCCTAAGATAATTTTAGAAGACCTCAGGAAAGATCCAACCTCCAAGATTGACTTGGAGTCCAGACTGACACTGCAGAATCAACAAGCAAGCCCTTGGGGCAGTCAGGTTGAGAGATAAACTCATCCTTGGAAACATCATCTTGCAGACAGTGTTGGGGTCTGACTGCTGAGGAGGAAAAGACTGAAGGACCTCCCACTGTCAAGGGACACCCTAATCCTTACACCAAGCCAAGTTGTGCTGTGCTGGCCAGACAGATCCTGGGCTAGGCTGGTGCTGCAAGGTGGATAGAAGGAAGAAGGAGCTAGCACACCCATGGTAAGTGCAGTAGTGAAGGGCAGGAGCCTTATTTGCTATGGGATCTTGCTGGACAGCTTAGTATTTGGTTTCAGGTCCAGGTCAAAGAGAAAAGCTGTAGGTTACAGTCACCAAAGGGACTGTAGGGAGCAAGATCATTTATGGGATAGTGGGGCTGGGGGACTCTAGCTGTGGCTTAGGAAGGGAGAAGAGAGCTCAAGGTTGGGACCTAAAACAGACCTCAGAAAATAACTGTGAGAGGGACCTGAGGCTTGGGGCATCAGTCCCTCTTCCTCCAAATTACAACTGGATGACACTAATAGCTGCTAAAAATAAAATATAAACAAACAAACAAATATATAAATTAAAAATAAGTAAGTAAAGGAGAAGGAACTAAACCATAGATAATTAGAATGGGGATAGACAAGATCTGGGTTCATATTCGGAGGAAGATAATGGAGCTAAAAAAAAAAGCTCCTCTTTTTTTTTTTCAATGAGAAACATTCAAGTGGCCCTAAACACAAAAAGAGTTCTTGGAAGGACTTAAAAATTAAATAATAGAAATCAAGGAAAAGTTAGAAAAAAAATAAGAACAATTCAAGAAAATTATGAAAAGAAAGTCAACCAACTCAAAATAGAGAATCAAAAACTTTGAAGAAAATAATGCCTTGTAAGAAGAAGCTAATGATTCTAAGACACCAAGAAATCATAAAACAAAATCAAAAGAATGAAAAAATAGAAGAGAAAGTGAAACAATCTCATCAGAAGAACAGTGGACCTAGAGAACACGTTGAAGAGAAATAATATAAAAATAGTCAGACTACCTGAAAATTACTATTAAAAAAAGAATCTTGATACCATATTATAAGAAACTATCAAGGAAAATTGTCTTGAAGTTCTAGAACAAGAAGGCAATGTAGGAACAGAAAAAAGTTCACTGATCAGCACCTGAAAGAGTTCACAAGATGAAAACTTACAAGAATATCAAAGCCAAGTTTTGAAGCTCCCATGGTTAGGAGAAAATATTAGAAGCAATAAGAAAAATTTAAATATCATGGAGCTACAATAAGGATTGCACAAGACCTAGCAGCTACTATGTTGAAGGACTGTATGTCATGGAATACTATATTCCATAGAGCAAAAGAGCCAGGATTTCAACCAAGGGTAACTCACCCAGCAAAGTTAAGTATAATCCTGACTGAAAAAAATGGACACAACAAACTCGTAGACTTTTAAGTTTTTGTCACATAACTCTCAGAAAATTCAACATATAACTTCCAGGAGAAATATACGATAAGGTAAGCATTAAAGCCCAAGTATAAGGAGCTCAATTAGGTCAAATCGTTTATTTCGTCTATGTGAAGATAGTAACTCTCTTACGGTTGTCATTAATTATTTGGGTAGTTTGAAAGAAAAAAGTATGTACTGAGCTGAGTATGATAAGATGAGTATGTGATTCTCAAAAAATAAAGCTAGGTAGGGTGAGATAAAAAGGAGAAATTATCTCATACAAATGAAGCAAAAAGGAAAAATGGATACATAAGAAGCTAGTACAGGAAGGGCAGGTAGTGCTGGAACCTTACTCCCATCGGGAATGGGTTAAAGAGGGAAAAATATATATGTCGAGAAGGATATAAAAGTGTTCTGAATTCAGAAAAAAATAAGAAGTCAAGGGGAGAGGGTGAGGGGAGAGGATAAAGGAAGAGCTCTCATAGTGGTGGTTAGGTTAAAGAATAGAAGGGCAAGGTAGTGGGGAGAAGTAAAGCAGAGGAGTGAGGAAGGATAGTGTAAATAGGGTGAGGATAGTGAGGAAAAATAGTAAGGAGGAAAACACGCAACAAGTAATAATAGTTTAGAGAATGTGAATGGGAATAAAATGGAAATGAATACCAAATTTAAAATTTGAATTCAACAATATGTTACTTTCAGGAAACATAAAAATAAGTGATACACAAAAAGATAAAATAAAGGGCATGAGTAGAATTTAGAAGGAAAAAAAAAAGCAAGGATACTAATCATGATCTCAGACTAAGTTAAAGCTAGAACAGACACTCAAAAGTGGAAAATAGAGAAACTACACAGTATCAGCAATGTTATTTAATATAGCTTTAGATGATTTAAAATGCCTAGATAGTATAAAATACCTGAGTGCATACCTGCTAAAACAGACACAGAAATTATACGAACAGAGACATAAAACACTTTTTATGCAAATATTCAGATCTAAATAATTAAGACAATATTTATTGTTTGTGTTAGTTAAAGATAATATAATAGAAAATGACAATTTTACCTAACTACTCTATTTACTCAATTTCATCTCAATTAAATTATTAAAAATTATCTTACTGAGCTAGAAAAAATATTAACAAAGTTCACTTGGAAGAACTAAAAGGTCAGAAATGCAAAAAAACCAAAACCCAATGCCACAAAAAAACAACCAGGGAACAAAGATTTAAAGAAGCAGATTTAGCAGTGTCAGACCTTAAACTATATCATAAAGTGAGAGCATTGTTGAAGTGTAAAAAAGATGATTTTAATTATTTTAAATTAAAATTTTCTTGTATGAATAAAATCTACATAGCCAAAAACAGAAAGAATGCAAAACAAATTTGAGAAAATATTTTCATAGAGAATCTCTCAGATAGGATATGACTGGGTTGAAATATTGCTGTGGCATAGGAAATGATGAATGAGTTCATTTAGAAAAACATGGAAAGACTTGCACTTATGAAGGAAGATTCTATCTATCATCAGATAAACAGATGATTGGAGGAAATAAACATAGTACAGTCTTACATATATGTATATCAATGTAAATGCATATATGTATAAATGTGCATGTTCATAGATATCTATGTATGTGTGTATATGTGTGTGTGTATGTATATCTACACTTACTTGTAGCTTTCTATAGGGTAGGGAGGTGGGGAGGAAAGGGAAAATTAAGGAAAAACTGCAAATTAGAGAACAAAAGAAAACCAATAAGGAACCAAAGAAAAGTTGGATATCTTTGAAAAAATGCATAGGATTTATTATATAGGGGGTTTTTTTGAAGTAGAAATTTATCGTTCTATGTTGAATATTCTTTTATGGTATGCTATGCACATGGAAATTTTTTTCTTTTTTAATTTTGCATTTAAGTTTAAAGTAAAAAATGCCAGAAAATATCAAAAAATATCAAAAAGGATGATAGCAATAAGTATTCTACTTACTTCACAAGTTTGCTGCAAGAATGTCCTTATCTGAGTGAAAGGGACTTCAGTATCCATGTAGTCCAAATTATATCTACCCAAAAATCCTCTATATGACATTTCTAACAAGTCATCATCTAGCCTCTACCTAAAGACCTCCAGTGATTAGAAACTCATTGACTCATATGCAAACTATTGTACTCCAAGACAGTAAGTTGGAAAGATTTTCTTTATAGAAAACTTAAATGAATATATATACCTATTCATTTGGGAAGAGAAATATATCTTACCAAGCAAGAAAGTAGGAGAGGAAGGACAATAGAAATAAAGAGTGATAAAGGGGAGGTGGATTACAGGAGAGGGTCACCAGATGGAGAATAGACTTTTGCAAATGGACCAGGTAAAAGGAGAGAGAGACAGACAAATGGAAGAAAATAAGATAAAGGGAAATACATCATTGGTAAGCATACATCTGAATGTAAATGGGATGAATTCACCCATAAAACAGAAGTAGGTAGCAGAATGAATAAGAAACCAGGATCCAACAATATGTTGTTTATAAGACACACATTTGAAACAGAAAAACATACAAAGAATCAAAATAAGGGACTAGAGCAGAATCTATTATTTTCCAGCTGAGTTTAAAAAAAAGCAGGAGTAGCAGTCATGATTACAGACTGGCTAAAGGAGAATTAGACCTACCTTTTAAAAAGAGGTAATCAGGGAGCCTACACACCTCTAAAAGGTGACCTAGACAACGATATATCCAATAAATAAATAAGTAACATCAGTTTCTCTGATAAAAGCCTTACTTCTCCACTATATAGGAAAGAGTCAAATTTATAAAAATCAGAGCCATTCCCCAGTTGATAAATGGCCAAAGATATGAACAGGTAGTTTTCTGAAGAAGAAATCCAAGTTTTCTGCCGTCATATAAAAATACTCTAAGTCATTATTGATTAGAGATTGATAGAAAAGTGCTTAGTGATTAGAGAAAACAACTCTGAGGTGACGTCTCACATCTAAAAGACTGGTTAACATGATAGACAGGAAAAGGACAAATGCATGATAGGAAGTAGAAAAATAGAGACACTCCTGCACTGTTGGTGTAGTTGTGAATTAATCCAACCATTCTAGAGAATCCCAAAGGTCTAGCAAGATGTGTATGCCGTTTGACCAAGAATACCACTACTAGATCTGTATCTCAAAGAGAAAAAAGGAAAAAGAAATAAGGGGCCTTTGTGTATAAAAATATTTGTAGTACCTTTTCACGGTGACAAACAATTGGAAGTGAAGGGGATGTTCATCTGTTAGATGATATCTGAATAAGGTGTGATATATGATTGTGACGAAATATATTGTGTCTTTAGGATGGTCTCAGAAAAACTTGGGAAGATATATATGAATTGATGGAATGTGAAGATCATTGTATATCGAATCAGCAACATTGTGAGAATGAGCTATTGTGAAAGATTAGCTATACACTGATCAAAAACAATTCCTAAGAATTCATGATGAAAAATGCTATGCACCTCAAGAGAACTATCTGATGAACTGCGTACAAATTGAAATATATTTTTTCACTTTTTTCCTGATTTTTCGTGACAGTTAATCATGTTTTACATGATTTCACATATATAATTGGTATCATATTGCTTGACTTCTTAATGGTAAGGGAGATACTGGAGTGAAAAGAAGAATTAGACCTCAAAACAATTTTAAATAAATGTTAAAATAAAATAAAATATGAAAAAGTCAACATAAAAAATAGCAAATTATGTTAGATGAAAACAGAAGAAAACATTGGAAAGATACTATGACAGGTAATAAACTTTTTTCATTCGTAACTTTAGAGAATCTTATAGACACAAAACTTATCCTTCAGAAACTATAGAAACTTATTTTACAAAATTTATCATGCAAGTTATGTATTTGCTTATATGTGTCTATATATGTTCATATTTTGTGTATATATAAATTTGTAACTGATCTAAAATAGTATCATTCATTTTCTATTTTCTTATTACTCAAGTTAGTTGTAAAAAAGTTATTTCAATAATTGATTTTTAATCATTTTAAAGGCACAAAGATACTTTGGTTCGCAAGTAGTTTTTATCAGAAAAGAAAAGCAAATACTCAGAATCTGAATCAGGACACTGTCCATGAGAACTCTCCATGAGGTCATCTTTGTTTAAGAATATCTTCAAGACATGACTCAATTATCGTCTTCTAGACAAAGCTCCTCCTGATACCCCTAATTGCCAATGCTCTCCTTCCCTATTATTTGCTTATTTTGTATTTATTTCATAAGTACTTATATATATATATATATATATATATATATATATATATATATACACACACATATATTCATGTTGACTTTCCTAGTAGTAGTAGTAGTAGCCATTGCCATCATCATAGTAGTTGTAGTCATAGTCAGAATCATAGTAGTAGTAGTAGTAGTAGTAGTAGTAGTAGTAGTAGTAGTAGTAGTAATTTATATGGTCTCCTATGAACCAGGCATTGTATTTTGCAAGTATTATTTCATTTGAATTTCACAACTACCCTGAAGGTAAGGTGCTATTTTTATCACAATTTTACAGCTCAGAAAACCAAGGCCAACAGAGGTTAAGTGACTTGCCCTGGGTAACATAGTAAGTGTTTGAGTCTAAACCAAAGAACATAAGCTTATTGAGAGTAGGGATTATTTAATTTTTTTGTCTTTGTATCATGAGCCAAAGTTCAGGGCTTGGCACATAGTAAGCATCTAATAATCTGAAGGATCAGATAGTCATCCAGGAAAAAGTCTATTGTTTTTGTCCTACATAAAATAAATTATGCCAAATAATATGCAGAAATTCCAGTTACCCAATTAACAGAGCCAGTATCAGCATCTTATATGGAAAGTTTTCATCTCGGACTGACCCAACGAAGAGCCCTACCATGAGCAAAATTTGTTTTCTGCTTCTTAACTTCTCTGTCCTTTCCTTTTCCTTTCCTTCTCCCATGGTACTTTCTACTATCCCTCTTCCCTCCAAATATA
The DNA here is from genome assembly GCA_028658325.1 of Potorous gilbertii. Lineage (NCBI taxonomy): Eukaryota > Metazoa > Chordata > Mammalia > Diprotodontia > Potoroidae > Potorous > Potorous gilbertii. Next base: position 399,227,881 of record CM053771.1, on the reverse strand, counting down.
ACAGCTGAGACTGTAGTTCACTGCCAATATCTCCCAATGGCTACATTAAGGCAGTGGTCTCCAAAATGGAGGCAGGATCCCCAAGGAGAGGTGATCTAACCCCTAGGAGGTGTATGATCAACTAATTAGAGATTGGGAAGATGAGTGGGAAGCTTGTTTTAAACAAAAGTTCAATAATAATGTATAAAACCCATGTCTATCAGGCCTCTTTGCTTTTAGATTTATACCTATGACATTGCTACCATACTGTTCTTAGTATGAACATTATATAATGTTGTCGACATTCATTAGGAGTGCCCCAAGTGTCTCTGTAACATAGTCCATTGGACCCTTCTCATAGCTGTTGTTGTGTTCGTCCTTCATTTGTGAAGAGGACCATGACATCAAGATGATGACATGACTTGCATTTGACTTTGTTTTGAGTGAAGGAGAGCTGTACAGGTCACCAGCCTCACTTTCTCCTCCTGAGCCATCGGAATCCAGCGACCAGATATTCACCAGGATGCAACGGGAGACCTTGACCTTTTAGGCTAAGGCCTTTTCAGTGAGGTGATGCCCATTCAGTAAATAGGCCTCTTGGAATAAGACTTCTGAAAAGATAACTATAAATTAAAACCTTGATCATCCTACTATCAACTGTGTCATTCCAGATTCCATGCCTAATAGCAATTCCATTAATGCGGGTGTCCAGTGTAACCGTGAGAATGGATACCATTCAGATCTGTTCTGAAGCATATGCTGCAAATTTGGAAGAATGATAAAGCACGGAAGATTTGATTGTATACACATTACAAATGAAGAATCTTGAGAAGTTCGAAACTAAGAGTGATCCTTTTACTTCTCAATAAAGTTCCCTCTAGCTCTACAATGATCACATTGCAGAAAGAACAGGGGACTCACGATTAATTCAAATTTAACTGGCTTAATTTCAATCTCAAAAGATGGATCAGTACGAGTACCCTGCTCCCAGTTCAGATCTCGATCGTCTCCGTGCAGTAGGGGGCAGTTTTGTGGTTTTCCTTCCCTGCTCCCCTAAAATAATGATCCCCTGGTGGTCGGCTTTCATTTTGAGGAGTCTCTGAACTTAACGTAGTCCACTCTCAGAGGATAGATCGTGAATAGATTATGAAACCCGTACCACAGTACAACTCAATAAGAAGGGACACCATTCAGCGATTGCACATGATTGTAATATAAAGGTATGACATACATTTCAAAAGTAGCTACTGGATGATTCATACTGTACTAGACACAAGAGATAGACACAGTTAAAGGGTCCTACCCTTGAGGAGATTAAAATCAGTTAGGAGGATAAGATAGAAAGAGCAATGGTTTTTGTTTTCCTTTTGGTCTGGTCATCTCTGATTCTCTGATTGGAGAGAGTGGGCACAGCTCTTCACAGAACCTCTGTTTAAGGAGGGTACCCAGGATGGCCTTCCCATCATTTCCTACCCAGATGTTCTCTTGAACTTCTTCATAGTCTCCAGAAAATCACCATCTCCCAAGATCATCTGAAACTCATACTTTTTGGTACTCCCTGCCCCTGAGTCTCCTCCTTCCTTCCCATTGATTGGAGAGCGTAAAGGATAGACATCAAAGAGATCATCCATTTAAGGAGAGAACTCAGAGAAGCCATCTCACCATTCCCTACCTAACTATAGGACTTCCTTACATGTCAAATATTCTCCACTTCCTTTCTTTGCATCCCCGGTGCTTAGTGTTGTGTCTGGCAAACAGTAGGTTCTTAGTAAGTGTTTATTAACTGATTGACCTAGGATGTAATCTGGACACTATCTGTCAATGTAGAGCAATACATGCTTTTCAATTTATAGTTTTAGAAAATTGTAAGGGTATTTGAGAGAATAAATGACTTACCAGAGTCACACAGCCAGTATTCATCAGAGGTGAGACTAGAATCTAGGAGATTCTTTCTCAGAGATTGACCTTTTTGTGCACCACCCAATGGTAGCTCTTGGCTAGCAATAAATATAATTCAATATGATAAGTGCTTTTGGAGAGATCTGAAGAAAAGATGTCAGAGAGGGAGAAGATCCTTCTAATTTGATGAGGGTCAATGAAAGCTCTCTGGAGGTGCAGATATTTCAGCTAAGCTTTAAAGAAAGATCAAGAGTTTTGCAATTAAAGAAAGGAAAGGAGAGCATGAACTGAAAAAAATATCTCAGTTTGAGAGGGCCTGTCTTGTACTTCAGGCCTGCCTTCATAGCATGATGAGACTTTAGAAGAGGATTTTAGTCAAGGACTTGTTCTTATTGAATAAAACATATTTGTGTTACACAATAGGATTGTTAGATTCTAGGGGTGCTCAGGCAGAAAGATAGAGCAGTTGTGTGCCAGAGATGGTGCTGGCATGAAGATTCCTATGATTTCACTAGACTATTTAAAAAACAGAGGAAGCATGGAGTAGTGGAGAGAGAAGGTCTCTGGGAACCTGGAAGACCTAGTTTCATGTCTTATCTCTGATGCATATTGGGTGTGTGACCTTGAGCAAGTCATTAAACTTCATGTTATTCTGGGCCAAAGGTGCTATGCACTCAACACTCCAAAGTGCTGTGAGATCTGATTAAAATATAAATAATAGCATAATAAAATATCGAGAACATTACATTTTAAAACCAAGTCAGTATGCAGTCTTCAGGGATCTTTATGTATACATAAGGTATCTCTGTTTCCATTTGAAATTGACATAACTACTCAAATAACTTTTTAGAATACAAGCTCATTGGTAAAATATGACAAAGAAGGATTCTGGAAAATTTTTGTAAGGATTTTGGAAAAGTGTTGAGTAGAATCAGTGTACAAAACAGTGTACAAAAAATAAAAAGTCAGTGTATTGAAAATGAACCTGCAGAAAATTTGGCATGAGACCCAACTAAGCCATATTATCTTAAGGATGAACCTGGAAAAGGGACCACAAATGAATGTGAAATGGAATATTCTTGCCAGTATTTCTGTAGTGAACTACTCTCATCATTGTTGCCAATAGAACCATCGAAGCTGTACTTCCAATACCTCGGTACCTGTTTTGCTATATGAGGAAGTGAAAATATCACTCAAGGAAATGAAATCAGCAAGAGTGATGAGGTCTAATACACATAGGAAAAAAAATAGTGCTAGTAGTAGTAACTCAATTTTTAAAATATATAGGGATTGTTATATAAAACACCCCAAAGACAAGATTATTCCAGAGTTATAGGAAAGCTCACAGATATAATTGTTCCTTCCCCAAAAGCAACTAATAACCATAGAAACCTATGACTCCAATTTCATTTCTATAAAATCTTGCTGAAAACAATTTGTTGATTCATTGAGGGGAGCTTTAATGTAAACATGAAAAGGGACTGGGCAGGTTCTTGCAGACAATTCTTAAAGCAGAACGTATCTTCATAAACCCATCATTGACTAAGAGGTGTACAGAATAAAAATCTGATCTCACAGCTTTTTGTGGTTGTGCATTTGTTTTGGTTCTGTCCAACTGTTCGCGACTTCATTTGGGGTTTTCTTGACAAATATACTGGAGTAGTTTCTCCAATTCATTCTACAGATAAGGAAACTGAAGCTAAGTGATTTACCCAAGGTCATACAGATAAAAAGTATCTTAGGTCAGATTTGAATTCAGATCTTCCTGAGTCCAGATCTGGAGCCCTTGTATTTATTATTTGTTCAATAACAAATATATGCACATATACATATATGGATGGATGTGTGTATATATGAACATGTGTGTGTTCACATATATGTGTATTTTATATGCACATATACATATGTATATGTGTGTGCACACACATTATATATGCATATGTGTGTACATATACATATATGTACATGTGTGTATATGTAAATTCCGTTCAGCTGGTTCAATGCATAGAGAGGTGGTCTGGAGTCAGGAAGCCTCTAATGCAATCTAGTCTCAGACACTTACTAGCTACTTAACCCAGAGAAGTCAATCAACCTGTTTGCTTCAGTTTTTTCATCTATAAAACGAGATCAAAAATAGCATCTACTTCTCAGAATAGTTGGGATCAAATATGATGATAACAGCTCTTAGCACAATACTTGGCAATAATGAGTGTTACATAAATTATCAATAATATTTATATTATATATAATATACATTATTATGCAAAAGAAAAACTTAAAGGTCTCTCTCCAACAAGATATTTGCCATGTATAGCAATATATGGAAACTATTATTGCTTTCTCCTTTCAAGAATAAAAACCTTGAAAAAAAAAATATATATATATATTTAGTTTCTCTGACATATTCACTTGACTTTATGTGGAGCCAGAAGAAACAAAAGAAGGAGAAAGAAGAGTCTAGGAATTGTTTCTTTTGGGGAGTGGGTTTCAAGGCCTGGTTCCCTACCCCTACTATGGGCTAAGAGAGGGAGACAATTTTAGAACTGTAACTGGGTCCTTCATATCATGAGTGTCTCTGATGTAAAGCCTATACATAAGCTTAAACAAGATTCCCTAGTTGAAACAAACACAGAAATAATTTCATTAAACAATATTCTATCAATATCAATCGAGACACTAAATAGGTCAGCATATGCTCATGAAAAATGTTTGCCAGTTTTATGGAGGATGTCCTTTATCAGATCTAAGTGGAAAAAGAATCACTAGATTAGAGACTGAGAGCTGCAGGAGACCTTAAAGGTCATCTAGTTCAACTCCCTTATATTAAAAATGAGAAAACTGAAGTCCAGAGAGGTTAAGTGATTTGTCCAAGGTAATACCGGCAATAATTGTTAGAATAGATATTAGAAGGTAGGTCCTTTGATTATAAGTTTAGTTCTTTTGCCATGAAACCGACAGGGGGCCCAGTGGATGGAGTCAGAGACCTGGAGTCAGGAAGATGGCTCTTCATGAATTCCAATCCAATATCAGACATTTATTAGTTGTGTGACCCTGGGCAAATCATTTAACCCTGTTAACCTCAGTTTCCTCATCTGCAAAATGAGCTGAGGAGGGAAATGGCAAACCACTCTATCATCTTCACCAAGAAACCCCAAATGGGGTCAAGGGTCAGGCATGACTGAAACGTTTGAACAACCACAACAACAAAGACAAGGTCTTGCTTTCTATCTACCTTTTAGTCAATTATGTGTTTGTGAAGGCATGTTCTATTTTGAGGATTGTCTGAAGTCAGGAAGACTCCTCTTCCTGAGTGTAAATCTGACCTCAGACATTTCCTAGCTGTGTGACCCTGGGCAAGTCCCTTAATCCTGTTGGTGTCAGTTTCCTCATCTGTAAAATGAGCTGGAGAAGGAAATGGCAAACCAGTCTAGTATCTCTGTCAAGAAAATCCCAAATGGGGTCACAAAGTCAGACACACCTGAACAACAATGATACTTCAAGCTGCCTTAGAACCTCAGTTGCCTTTTTCCTCCAACTAGAGGTCTGGAGGGTGGAGCAATATACTTCTCTCAGAATCTCCCTTTACAAAACACTCAGAATTTTTCAGCTAACTTCATTTCTCCTTAGTTTCTCTGCTTGAATGCCATGCCCTTTCTTGGTCCAAACTCTCCCTTTTCAGCTTCCTTTTCCTTTTGTGTATTAGCTTCCCCCGTTAGATTGTAATTTTCTTGAGGACAGAGATTGTCTTTCTCTTCCATATTTGTATCCTCATCCCTTAGCAAATTGTCTGACACGTAGTAGGTACTTAATAAATATTTAGTAACTACTGACTGTCAACATCAATGCCAATGTCAAAGATCTGGTCTCCAATCTCTTCACCAAACTGTTTTAGAATGGAAGTGATCTTATTAAAATGATCTTGCTTTTCAAATTTCTTCTTAAATTATGGTTCTTTGAACTCAAAACAGTACATCAAAAATGGTCTGATTAGACATTAGTGATAGGCTATTCTATTCTCTAGGCTAGCACATACTAAAATAACAAAGTAGAGTTGAATATTTTCACCTTGAACATGTTGGCTATACAATACAAAAAGAAAGGCTCGTTTACTCGCTACACATTTTTTAAAGCATAAAGACTTAAAGTGGCAAAGGCATAATTTAGTTGAATAACATGGGATCTTTCCTTTTCTTATAATCCTGAATTGAGTCTATAGTTATGAAAAATTCTTCAGTGAATATTTTAACTTTCTTTGAATTTAGCCAATTTGCCCAGGGGGATGAAAGTTAAATAAAAATGGTAGTAATGCCTACAGAGCAAAACATCACCTTGAAGCATTATGTTCAAAAAATGGAACAATCTTGGATAATTTAGCAATCTAAAATCTACAGGAGTTTAAAAATTTCATGCACATTCACAGGATGGCAAAAGTTGAGTAAAACAGTTAACTTTTGCCAGTAGATTGGCAGCAAAATTTATCAAAGTTAGCAGTTACAGTTCATATATGTTAAAAACTACTTGAGACAACTCAGAGACCTGTATTAGTGAAAACAAAGCAATTTCTGAAGCTATGAGAAATTCTGAAAAGCTCTCCTTTTGTTGTACTGGCCACAGCAGGAAGTATGTAGGCCGTTTCACATCTGAGGTACGACTAATCTCATTATCAAGGTTACTCTGTCACCAGTCACATAGAACCGTAGAATGAAAAATGGCCTTATATAACCTTATTGATTCCAACTCCCCATCTAAAGCAAGAATCCTTTCTGCTCCCTCCTTACCACATGATCATGTGTTATTTAATTTATCATGTTTTTTAGTTATTTGCCTGCCTAGTTTCTGATCCTCCACCATCTTTAATGTCTGTTTGCATATTCCCCGTTTTTGACTCTTCTCTATTTTATTAAACACTGCTTTTCCTTGACCTCTGGCACTTATGTCCTCTCTGACTCCTTACTATCTATTTGCTTTGTGATCCCTGGTTTATTCTTGACTATCAGCTTTTAAGCGCTTCCAGGATCCAAACTGTTCCTATAACTAAATATTTAACTTTGATTTTCACATCAGTATTACAGAAATATAATTTTTTAAAAATTATCTCCTTTGTTTATTTTGCCCTTCATCATTTATGAATGGCCTATTAAAATCTGAATTCATTGAAAGACTGACTATCCAATCTCACTGGTTTACTTAGATGTATCCAGCAGGCATTCTGATTCTAATTTCAACTACCACACCCCTTCCTTCCTTCACTCCATTCTCCTTTATTAGCAACTGGATGCCACCTGGATACCAGCATGACCATCTGGAATAGCTTTATACATTTGAGAGTGAAATATCCATTTTACCCTACTTCTAAGAATGACACTAAAATGTTTTGCCCTGCTAGAAATATTGTGATATTATGCTTTAGGTATTAAGCAGGAATGTTTCATTGACATGATCAAGATGTATGTGTGTGAGTGTGTGTGTGTGTATGTGTGTGTATGTATGTGTGTGTGATCAAAACAAGGGAAATAAGAAATACACATGCAAGTGAGAGAACTATGCCAATTCTTGACTCCCAAATTGAAATCCATTAAAATTTCTAGAGATTATAAAGAAAGGCTTATGGAATTCTTTTTCATGTGAAATTCACAATGCAGAAAAGAGACCTCTCTAAAAAAAAGTTTTTGTTTACTCTTTCTTCATTGTCTGTACCTTTAAAATGTAGTGATATTACAGACACAGAACAAATACTTCAAAGTGAAATCAGAATCTAAGAAAGTGGCCTGCAATTTCACAGCCTGGAAGAACAATAAACAAATTTCTACTGTGGTATAGCTGCACAAATACTGATTAAAATGACAACTTTGCATAGAACTACAGCATTCAAAACAATAGAAATCACTGCAGATTTCCAGGCCACAATAAATTGCAGATGAAATAAAATAAAACCCAACTGTCAATAGGCTTCCTTTAATAACAATTATACCTGCTGAAATCTTGATGAAATAGAAAAATGCAAGTCATTGGAGGTTATTTTATTATCTGTGACTATTTCTAGAACACCACAAAAGTTACATAATGTAAAAAAATGAGAAATTCAAAAACTATTCATCAACTGAGATGATGTTTGGAAAGTTTCAGTGATTCAAGGCCATCAATGTAATGGAAATTACATTCCTTTTCTATCCTTTAAAATCCTTCAGGCAGCATCTTGTTTTCTCAATCATTACCATCATCACATTCCTGTTTATTTTTTGAGACTAAATGTTCCTTAAAAACACACACACAGAGGCAGAGTGAAAATGGCAGAGTAAAAGCAGGCACTCACCTGAGCTTTCCCCCAAACTTCTCCAAATACCTTTAAACAATGACTGTAAAAATATAAAATGGGAGAACCAACAAAAAGACAGAATGAAACAATTTCTAAGCCCAACGTAATTTAGAAAGCTGTCAGGAAAGGTCTGTTGTTCCACGATGAGGGAGGAGCACAGCTCAGCAATAGTCATGCCAGCCCAGACCAGGTCCCAGCAAACCCAGAGCAGACCTTGGGAGTCATTGAATCAGCAACAGCAGCAGGTGCTTCTGGAGCTCTCACCTCATAAGTGGTAATGAATGGTCATGAAGGAGATCGTAGAAGTTTTTTTTGCTGGTACTAGGGGTAGGATTCTCTTGCTTTGCCATTCTTGGAGTAAAGTTATAGTCCCAGGTGGCAGTCCCAAGAGAAAGAGGAGCACTAGTACACCAGAGCTTACAGCCACTGTGGAGGTGGGAAAATTCTCATGGTTTCAGGGCAGAAAAGAATGTTTGGGGTCACTCATAGATCACAGCACAGGCCAGGAGTGTAAGAAACATCTCTCCTTGGAACAAACCACCTTGGAAGAACTGAAAACTTATAAATCCTTAGAAGAATCTCTGAAAATAGTTGCACAAAACTCCTCAAGCTTGGGACAATAAGGCCTCCACCCTGGAAGCAGAGCCCTACTTTAACAAAGAGTTAAAAGTCAAGTAACAGATTGAGAAAATGAGGAAACAATAAAAAAAATGATCCTGGAAAATTACTGTGGTGACAAGGAAGATCAAAATACATACTCAGAAGAAGATAACAAAGTCAAAGTTCCTATATCCAAAGACTCCAAGAAAAATATGAATTGGTCTCAAGCTATGACAAGCTGAAACAAGATTTTGAAAATCAAATAAGAGAGAAAGAGGAAAATCTGGGAAGAGAAATGAGAGTGATGCAAGAAAATCTTGAAAGACAAGTCAACAGCTTGGTAAAGGAGACACAAAAAAATGCTGAAGAAAATAATACCTTAAAAAGAAGACTAGGCCAAAGAGATACAAAAAGCCAATGAGAAAAAGAACGCCTTACAAAGCAGAATTAGCCAAATGGAAAAACAGACACAAAAATTCACTAAAGAAAAAAATTTCTTAATAAATAGAATTAGCCAAATGAAAAAAGAGGTGCAAAAGCTCACTGAAAAAAATAATTCCTTAAAATTATAATGAGAAAACAGAAGTTAAGGACTTTATGGGAAATCAAGAAACAATGAAGCAAAACAAAAAGAAAAATAGAAGGCTCTTAAATATCTCATTGGAAAAACAACTTATCTGAAAAATAGACCCAGGAGAAATGATCTAAAAATTATTGGACTACCTGAAAATCATTATACACAAAAGAACCTGGGCATCATCTTTCAAGAAATTATCAAGGAAAACTGCCCTGATATGCTAGAACCAGGGGGTAGAATAGAAATGGAAATAATCCACTGACAACCTCTTAGAAGATATTCCCAAATGAAAACTCCCAGAAATATTGCAGCCAAATTCCAGATCAAAGATCAAGTAGTCTAAAAGAAATAATTCAATATTGTGGAACCCCTGTCAGGATAACACAAGATTTCGTAGCTTCTACATGAAAGGAATGGAGGGCTTGGAACAATCCCTGTCCTCAAAGAGCTCATTTTCAATGGTTGTGGTAACGTGCATATGTATAGGTATATATAAGACATATACAAAGCAGATACAAGGTAATAATTGGAGGGAAAGAATTGGAATTTGTGGGATTAGAAGTGGGGATTAGAAATGAGGATGACTTCCCAAAGAAGTTGTCACTTGAAACTGAGATATGAAAGAAATCAGGGAATCAAAGGCCAGTGCAAAGACATGGAAAGAGGAGGTGAAACTTTATGTATGAGGAACAGTACATAAGCCAATCAATTTTGTTGGACCATAAAATGTTGGGGGAGGAGTGATATGTAGGGAGATCAGCATAAGATTAAGAGATACTTGAGTCAGGGGGATCAATGAAAAGGCTATTGTAGTAGTCTGGGCATCAGGTGATGAATATATGCATCAGGATAGTGACAGTGCTACAAGAGAGGAGGGGTCAGATTGAAAGGAATTTTAGAAATAGAAATGACAAGATCTGGAATCCTAACAAATATGTGGAGTAAAGGTAAGTAAGGAGTGGAAGATGACACCCAGTTTTCGAACCTTCATGACTGGAAAGATAATGATGAACACTACAACAATACTAAGGATATTTGAAAAGGCATTTGGGGAAAGGAAATTAATTCTGTTTTGCACATGATTTTGAGAGGCCTATGAAATATCCAGTTTAAAATGTTAAATTGCTAGTTCATGATGTGGGACTGGAGCTCAGGAGAGAGACTCAAAATAGACATATAGATCTCGTAGTCTTCAAGAAGATGACAATTTTCCCACCTTTTTCATCCAATGACAATTCTAGGGGTTCCCCGATAATTTGATGCTCAAATCCTCCTTCTAAACTATTACTGTGCCCCAGTTACCTCAACTTGGCATGAATCCAGTGTAGTAACTCCTGCAATGCCTTATCTTCCAGTTTTAAGTCATGTGCAAATTTGACAATATTCCTCCTATTTTTTTGTTTAAGATACTTATAAAAATCTGAAATAGCATATATCAATGACAAAGCCTCATAGCATAACACTAGAGCCCTCTATTCTAGTAGATAACATCTTGATTGGTTGGGAAAGACTGTACAAACACCTAATCATATTTGTGTGTCTTGTTTATAATGCTATCAGGAGAGATTTTGCCAGATACCGTGTTGAAATCAAGACGTTGTATTTGTGGTATTTTCTTGATATAGTCTAGTGACACTGGAAAAATAAATGAAGACCAGTTTGACATAACAGTCTTTGTTAACTTTTGTATTTCCTAATAATCATCTTTTTCTTCATGCTTACAAGTTATACTTTTGATAAAATGTGAGAATTTTGCCAAGAATTAAGGTTAGACCTACAAGTTAATTTTTTCCAGAACCTGTCGTTTTATCTTTCACAAAAATATTAGGAAGGGGGAAGAACCTCCATCTTGAGTGTTTTGGTATTACTCTCTTTATCTCAGTGAGAGAATGATTCTACAATCAAGTTTGTAGGTTCTTTTAAGTATCATGGGATATAATTTGCCTAGCATTGTATACCTGAACCTACATAAAGTGGCAAAGTATTCTTTTTAAATTCTTTCATCTATCTTGGACTTTGATTTCCTCTTAATAAGATTTGTTCTAGCTTTCCAAATTTGTTCTGTCCTTTTCTTTCTATCCTATCAATGATAATCCTCTTTGATAGGAAAGTTGAAAGTACATTACAAATTAAATAATCTTGTTTTCTTTCTCTTATCTGTTACAATCATAGCAATCTTACAACAGAGGAATAATCTCTTCCTCATTTGCTTACTCATTCCTACATACCTTTAAAAAAAGAAAATCCTCCTTGCTACTACCAATTTTTTAAAAGTTTCAGTTCATTCTGTTTCTTACTCTTCATGACATTATTACAGATACATGAAACGTTTATTATACATTTTGTTTATGTGCCTACCCTCATTTCTTAAACACCTTATTTTAAAATCTGGGTTCATTGAGAGACTTCCTTGTGTAGTCACATTGGTTTAATGTGATATTTCCAGGATGCATCATGGTGGTCAGTCAGACATTCAACAAGAATTTATTAAATATCTACTATATATCTGGCACCACGCTAAATGTTGGAGGTAACAAAGACAGAAAAGAAAATCCAGTTCTTGCCTTTAAGGAGTTAACAGGTTAATAGGGGATACAATATTCAAATAACTATACAACTCATCACCTTATGTCTGTTTCATATGACTATTGCGATATCTTGCTGGTTGATCTCTCTGCCTCAAGTCTCTCTCTACTCCAGTCTATTTTCCCTGCCCCTCCCTCCAAAAAACAGAAACAAACCAAAACAACTCCAGTAGTTCACTTGTAGGACCAAATATAAACCACTTTTTTTGACCTGGTCCTTTCTCATCTTTTCAGTCTTCTTTTTTTTTTTTAATTTAATCTTATCCTGGTCTCCCTATATATTACTCCTCCCCCAACATTTTATGGTTCAACAAAATTGATTGGCCTATGTTTCTCATACATAAAGTTTCACCTCCTATCTTTTTACTGGCCTTTGATTCCCTGATTTCCTCCCCATTTTAAAATTTATTTTCCTTAATCATAGGTCCAACAAGGTCACCCACGCACAGCCTGCCTCATTTAATAAACTTCAGTGGCTACCTATTACTTCCTTCAAATCTCAGTTTCAAGTGCCAACTTCTTTGGGAAGTCATCCTCATTTCTAATCCCCACAAATTCCAATTACTTCCCCTCAATTATTACCTTGTATCTGCTTTGTATATGTCTTATATATACCTATACGTATACACGTTACCACCACCATTGGAAATGAGCTCTTTGAGGATAGGGATTGTTCTGTCTTTATAGCCTCAGTGTTTAGTTAAGGGCCTGGCATAGTAAGTACCTGATGAATGCTAGCTAGTTGATTTAAAGAGTAATCAAAAGACTGACTCACTAGTTTACAAAGTGGTAAATATATCAGTTGGTTTGGTTTAGTTTTTTCAAGGAAAGAGGTCAATAGCAATCAGGTAAGATTAGGAGCTGAGTTTCAAATGAAGACACACACCCAAGTTATATATCAGGATCAGAAATACAATTCTTTATCTCTCTTAACACCAACTCCTTCTAAGGAAGAAGAACTAATGTTTTAAGCAGCACAATCTGTTCTAAATAATATAAAATAATTTAATAATATAAAGATTTGTTATTGTTGTTCAATCATTTCAGTTATGTCCAACTCTTTATGACTCACACAGGATTTTCTTGACAAAAATATTAGTTTTCCATTTCCTTTTCCAGCTAATTTTGCAGATGAGGAACTGAGGCAAACAGGGTTAAGTGATTTTCCCAGGGTCATGGAGCTAGTACGTGTCTGAGGCCAGATTTGAACTCACAAAGATGAGTATTCCTGACTCCAGACCTGACACTGTCTCCACTGTGCCACCCAACTGCCCATTTTAAAGTTTTTTGAGTGCTTTTTCTCACAATAGCTCTGTGAGCTAGCTAACAGTCCAAATATCATTTTCATTTTATGGAAAATGAATCTAATTCTCAAAGAAATTAAGTGACTTACTCATGAACTTCCAGCTAGAGAGTTCTGAAATTGAGCATAAATATTCTGCAATATAGTTGGCAGTGGATTGTGAAAAATCAGAAGGGGAATTAGAACAAGAACAAAGGACAAAGCAGTACAATCTTATTTTGCACATTGGACTCATCCAAACAAAGAGAAGAATTTCAAACCCTTCTAAAAATGAAGAAAATTCAAATGGAACAGGAGTCCCAGAAAGTTAAATTCTGGTTATGTATTCAAAAATAATCTTAATGAAGAAAATGCTGAAAAGTTACCTAAATAAAGGAGGTAAAATAAGCTAAATATACTAATATGGCTATAAAGGATAGTCTCTTTATGAACTCAGAACATTTATTAGAAATGAAGATATTATCAACTCTTTCTGGTACATCATACTGATGATGAATGAAAGGCTAGAATGATGATTAAAGGCAAAATCAAATCTAACAGCAAAACTATTAAATTAAATTAAAATTGGATCAACATAAGATTACTTCAAAAACAATTCATGTAAGAAAAACCTGAGCTTTTGCTGACCAATCCAATTCAACAACCATTTATAGGATAGTTAATATATGCTGGTCACTGTTCTAGGTGCTGGAGTTATGAAGACAACCCAAAATCATTTCCCACTGCCAAAGAGCTTGCATTCTATTGGGAGAAACAATGTGTACACTGGTAAGGAAATACAAAATACACACAGACTACTTTTGAGAAGCAGGAGGACAACACTAAAAACTGGCATATGAGGAAGAACCTTGTTAAGGGCATTAGTTTTGGTTCTAAGAGTTTCTACAGCCAGTGAAAAGAGGGAAGGACAACAATGAGTCCTTCAATTTGGTTGGAAAATTAAATGCATCAGAGGGAGTAATGCAAAATCAGTTTAGAAAGATAGGTTGGGCCCAAATTATGAAAAGCATTAAATGCAAACAAAGAAGTTTGTATTTTAACCTAGAGGAAATGGAAATCACATGGTCAGACCAATGCTTTGGGGGAAGCACTTCTATCACTGTTAAAGAAAAGGAGAGTCTGGAGAAGAGAGACAAGTTAAAAGACCATTGAAATAGTCCAGGAAAGACCACTAATTTTATATAAAAGCTACAAGGATTTAAGTTTGGGCTTAAGATAAGGAAGAGCTTGATAGCAATTAAAGCTTCACAATATTGGAGTTGACGACCACCTTAAGAAATGACATCCCACCCTAATTACTGATGTATTCAAATAGACTACAGAGCCATTTTATAGAGGTATTCTACAGGAAGGCAGAAGAAAAAGGTTTCAACCTTCTGGGTAATTGATGTGTATTTAACTGGTTTGCAAATATCCTAAGATTCTTTCCATCCCAAGAATGTACTGATTTTAATAACTATTAGTAATGTAAGAGACTAATCTTGTACCAACATTTTAATAAAGAAAACTTTACAATATTTTTAAAAGTAAGGACATTTTCCAAACAAGAAAAAAATACCGATGTAATAAATTGCATTTTACAATTATCCAGATGCCCATTTTCTTCGCAAAAAATAAAGAACATTCATTTGTGAATGAAAGTGATACAGATATATTATTTACATTCTTAGATTCCATGACGAAAACATGACAAGTCCAAGTAGGCTTTTGTGATTTCTGTTTATGCTTCTCCGCATCCATTAAAAACATGCATTTCTGACAAATTTCACCACTTTACAGAGAAAGGGCAACTCCTTTGTCAGAACTATAACCCACTAATCAGAAAGCCTGAATCCCTGGCTTGCTGCACATAAAGCCTAATTGGCCATTCAGTTCTAGTTCACAAATTATCCAAATTCATTGTTACAAACAGGAATCATTTCCCACACTTGTTAGCTTTTCTATAGTCTTTAATTTTCCTAATGTACACAGTAGCTATTGCTTCTGCTCATTTGTTTAATTCTTATTTTTAACTTCACCCACACGCATTATTTCTCTGAAATGTGGAAATAACAAGCAACCCATCCAAGGAAACGGTCAGATCACTGAGTATCTGGAAAGCACAGTGATCACTTTCTTTTTTTCCCTTCTTTTATTTAACATTTTATTTTTCTCCAGTTACTTGTAAAAACAATTTTTAACATTCATTTTTAAAACTTCGAATTTCAAATTCTCTCCCTTCCTCCTTCTCCTCTCCCCCCTCCCATTGAGAAGGTAAACAATTCCATATAGGTTATACACATGCAGTTATGCAAAGGTTTTCCACAATAATCAGGATGTGAAAGGAAACAGACAAAAAAATCTCAAGAAAAATAAAGAAAAGGAAAGAAATAAAGGAGCAAAAACTATGCTTCAATCTGTATTCTGTTCTGGATGCTTCAATCAGTATGCCAGTTCTTTCTCTGGAGATGGATAGTATTTTTCATCATAAATCCTTCAGAGGTTTCTTGGATTATTGTATTGCTAAAAAAAATAGCTAAGTCATTCACAGTTGATCATCTTATAAGTATTGCTGTTACTTTGCACGTAGTACATTTCACTTTGTATCAACCCACTCAAGCCTTTCTAAGTTTTTCTGAGAGCATCCTGCTCATCATTTCATATAGTATAATGGTAGTCCATCATAGTCACATACCACAACTTGTTCAGCCATTCCCCAATTGATGGGGATTCCCTTGATAATTCTTTGCCCCCAGAAAAGAGCAGTTGTAAATATTTTTGTACAAACAGGTCATTTCCTTTTTTAAAATCTCTTTTGGGATACAGACCTACTAATGATATTGCTGGGTCAAAGGGTATGCATGGTTTTATAGCCCTTTGAGCATAGTTCCAAATCACTCTACAGAATGGTTGAATCAGTTCACAACTCCACCAACAATGCATTAGTGTCTCATTTTTCCCACAATCCCCCAAAAATTGTCATTTACTTTTTCTGTCCTATCAGTCAACCTAATAGATATGATGTAGTACTTCAGAATTGTTTAAATTTCCATTTCTCCAATCAATAGTAAGTTAGAGCATTTTTATATGGCTATAGATAGCTTTGATTACTTCATCTGAAAACTGATATTTTTTGATCCTCTATCAATGGGGAAATTTGACTCAGTTCTCTATGTTTGAGAAATGATGCCTTTATTGGAGAAATTTTTTTCAATTTTTTTTTTATTATTACTAACTGCATTTCCCTCCATTCTATCTCCCTACCTCTTTCTCATGAAGTCATTAACTTCCATTTGTTCCATTCCAAATTTTAAGGAATTATTTTCTTCAGTGAGCTTTTTAAGGCATTCTTCTTCTCATTGGCTTTTTGGACTGTGTTTACCATTTGACTTGGTATGTTTTTTAAGGTGTTATTTTCTTCAGTATTTTTGATGTGTCTCTTTTACCAAGCTGTTGACTCATTTTTCAAGATTTTCTTGTATCTCTCTCATATCTCTTCCCAAATTTTCCCTCTACCTCTTTTTCTTTATTTTCAAATTTTTTTTATGCTCTTACATAACCTAAGACCAATTTATATTTTTCTTGAAATCTTTGGATGTAGGATCTCTGTTGTCTTCTTCTGAGTGTGTGTTTTGATCTTCCTTGTCACCATAGTAACTTTCTATAGGCAGAGGGATTTTTTTCTGTTGTTTGCTTATTTTCCAAAACTATTACTTAACTTTAACTCTTTGTTAAAGTAGGGCTCTGCTTCCCAAGCTTGAGGGGTTTTGTGCACCTATTTTCAGAGATATTCCTCAGGACTTGTAAGTTTTCAGTTCTTCCAAGTTGGTATGACCTAAGGAGAGGTGTTTTCTACTCTCCTGGCCTGTGCTGTGCTCTGTGAGTCACCCCAAGCATTCTTTTCTGCCTTGAAACTATGAAGTGAGTCCCCCCTCCACTGTGCTCTCAGTCTCTGGTGTTTGTGTTCCTTCCTACCCTGGGACTGACACCCAGAACTGTGACCCCAATCCAAGTATGGGCAAAGCAACAGAGTCATGCCTCAGTGTGGAAAATAAGACCTGTCTAATCGCCTTCTGACCCATCGTTCAACCCCTTACCATCTATGGGTTGAAAGTTCCTGGAAGCAGCTGATTCAGTCACTCACAAGGCCTGTTCCTGGTTTCCTGTGACCAGGGCAATGCTTGTATGTACAGAGCTAGACTGTGCTGCACTCTTACCCTGGTGTGACAAACTTTTCCTGCTGACCTTCTGTGTTGTCTTTGGTGTCTGTGAGTTGAGAGGTCTGCAAACCATCACTTCTGCCACTGATTCAGTCACCCGAGACCTGTTCCTAGTTTGCTTGGACCTAGTCTTTGGTGATGCGGCCTGCTCTGGACTGTGCTCCTCTTTCACTCTGGTGCTACAGACCTTTTCTGCCAAACTTCCAAGTTGTCTTGGACTTAAAATTTGTTGCACTCCACATTTAGTGGGTTCTGCCACTCTTGGATTTGTTTAGAGTCATTCTCTAAAGTATTTGGAGGGGTTTGGGGACTCAAGCGAGTCCCTGTCTTTACTTTGCCAGCTTGGCTCCTCCCTTCCCTGATCCTTTTCTACCTGTGGCATGCCAATTAAAAGGGAGCAAAAAGGAGCTGTGGCCTATTGCAATGACAATTTAAATGGGAATATCTTTCCCATTCATTAATAGGCCCATGTGACCTGCTCAAATCACATGGAAGCCTACATCACATGTGGTGGGAGAAGTTTGCTAAATGGGTGGAACCAGAGGAATAGAGAAGAACTGGGAGGAAGTTGGTGAGAGCAGTTAGGGTGAAGGAGGGATGACAGAGGCAGGTACAGCTAGTCTTGTAAGTGTTTGTTTATGGGAAGGCCCCAGTACAGGGGGTATGAGGGTGAAAAGGCCCATTGGGAATAACTTTGTCCCCTGCAGTGATGTGTACTGATTTCTTAGTTACTATGACAGATTTGGCTTTGTGGTATTGGGATTTGGCTTTCTGGTATCTGAATAAATGTTTTCTTTTTCTCCCTTATATATGGAAATCCTGATAAGTTTAAACATGGAACTCCTATCACAGGATGAGGTGGGGCTGAAATATCAGCCAGACAAGTCAAACTAACAATGAAAATTGGACAATTACATAAGAAAGAATATACAGTGGTAATGGTACCCATTCCTGAATACATCATGGAAATAGAGGTATGACTTTAAATTTGCCTGAGTGAAGATACTAATTTGTAGCAAGGAAGATAGGAATTAATATATTTATAGTGGGTAAAATAAAAATGGACCCAATCACTTTACCCGAACCTTCTGAAGTAATTACTTTAAAGCAGTATTGTGTGCCAGGTGGGCAAGATGAAATTATCAGTACTATAAAGGAATATATTGGGGCAGGAGTGTTAGTTCCTATAACCACTATTTAATGGAATAATCCTGTCTGGCCAGTAGGAAAGTCAGATAGGATATGAAGGATGACTGCATTTGAGACAATTGAATAACGTGATTCCTGCCTTGTATGCTGCTGTTCCAGATACCAATTCCTTAATAGAAAGGATCCAGAAATATGATGGGACTTGGTATGCTGTTATTGATTTAGTCAATGCTTTCTTTACTATTGTAATTGATTGGAAACAATGGGATCAGTTTGATTTTACTTGGCAGGGCTGACAATACACTTTTATACACTTGCCACAAGGATATCTGTATAGCCATAGGATTGTGGCTGAACATTTGGATGAATTAGAGCTACCTGGTATATAACTTACATTATGATACAGGGAAAAATGTAAAAGAAGTGAAGAAGAATTTGACACTTTTAATTGCATATATGAAAAGCAAAGATTCAAGGGTTAGTTCAAACGATAAAATTTTGGGCATACGATGGAAAAGGGAGCTGTGAGAGATTCTCCTGCAAGCCTGACAAAAGATTCAGGATTTCCCTAACCCCATCAATAAGAAAGAGACCCAAAAGTTTATAGAATTATTTGGATATTGGCGATATCACATACCACATCTAGGACAAATTTTGAAGCCTTTATATAAAATTACTAGGAAAAAATATGAATGTGATTAGGAACTTGAGCAGAGTAAAGTTTTTGAAGCAGCAAAGGTCACTCCAAAATTGGTCCTAGATTTATTGCCTGTGCAAAGTGGCTTGGTAGAATTACAAGTGACTGTGGAGGATGAATATGCAAACTAAGAGTTTATGGCAAAAACAATGAAGCCAAAATGTAACCTTGGAATTTTGGTCTAGGAAACTCTCTTCATCTGAAATTCAATAAACACCTTTTGAAAAGCAGTTTTTAGCTGCATTTTGGGCTTTATAGAGACAGAACAACTGACTTTGGGATATGAGGTAATATTAAAACCTGGAATCCTGATCATGACTTGAGTAATGAGTACCCTAGCTTCTCACAGAATTGGATATGTGTAAGAGGCTAGCATAATTAAATGGAAATGGTATATTCAAAATAGATCTAAAACAGGCAAAAGTGGAATTTCTGCTTTATATGAATCTATAAACAAACACAGATATTAAAGAAAAGGATACACCTCCCTTCCCCCAAACTGAAGCAACATTTGGTACAGTCTTTGGTAATATGGAATGAGGGACATGGTGGACTGACTGAAGAACAAAAGAGACACACACAGGACAGTAAAATATTTGGGCCACAAAAGATTTTGGAAACAGCAACCTATAATTCATGTACTAGGCAAACTTTGGTAAGTGCTGGGATGAGTGGAAGTAGTCAATATGCTGAACTTATGGCAGTGTATCAAGCTATCAAAGCAGAACAAGGACAGTGTCATCTATTCATTGATTCTTGGGCAGTAGCTAATGAGTTAGCCCATGTGGAAAAAACAGAAATTGGGAAATTCTTGACAAAGAAGTCTGGGACAAAAGAACTCTGGGGAAATATAAGGGACATGTCTTTCATTATTAATTTGTCAGTTTTTCATGTAAATACTCATGTGACCCTCACCACACCAGAACATGAGTACAGTGCACATGCAGATCGACTACCAAAGATTGCTACTCAATGTATTGTCCCTACTCTGACACCAACTGACTATCCAATACTACCAAAATGGTTCCATCAAATGGCTGGGCATTTAGGGGTCCAGGTCACACATCCAGAAGGTACAAGACTGAGGTATTAGTGTCTCTCATTCATTATTAAAACAAGTAGCAGAGGAATGTTACATGTGTCAGTTGGGAAAAGAACTGTTCTTCGAGTAGTAAGTAGTAAGTAGAGATAGCAAAGGGAAAAGCATCAGCCCAAATTTGGCAAATAAATTATATTGGACCCCTGCAAGATAAATGATGCAGACTTACATGTCCTTGTAATTCAGGTGTACTAGTGGTTTGTCTCTATTAGAATGTGACCCAGAAAAATACCTGTGAAACTTTAGATATCGTAAATCTATAATATGGAACTACAATGCAGACTCAAAATGACAATGGATTACATTTCACAGGTAATGAAATGAAGAGATATTGTGTATTAAACAACATAGAATAGATATATGATACTCCATATTATCCA
Organism: Potorous gilbertii; assembly: GCA_028658325.1. Lineage (NCBI taxonomy): Eukaryota > Metazoa > Chordata > Mammalia > Diprotodontia > Potoroidae > Potorous > Potorous gilbertii. The sequence goes on along the minus strand of CM053771.1, from coordinate 399,207,098 downwards.
AAAGCTTCTGAATTAATTGAAAGAATGAATGGATTATTGAAAGAATAGTTAAGGAAGTTAAGTTATAATAATTCTTACCAACATTAGAAAGATAATTTGTTCACTGCTTTATGTAATTGAATAATAGACCATTAGGAGGAAGCACACCTCTAGCCAGAATGATGACCCCAAATCTGAAAATTAGAAAACAACAAACACATAAGATCTCAAATATTGTGTATTGGACTATCAGGCCAGATGCTCCAGCACCATATCCAGGGACATCTGGTTTTGCAGGATATTATTTACATTGTTTAGGGGACTTTTGGTTGGATGGAAAAGAAATAAGAAAAAATCTCTACTGAAATTTGTATGAGAATCCCTAAAAATTATTTTGGATGGATATTACCTAAATCAGAACTAAAAGCTCAAGATACATACATACATACATATATACATATATATATATATATATATGTATATGTATGTGTATATATATATATACATATACGTATATATGTATATGTATATATATATATATATATATATACATATACATATATATATATATATATATTGATTGGAGTGATAGATTCTAATTATCAAGAAGAAATTATTGTGACATCCCAAAATTTAGGTGAAGAATCCTAAAAATGATAGAATACTTCAAGTGATTTTTATTCCTTTTGAAACAACACCTCTTTTGAAAACTGACCCTCCTCCTGAAATAAGTAGTAGAGGAACTGAAGGGTTGGGTTCTAGTGATAGAATAAAATTGGGAGCTAAAGTATGAGTAAAACAGAAGCCAGATGATGTTTCAAAAGCTGTGGAAATTATAGCACATGGGAAAATATTATACTATGAGTGTAGAATTCCACAGAAGTTGATTACCAAATTGTACCCTTAACTCATATATTCTACCATGAATGAGGCTCTGATAGTGGATTCATGGGCTCCAGAAACATGGTTGACCCTATATCTACCCTGTTTCTGGTTACTGTCTCCTTGGTTGTTTGGGGGGTTTTTTTGGTTTTTTGTCTGTTAAACTTGTTTGCCAGATTTGTTTCCTGCAGACTTCCACCTGTAGATGCCTGATTGCTTAAGCCAGATGTCACCCCCCTGTCTACAACTCTGATGTGTCACCCCTGGACCTGGCATCAACGAAGTTCCAGATGCTAGCTAAAGAACTGACCCTTTGAATGGGACCTCTTGGGGCAGGGACAGCCCTACATCCAATTTCAGGAGGAAGTAGCTATAGAAGAAGAGACTTTCCACCTTACCCCAAGATTTCAAACCCCATTCTTTTGAGGGGGAAGTGCTAGGGTTTTGGTGCTCAAGTCCCACCCTAAGATATTGTTTTATATGATTGTTTTCTGTTATCCCTGTTACAGTTCTGTCGATAACAGTTCCCCACCCACCTATGCAATGAATATGAAAGATCTTGGGGCCAAATGTAATGGTAATTTAAATGGGAAGATCTTTCCCATTCATTAATAGGCCCATATAACCTGCTTAAATCACATGGAAGTCTAAGTCATATGTGGTGGGAGGAGCTTGCTGAATTCATGGAATAGGAAGGGTGGAGCACAACTGGGAGGAAGTTGATGAGAGCAGTTAGGGCAAAGGAAAGAGGACACAGGCAGGTACAGTCTTATGAGTGCTTATTTGTGGGAAGACCCCAGAAGGGGAAGTTGGGGGAAGACTTGGGAATGGCTTTGTCCCCTGCAATGATAATATGTACTGACTTCTAGTTACAATGACATATTTGACTTTCTGTTGTCAGAATTTGGCTTTTTGGTGTCTGAATAAGTGTTTTTCTTCTGCCTTCTATATGGAGAGTCTGTTATACTTTGTGATCCAGAACTACACTGGTATATTTATAGCTGCCCTTGGTACTGTGAATATTGCCTTGGTGACACACCTAGGAAGCCTGATGTCCCAGGAAGAGGCACAGAGCATAAGGAAATCTAGACTAATTTTTCTTTTTTTTTTTATTTTAATGTGTCTCCTTTAATAGTCATCATTATCTCTGGTTAAAAGCAGTTACCCTCAAGCTTGACTGGCACTGAGGTTGAGGGAAGGATTAGACTCAATCCTTCAATGGCTTGGGGTATGGAGTTAAAAGGAACCTAAATTGGCTTCAGAAAGGTCTCTGTGAAGGAGAAGTGAGGATAGGGGGATGGCAGGTAACTTGGATAGGAAGGAGAGGAAGATCATAGCATTCTCATTGGCAGAAGTAGTTACTCCTGGGTCCTTAGTTAGTGTGGATGGGAGGTGGGATGAGAACCTCTCTCACATATGGTACAGGTTGCTGTGACAGTAATAATCTCAGTCTACCAGCTTAGTGCTATGAAACCACAAGCTGATCTCTCTCTATACCACTTCCACCAAATCATTGGCATGAACATTCCTGCTGATGTGAGTGCTGAAGTCTCCCCAAATTGTCCCAGGGGCAGCTTCTGCTGAGTCAGTGTTTTCTACCATGACCCTAGAGGTATGGACCACATTGTACCCTTTCCAGACCATAGTGACTATGTGACCAGAACTCATATAACTGATCAAGTTTGTATAGAAGGGTTTCTTCTTTAGGTCATGGTAATGCTCAGCAAGGACTTTCTTTGGGACCTGCAGTAACTTCATGTCAATCACTTTGAATCCTTGTCTCTCAAAAAGCCTGATGACATCTCCAACCAGCCTCCACTGAACACAATCTGGCTTTATTGCAATTAGTGTCCATTCCTGGGTTCTAGTAAGTCCCCCAGAGTTGTAGCAGAGCAGAATAGAGCTTGGTACTCCTCCATGGGGGAGGGACAGGAGCAGCTGACTTATGCCCAGGGTGTGGCCAGTGACCTGGATGGGAGATACTGATCCAGGAAGCTCTGCAGAGGGAAGTGTGGAAAGAAGCCTATGTCCACCCCCATACCCCAGAGCAAAGGGTGTGGGTTGCTCACCCTCAGACTGGCCTGGTCCTCAAGTCTAGACTGATTTTTCTTGTTGAGTTATGGAAGAAACATGGACTCTTAGAGTTGGAAGGGAGATGCTTATGCATCCAAATCATTCCTAGAGATTAATTCCCTTTATAACATAACCCAAAATGGATCTCGCTCCATGTGAAAACTATCATGGATACAGAGATACAGTCTACTCCACTTCGGGGCAACTTTAGTTCCTGCTTTCATAAATCTAACAACCAACCTTTATTAAGTCACTTTTGTGTGCAGAGTATTTTAAGAGTTGATGGAAGAAGTATAACGTTTCAACAAGACACAGCCTTATCCTCATCTCCTATAATCTGGTTGTAGGGAAAGACATAAACTTAAGTAACTATATTTTGTTTCATTATGATTTCATTAGTAATGATAGCATATTATATTATGTATGTAGCATCATGTGTAATATAATAATAGTGAATACTGTCTATAACACATTAGGATTTTCACAGAGCATTACATCTAATACCTCATTTTATCCTCACAACAACCCTATATCTCCACTTTACAATTGAGGAAATTAAGGCTGAGACAGTTAAGGGTCACACAGCAAATAAAGATCTGAGGTGGGATTTGAACTATTTTCCTCCCCACTCCAGGTTCAGAACTGCACCATTTAGCTAGCTCATTAGAGAATTAAAAAATCAAATTGTTGTCTGAAGTTCAAAAAGTAAGATCATTTCCTTACGGGTGGGAGCACTGGGATGAGATAGCAGCAAAGTGTCAATGAAGGTGATGGGATTTTAGGGATGCATGGAAATTCTACACAGAGAGGGAGAAATATCCCAGGTTCATGGAACAGTGAAAAAAATGTAGATAGCGTAGTATATATTTACAAGTTAGTCAGCATATGGAGCGTGTAGAAGAAGACAGTAATCCAAGTAACTACAGTTACTGAAAAAGTTTGAAGATTAAGAGATTGGGAGGCAACCCACAGAACCTTTCAGACAGTATTTATGCCAGCTCATTCTACCATGCTTTCAGAGCTATGTGTGCTCTAAGAAGAAAAAGGAAGAGAACCAGGAGACATTCCTTCCTTATAAAACCATGCAGCCCTAAGGACCTCATGTTCCTGGATAGCTTTCTTTATGTGTATTTATGTGTGTCCCTTTGTGCTATGTGTACTTAGTTAAGTCTTATGCACTGGAATATGCCACAAACTGCCTGAGTTCTGGGAACGGAGATCATATAAGGGCTGGTGGATGATATCACTGCAAAAATTGATTCCATGTAACACCTTTTGAGATGCCTTTCTTAGGTAGAAGGCCAGGACACCCTGGAATTCAGGAGTCAAGGGAACAGCATTTTAATGATTTATTCAATGATCAATTGGTAGTTGGATTTTGGATGAAAATATAGACCAATATCATAGAATTGTAGACTATTAGAACTGCAAGGGGCTGTAAAGATCTTACCCAACCCTTTCATTTACAGATGAGAAAATTGTTCAACAGAGAAGTAAACTAGATTGCTCATAACCAGACAGCTAGTTAGTGGCATTGCTAGGATTAAAACTCAGAACACTTACAAATCATTTCTGTCTTCTTTCAATTATCCAACACTACCTCTCTCCTGATTTAAGTCTAGTGGTCTTTCTACATCATCCTCATATTGTCCATTTGAAAATTATAAACTTGATAGCATCAGTTTGGGCAACTGACCATCAGTGGCTGAAGAAAAACATTCCCTAGCCAAGGAGTTTTGCCCAATCTGCTAAAATATACAGTGTCCACAGTCACAATTCTTACTGTACTGTAAAAGCCAGCGAAAAAAGTACTGAAAACCAGCATAAAGAAACCATGGAGAAGAGTATCAAATTAGCTTAGAGAATCCAAGGCAATCAATATCTTAAGGTTAAGTTCATTTTACTGAGTGATGGAAAGGTTAGAACCTTTGCACCAATAGGACAAGAATATTAGATGAATTACTGTACAGAACTATCCAAACATCCCCCATCCCTGCCTCAAGGAAGTGAACTGCAGAGACAATGTGTGGCAATGATTGCAGCTGGTAGCAGAACTTGAAAGAGCATGGTAATTTTTTCACCTACGCAGAACTCCAAACTCCTGAGATCAAATGAGAATGTTTACTGAGTAGAGCTCAGCCTTAAGTCTATTATTATATGTGAACCAACTACTATAATCCAAAAGCAATTTAATGAAAACATGGAATGACTTATTGACAGATTAATCCCACACTTTAGCTAAAAATCTATCTAGAAATAGAGAAAAAATCTAACTGAAGAAGCTATGTCAATTTTTCAGTTTAGAAAGAAGTTTGAGATGTGATTTCTTGGGTCATCTAAAGGCGTTTTCTCAACAGTCTTCTTACTTGACCTCTGGAGTATTTGCCACTGTTGATCACTTTCTCTCCCTGGAAATTCTCTCTTCTCTGGGTTTTCATGACCCTGCCTTGCTCTCTCCATGTTCTCCTATTTGTCCAATGGCTCCTTTTCAGTCTGCTTCACTCATTCATTATCCAGATCACGTCTGCTATCTGAATTTCCTGCAAGGTTCTGTCCTAGTCTTTCCATTTAATCTCAATTGGCTACTTCATGATTTCCCATGAATTAATTACAAACTCTATTACAATAACTGTGTATCCAGCCCTCGTCTCTCTCTTAAACTTCATTTCCACATCACCAACTAGACATTTTCAACTGAATGCCCCGATAAACAGTGATTAATCACCCATTAAGTTCCAAGCATTATGCTAAGTGCTGGAAGCTTAACTTCAACATATCCAAAACAGAACTCATATCTTTTCCCCTAAATCATCCCTCATCTATTATCATGGAAGGCTCAACCATTCTTCTAGTCATCTGGGTTCATGACTCCATCCTCAACAACTTATCCTCACTCATTTTGTACATCAATTCAGCTTCCAAATCTTGCATTTCAATTTCTGCAACATCTGTCATATCTGTCCCTTCCTCTCTACTCCTATAGTCATGACCCCTAACTTAGACCTTCATCAGCTTTCACCTTCTATAGACTCTTATTTGGTATCACTGACTCAAGCCTGTCCCCCACACCTCAACTCAATCCATCCTTCATAGTTTCCAAATTGATATTCTTAAAGTACATTTCTGACCATTTCCACCTGTACCACTCCTTATTCAATAAACTCCAATGGCTCACTATTACACTTAAGATCAAGCCTAAACTTTTCTGGCATTTAGAGTTCTTCCAAAACTTTCTAGTCTTACACATTACTCTCCTTTGTGGACTCTGTGATCCAACCATTTTGGTCTCTTTGCTGTTCCACATTTAAAGTCCCCAATGCCATTGGCATTGCCTGCCCCCCTTGTTTGGAAGGCACTTCCTTCTTATCTGTTTCTATTAGAATACCCAGTTTCCTTCAAATCTAAGCTCAAGTACCATCTTATACATGAAAGTATTCTGGCACAATGATGAAAATGGTCATGGTGGTGGTGATGATAGCTAACATTTATGTAGCTGTTAGATTATATATATTATTGTATTTGGTTCATCCATGGCCCCCTAGTTATTAGTATGCTCCTTCTCCAATCTGCCTGGCTTCCATCTTGTATATTACATAATAAATGCTTATTGATTGAGTGACAGGTATATCAGCAGAAAACTGGCCTACTATTCAGAGAGATTTTTGTTTTAACTCATGGATGGTTCAGATTAACACTGACAAAGTTGATATTTCTGAATTAATAAACATGCAACTCCAAAATCAAATTTCCACTCAACAAAAGTGATTGATTTCTACTCTTTCACATCTTACATTATCTATCTCTAGCCATTTCCATAGGTATCTATGTTATGAACAAATCAAAGTCAGGTCTTCACATAGAAGGATCCCACCTTCTCTAATGAGCTCCCAGAAACTGCAAAACTTTTCTAGTCAAAAGAGCCCCCATATCAGCTGCAGGGCTGTGTTCAATTACTTCACCAATTGTAGAAGGGAAATAAGAGCAGCTAGGTGGCACAGTGGATGAAGCCCTGGGCCTGAAGTCAGAAAGACCTGAGTTCATAATCCAGTTTTAGACACTTACTAGCTCTGTGACCCTGGGTAAATCACTGAATCCCATTTGCCTTAGTTTCCTCATCTGTAAAATGAGCTGGAGAAGGAATGGCAAATCACTCCAGTATCTTTTCCAAGAAAACCCCAAATAATGTCACAAAGAGTCAGACAGAACAAAACAGCAACAGAGTTAAAGAGACAAGTTCAGAAAGTTTTTCACACATCAGGAAGATTTTATTTCCTCCAAGCATCTTCTAAAATGGCAAGTAAAAAAAAACCAACAAAACACTAGGGAATCCTAAGAGTGGGGTAAAATGTAACACAACCAGCCTTCAGCCACTGAGGGGGGATGTAGTTAAAAGGGTGTGCCTTTTAATATCTGTTCTTTGAGGCCAAGATACTAGTCATAAATTTACAAAATTCTAAAAAAATAAAAAAGCATCTTGTAGCAGCTGCAGAGGTCCCCTCCAATGAGCTTCCAGTAGCAGCAGAGCCTATGAGGCTTCATTCAACCCTTTTTGTTGATTTAGCCAGAATCAGTTGTGCTTCTCTCTCCGTTTTCACTTGCTTTGTTTCTTTGAAGTAGCAGGGGGGGAGGCTGCATTGTTTTTATCTCCATTAAGCTTCTCCAGCCAGGCAGTTACTGTGTCTTCTCATTTATCTGATTTTTAAAAAATCATTTCTCATTTAGATTCTCATCTCTTGGGCTCTTCTTCTAATGCTTCCATTCAGGACCTTCTCATGAGTAGTGAAACATCTCGAACTTTGGTGAAAAAACCCCAGTCCCACAGTTCTGTCACATATGACACAAACAAGATATATTTTTCCTATCATGTACAAAGAATTCTTTGACATGATTTCTCCATTATACTCTTCCAAATCCTGAAAAGTCTTATATAAATGAACTGACGGACAGTAATGGACTATCTTCATAGTGTTCTTGAATATGAGCTGCTTTTGAAAAGGTCCTCTAAGTTTACCTTAGTTAAGGAGCTGTTTTCTCTCAAGTTCTCAGAAGTATATTAATCTGCTTTTATCTCACAAACATTGCTTTCCTGTCCTCTTCAGCAAATGAAATGTCCATAAATGAAATAAATGATACTTTATACCTGGATTCAGCATTTGGAGTTGTGTGTGTGTGCATGTGTGTTTATGTGTGTTGTGTGTGTGTTTGCATTTGTGTCCTTGCCTGTCAAATATACCTAGTAAATACAGGACATAGATTAAAAGGATTAAATGACTGTTGCAGATTGCCTCAGAATAGCACCACTGAATGTATTTTTATTCTTCTGGTTTCCCCCTCACATTTGTTTTTATATGTGACAACCAAAAAGATTTCCAGACTTTAAAAAAAAATAAACTAAATAGTGGAACCTCTGATCCAGGTAGCCCTTGGTTTATTGGAAGGAAAATCCCTAAAATAATTATGAAGGGAGGCATTTTGACATTCAGACATTAAATTTGAGTTGTAAGTCAGATACCTAGGATGGAGATGATCCTTGGTGAGCAGGAAATGGAGGTTTTAAAATAGAATTAAAGTCATGAGTGATATTTAACTGACTACTTTGTGTTCAAAGATTTAAGCCTCTGGACTGAAGACAAGAAAGTCTTTTATGAGAGGAAAAGGAAAAGATTTTGTTTTTCTTTTCCATAGGGAGATGTCATTTGCTCCATTCTAACTTTATTGGAAAGAGGTAGGAACTGTGCCTACCTCAGCTGAGAATCCCAATTAAACCAGAAGCTGGAAGTAGGAACAAGCTCTGTGTTTTAGGCAGTTTGTGTTCAAAAGACAATTTGTTATCCATGCTCTAAATAAGGAAAACATAGATTGGTATTCAGGCAGCTCTAAAAGGAGAAAAAACTGGTATGACAGAGGAGTTTAGAGAAAAGGTTAACAAGCACAAAGAAATCTGGTTTTGTGAAAGCTATCTGAATTAAGACTGAGAAGCAGAGAGATGGAATCCATGGCGTAATTCCTGCTAGGTCTAGGGAGGGAAATGAAAGGGAAAGGGAGAGAATTTGGAACTCAAAACATTTTTTTTTAAATCAGTCAAATGGTTTTAACATGTAATTGAGGAAAAAAATAAAATATTGTTTTAAAAAATGCCTGTGAATCTGATAATCTGTTTCACTCATCCTCTGGACTGCAATCTCTTTGTACTACAATTTTGTGACTACACCCACCAAACTCCCTTCCTTCTTATATATGTATTATTGCTAGGTTGGGGCAGCTGAGTGGTACAGTGGATAAAGCACCAGTGCAGGAGTCAGGAGGACATGAGTTTAAATCTCACCTCAGACACTTGACACTCACTAGCTGTGTGACCTTGGGCAAGTCATTTAACCCTAATTGCCTCATCCTGGGTCATCTCCAGTCATCCTGATGAATATATGGTCACTGGATTCAGATGGCTCTGGAGGAGAAGTGAGGCTGGTGACCTGCACAGCCCTCCCTCACTCAAAATAAAGTCAAGTGGAAGTCATGTCATTATTTCTCCGATGGCATGGTCTTCTTCAGCAATGAAGGATGAACACACACTATTGCTAGGTTACCACTCATCTTTGTCAAGTGTGAAGGAGTTGAACCAGTAGAGACAGATTGAGGAAGAAGATATTTCATGGTAATGACATGAATAAAGGCAGAGTCCCCACTGGACATATATGAGGGAGACTGTAGAGTCTAAGTTGGCTAGAATGAAACACAGGATAAAGGGAATTATATAAAATAAGGCTGGATATAAAACAGTGCCAGATGACCAGGGCTATGTATGTTAGACTGAGTCTGAACTATTTTGTATAAAAAACAGGAAGACATTAAAGGGTTTGAAGCAAAAGAATGACATAATAATACCCTGATAATTATATGGTGTTTTAAGGTTATGAGGCAATTTACAAACATTATCTCAGTTGAGTCTTAACTAGGAGGTGAACACCACTAAAATGATGAAATGTTAAATGGCTTTCCCAGGGTCACACAGCTAGAAAGTGTCTGAAATAGGATTTGAACTCAAGTCTTGCTTCCCAGTTATCGAATCTGATAAGACTTGTGAGTAAGAAGTCTAATCTGGAAACAGTATAGTATATAGGTGGAAGAACTTAATATGAGGAGATTGGTTAAGAATTATTGTAATCTAGGGGCAGCTAGACGATACAGTGAGTAGAGCACTGGCACTGGAGTCAGGAGTGCCTGAGTTCAAATCCAACCTCAGACAAACCAACTGTGTAACATTGGGTAAATCACAATTGCAATTGTCTTGCCTTCCCCACTCCACCCCTACAAAAAAGAACTGTTGTAATCTAAATTAGCTGGTGACAAGGACCTGTATTAGAGTGAGAATGATGAAAACAGAGAGAACTAAGCAGATGCAAGAGTTATTCCAGGTAAGGACTTGATTAATTGGATATAGAAGGTAAAGGAGAAGAATGGTGATCTAGAGCCAAATATAATAGTCATAAATGTTAAAATTTGTATCAAAACAGATAGTCACAGAAGAACAATATGGAAGACATGGGTAGGAAGCAATTAATGAGAAAAGGTTCTGGAAGTTTTAGGAAAATGTAAAGTAAGTATTATCAATTGTGTGATATGGGTAGCAAAAACCTGATAAGGCAAATTCAGTCTATGTTAAAAGAAATATAGTATCCAGAATGAAATGGACAATAGATCTAATGTACTCAATACTGATCAGACTACCTCTGAAATATTATGTCCTCTTTCAGATACCGCACTTCAGGACAACATGGGCAAGTTGGAGAAGATCCAAAGGAGAAGAGCCAGGACATTTAAAGAGAATACAAACCACTTGAAGGTAGGAACAGTTTCATTTTTGTCTTTTTACCCAAAACACCTAGACTGATACCTGACATATTCTAGAAGTTTAGTAAATGCTCTTTGATTAATTCATTGTGCAGAAATCTTGCCATACACATCAGTAAATAAAAAAAATCAAAAAATAAACTTGGAGAAATATTTATTGGGGGTGGAGGGAATACATTTTATGATATTTGAAGATCTGTCATATAGAAAAGAAAGGAATAAGATCAATAGGGAGAATTCATAGTGTGATGTATAAAAAGCTCTAGAGACAAAGTTTCTGGGTAAGCAATCATTTTACCAGTTATTGCTAGCGGATAATTAATAAAAAAGATTGGTCATCTTGAACCAAAGACAGATCATGGGAGCTCATTGGTGCTTCTATGCCCTTGGAAAAATGGATGCTCCTGATAGGCAGCAGTCAACTCGGATTGGTTAACTATTAATGAGAAAATGAATATTATAATAAGATCATTCTAATGAGGATCTGGAGACGTGAATTTGGCTATGTCCCTATTACTCCCAGACAACCATCAGTCTCAGGCAATCTAGACAGTATCTGTCCCCAATCCAAGCCAGAGTAGAACATAAGGGGCTTCCTCACTTGGGTGGGGTCTGAACAAGATTGAGGAGGAAGTTAGCCCAATCTCATTATCAGCAATGTCCTTCAGATGCTGATTTCACCTAGTAGACAATGAGGAAATAGGAAGGGAAAAACCCTGCATTGCCCCAATTATTGGCTATTTAATAATCGTTTCTTTAAATAGGAAGGCAAAATTTGATTCTATTTAAAGAAAAAATTATAAAAATTACTGGATTCTCTCAGGAAATATTGAATTCCCTATCACTGAAGTATTCAGTCTGAGAGGAAACCATTATTTGTCAGGAATTTTGAAGGGAAAATTCAGACTTTGTGTAAGGGTTAGATCTCTGACATCGCTTCCAACTCTGTAGCTCTTTAATCATCATGAAGAAGGAAAATACATTCTTGAATTTATATCAGGTACAGATGATAAATATCTGGAAAAAGTAGGGAGCTCACTTTGTTAGAGTAACTATAAATCTGACATCACAAAATTCCATTCCTACGTGAATGGCAAAAATAAGTTGTTTTCTAATACATAATCAATACAATTAAGGTGCAGGACACTCTGCCAGGCTTGCTAAGAATTAGTATGATTTATGATGCCATTAACTACCAGAGTGAGATGACAAGTCACATGACAGAGAAGATAGTTTGGATTAGTGCTAATCCAAACTACACTGGAACTGATCTGAAAAAGAAAGAAGCTTCATATTTAAATGTAAGTCATGGAATTCCCATCCAGTAAGGAATTTTAAAAATACACGTTGGTTGCAGGGCATTCAGCCAGTTTGCCTTGCTTTGTGTCAAACTACTTCTATTGATTCTTTCCACTGATGAGAAAATAGCATGAATTTAAGTAAGAGTGCCTGTAGCAGTCCCTTCCCAAAGGATGAATCATTTTCTTGTATTTTCTCTCTCTTTCTCTCTCTCTCTCTCTCTCTCTCTCTCTCTCTCTCTCTCTCTCTCTCTCTTTTGGATTTCTTTGATACTTGTATAATGTAGTGTATACACATATCTGCGAATGCTATTGGAAGTTTCTTAGTACTTTCCCATATGCCAGAGCTATGGAAAAATCACCCTTGGCCCCAACCCCATGGGCATCACTAGTTTTAAAACAAAATTCTGATTACCAAATTAAAAAGAAAAATATTCCAATTGAATCAACCCTAAGATGAAAAAATCACATTGTCATGTTTTATCTTCCATAAATGACCAAATAACCACATCCCTATGTTCTTGGTATGATATCCCATTTCTATTAGAGTTTCCCATAGTGAGGTAGCATGGTCTAGCAGTTGGTGTCACATGGCATCTTTATTCCATCTTGATACAGGTCCTTCCATTTAAGAGAAAGGGGTGATTCCATGAATGAGCAGAGGTCAAAAGGCAACCATTTAAATTTGCAACATGCACAGATATTAAACAGAGATTGGAATACCTGCTGCCCAACGACAAGGATATGGTCACATTAGTTTTTGGTTATTTTTTGTCTGCTTGACCTTACAAGTATTTCCGTACCTTTTTGAATTGCAAAATCCCTTACCATGACTTCCTCACTGTGCCTTTGATGAAACTTTTACAGACATTCTCTACTATTCCTCCTCCTTGAAATATATCTGAAAAAAATGCCCTGTAGATGAGGGAACATATGTACAAAAGCTTTCATGCATTATTTCTTCTTTCTAACAGTTATGCAAGTTATCTATAATATTGACACAATGCAGATTCTCTGGAAGTAGTACTATGTAGTGGAAAGGGTACTAGCCTTAGGATCAGAAGACCTGAGCTTGAATTTCAACTCTGCTGTTGACTTGTATGACTGTGGACAAGTGAATGAATCTCTCTAACACCTCCCCATCTGCAAAATATAGATAATATTTGTACTACCTCCCTCAAAGGATGGTGAGATAATGAAGAAATACTGTGCCAACCATGTCATTATTTAAATGGAGTAGCTATCATTTATTTCTTCATCTACACGTGCAACTTTTTAATCATTTGCCCAACTATAAGATCACAGTGACCACAACTCTGCCTCACTTAAATATAATTAATTCACTCACAGGTCATCACCTGTGATATCATTGGTTCTCCTCAAAATGGAAGAGGAGCAAACAATGTAGAAAGAGTTCTTGAATCTGTGAATTTTTTTAAGTATTTTTATAATTGTGTTTCAAAATTATTGGTTTCTTTTGTGATACCATGTATGTTATTTAATACACTTAAAAACAAAAAGATCCAAAGATTTTGCCCTATTGTCAAAAGCTTAAGAAGCTTGCTATGGAGTGACAATGCATTCATCCAGGGAACAAGAATTCTATGAAAGTTTGAGAGAGACCACACGAATTTCACTCTACCACTACTCATCATGTGAAACACAGACTGACCTGTGATTATGTATCTGTAATGAAATCCGATATGTTGAATTCTTTTTAAAGTATAAGTAGAGTTTAACCTGGGCAGCTATGTGACACAGTTCCAGGTCTAGAATTGGGAAGATTCATCTTCCTGAGTTCAAATGTGACCAGACAGTTAACTAACTGTGTGATCTGGGCAAGTCACTTAACCCTGTTTGCCTCAGTTAGCTCATCTGCAAAATGAGCTGGAGAAGGAAATGGCAACCACTCATGTACCATTACCAAGAAAACCCCAAGTGGAGTCACAAAGAGTTGAACGTGACTGAAATAACTTTAGATCAACAAGAATTCATCCTACTGTTGCCGTCTATTGTGACCAACTGGCCATATGGGCCTGATCTCCAAACCCAACAGTGGGATCTTTTCCACTCTTCTTCATCACTTGACTCAATGAAAGTCATAACATTACCAAGAACATTGCATCCAATAGTCATCTGGCTGAATATTCCCCCATTTTCAGCAGATATCATTTCTTGATGTATCCCAGAGTCTGGAAGTTATGGATTCCAGACATAACTGGGGGATAAATAGTGTAAAATCTATTTCTTTGACAACAAATAGCCTTAATCAAGTGAGCGGTAAGTGTGAACTCCTTCTTTGTCTGAAGTTTGAATTAGAAACTGAGTCATAGACCAACATAACCTGTCACTATTAATTTCTGTCTTCCAGTTTCCAAGGTCCTTGGTGAGATCAAAGCCCTGCCACCTAGCCTGCAAACATACTTCTAGAAAGGCCTCACATCAAAAGCAATGCCACTGTGAGCTAAGAAGGGAAAATATTAAACATGGAGATTGGAGGGAAACTTAACAGAACTACAACCCGAGTCATGTTTTAAGAGACCTCTCTTCAAGGATTTGATTGAAGTGTCACAAATGCATAGCATGAATTTATAACCTCTGAAAGTCTTAGCTCACTTCTCATCTGTTCATAGGCCCCTTGCCAAATTCTACTTTAATTTTAACAAGGTGATGTGATTTAGGACAACTCCCACAGAGACAGTCAGGTGGCAGAGCAGACAAAAGTATTGGGACTGAAGTCAGAAATATGTAAGTTTAAATCCAGTCTTGGATACCTGTTAGCTACATGACCCTGGGGAAGCTATTGACTTTAGTATCCTCAGCTATAACATGGATATAATAATGGCATCTACCTCATAGAGTTTTGAGGAGTATCAAATAAGGTAATATTTATAATGCATTTGACCCAGTGCCTAAAACAAAGTAGGTACTTAATATTAGAACTCAAAATCTTATAAAAGGGAATGTTGAAAACTAAAAATAAATTAATCTAAAAAAATTTTAAAAAGAAAAAATGTCTAGTCCTATTGAAATTGGGCAATTTATCAGCATCGAATGCATACATTTTAAAACATTCAGTTATTTGACTATTGTTGTCATATAATTGCGTAAACTCGTTTCCAATAAATTTGTTTATATTTAAAAAAATTTTTTAATAAATAAAATAAATATTTGTTCCCATCTCTCACCATCCACCCTCCACTGGGTACAGTGGAAAGGGCATTCACTCCACAGTCAGAGCATTGGGCTTTAAATCCTATCTTTAATGCTTACTTACCTGTGTTACCTTGGATCAGTAAGTCTTTCTGGGCCTCAGTTTCTTCATTTAGAAATTAGAGAATTAAACTGAATAGACTCTAAGTGTCCTTTCATCTCTAGGTCTTTGATCTTATGGTTCAAGCCCTGTCTTCTCTTTACTGTGTGTGAAACCTTGAGAAAATCACTTAAGCCTTCTGATTCTGTTTCTTTACTGCTTTGCCAGATTGTTATGAGAAAAGTATCTTTTAAACAATGAATTATTGTATAAATGTAACCCACTATTATTCTTTAAAAGGCTTTGAGGTCTTCTTTTGAACAGTATTGTGCTTTTACAAAGCCTATTAAGATATCCAAGAAGCTCCAGTCAATGTTACACTCTTCCTGTCTGTGATAGTTTTCTGCATAACTTCTCTCACTCACCCACTTAGGGAGAATTTTCACATTTGTGTTTTAAATTTTTATTTACTTTATTGAGTTCTTTCATACATTTCCAAAAGCTATTAAAAAATAAAGAAATAAAAATAAGCCCAATTTTTCTTTGAGGTTGAACTCAATAGAAATAGAAAACATTCACTCAATGTCATTTTATGGTTGCTCAAATGCAAAGAAAGCATTTGTTTTTCTTCATCTAATAATGATACCTAATATATTTCAAAAGAGTGACTGAATCTCTCATAAAATAAGAGTATACATAAAATGAAAAGAATGCAAGTTCCAAGATTATTGCTCAGAAGAGGAAAAGCTTGTATGCTTATAACTAGGTGATACAGTGGATACAGTACCAGGCCAGGAATCATAAAGACCGGAATGTAAATCCAGCCTTAGGCACTTACTAGTTGTACGACCTGGGCAAGTCACCACCTCTGTAAAATGGATATAATAATAGCTCCTCCCTCTGAGAATTGCTGTGAGAATCAAAGGTAATCATTGCAAAGCACTTAGCACAGGGCCCAACACAGAGCAAGTACCATGTAAATGTTACCCACGATAAATGATATTCTATTGTTGGGGAAAAGGGTTTACTCCTACTCTGTAGTAAGAAAGACTTTGAGTAGGGAAAACTGAGGGGAAAAAAAATAGTAGTGATATATATGGAGAAAAGAAAATGATTTCTTACAATTAGGAGCAGTATTCTACCATGAAGAGAAGTGGATTTTGAAAAAGAAAATCTGTGGGTCAAAGAAGAGAATAGAATAAATGGGGGGTGGATAGGATGGAGGGAAATATAGCTAGTCTTCCACAACATGACTGTTATGGAAGCTTTTTACATGATTACACATGTATAATCTACATCAAATTGCTTACGTTCTCAATGAGGGTGGGTGGGGAGGGAGGAAGGGAGAGAATGTGGAACTCAAAGTTTTAAAAACAAATGTTAAAAATTCTTTTTGCATGCAACTGGGAAATAAGATATACAGGAAATGGGGTATAGAAATGTATTTTGTCCTACAGAAAAATAGAGGGAAAGTAGATGAGAGAAAGATAGAAGAGAGGGCAGATTGAGGGAAGGGGTAATCAAAATGCTTACTGTTTTGAGTGGGGAAGGGAGAGATGGAGAGAAAATTTGGAACTCAAAATCTTGTGGAAATGAATGCTGAAAATTAAAAATAAATAAAGAGAAAAAAATTTTAAATTAAAAAATTAAAATCTAAATCTATCAAAGTTGATCATCAAAAACAAAGAATGAAAAATTTGTATTTGAATCTCAGCTCTGCCATTTACCATTTGACTTTGGGTCACATTGACTCATTATAACCTCAAAACTATCCTGAACTAAACACCCTATAAAGGCCCTTCCAACTCAAAAGCTGTGTCCTATTCCGTATGTCTGTGATATGCTTTTAATAGGACTGAACAAATATATTTTGATTAAGTAAAACTGAAGGTAAGTTGAAACTAACTGTGAGGCCAGTGTCAATTACCCTGTCTTACCTTGGGCGAGCCACCAAACTACTGACATCCTGCACATCAGACCCATTAGACAAGAAAAGGTCTTCTCATCAAAGTCAGATTAAGCTGAGATGAATTTCAAAGCATTCTAGACTCATTAGCATTTTTTTAGATTTTTTAAAACTTTAGAATTTAAGCACCAAAAAGGAACATTTCCTTACATGTAGCAAAAGGTACAAAGAACATTCTTTAGGAAACTGTGAATCTCTATTTCATAATGCTTACTTTTTCAAATATATGTATAATTAATTCTACATATTACTTTCAAAACTGCCCCGATTGTCTTTGCTTCCTCCTGAACTTCTTTCTTTTTCTCATATTTTTAAAAAATTTTTAGTAACGTTCATTTTTTGTCGTCATTATTGTTAACCATCTGCTGCTCTGCACTGAAAACTGAAGGGGAAAAAACCTTTTGCAGCAAATAAGCTTTGTCAAACAAAATGAATTCAACCAAATAGCCATGTCCAAAGATATACCTCTTTCTGCACTGTGTCCATCATTTTCCTATGAAGGATAATATGTTTCATCATAGAACCTTTGGAGATATGGTAGAGCATTGCAATGATCAGAACTCTTGAGTTTTTCAAAATTCTTTATCTTTATAATGCCATCATCATGTAAATTGTCCCGATTCTGCTCATTTCACTCTCACTTAATACTTCCTACATTTCTCTGAAATTTTCTTTCATTTTTCTTTCACATATATTCATATGATAGAAGGAGAAGAGGAAGGAAGGAAGGAAGGAAGGAAGGAAGGAAGGAAGGAAGGAAGGAAGGAAGGAACCACATTACCCAAATGGAACTGGCCAGCTGGGTTCCCAGTGGGGCAACTCACACTACTCAAAGGCTGTTTTTATCCTTCTTCCTCAAAGAAGACCATGACATCAGGAAGGTGATGTCATGACTTGCAAGTCACCCATCTTACCTTCTCCTCTGGAGCCATCTGGGCCCAGTGGCAAGATATAGATCAGGACAACTGGAGATGGACCAGAATGCAGCAGGAGATCTTGGCCTTTTTTGGTCTTTCCCAGGTCACCACTCAGGATAGTCAGTAATACAGGTTAGGTAAGAAATGAGACAGAGAATTGTCTCTTTTACCTAGTCAAAAAAACTTTTTTGGACATCCCCTTCCTGACGTCATGGTCTTCTTTGAGAATGAAGGACAAACAACAACAACAACAATTTCTGCCAGATTGCTGTCCATTTTTTCTTCAATAGTTTTTGTTAAACAATGAGTCATTCTGGTTCCGGGTCCACCATGATATTCACTCTTCTCTCAGCCTGTTCAGTATTAATTAAGGTCATATTTTCACTTGTTACAAACTGATGCATAATGGAAAAGAACAGTAAGAACCAGGAGACACAAACAGGGAGCAGATAGCTTTTAAGCTAATGTACTGTTTACTTTATTCTTTGAAAAAAATGAGACCTGGACATAACATATTCATGGTTTCATGTATAATCATCTTTTTGTACTTCTAATTAAATGGAAATGCTCTTGCTTTTCGATGTTTCAAAATTCAAGAAAACAAAAAAGAGGGGATTGAAGTTAGAAAAATAAATGATTTTTTGTGATTGTAAAGGGAGTTGTGTGTTTTATTTTGACAATGGAGGTTATCTGTGTCCACATGGATCTGCCTATATGTGACTCACAAGGAGGAGTACATAGATATTTCTGGAGGCTCCTCTACCCATCCTACTCCAAAGAAAACTCTGCAGGGGGGAGTTAGAGGTTTGTGCCAGAGCTGATTTTTGCCCTCCTCTGATAAAAAATCTCAAGCTAGAACTAGATTAATCTGTTCCCTTAAATATTTAGTGTCAGGAAATAAATTTTAAGTTCAGGTTGAGCTCTTGGTAGAAATTCCTTACCTGGCAAAGAATACCCTAAACTATAGATCTAAGATGCATTTCCCCACCAAGTGCTAACTTCCACAATGATCACACTGTGACATAGTAAATTAACCCTTTTATCTAAGCCAATAGGAAACAAATTAGAGAAGAAATACAAATCAGAATGTATACTACACAATGTACAATCTCCATTGGAAGTGTGATATCTCAGTTCAATGAAGAGAGAGAGAGAGAGGCGTGGGGTGGGGAGGGAGAGAGGGAAGGAAGGAGGGAGAGAATGTTCCCAAAGGGGAAGTTTTCAGAAGTCTTTAGTGTAATAAGCTACATTGAGGGACATCATTAAGGTGCTGTATCCTCTACATATCAGAATCTTTCCAGTTTTTCTTCCTTTTCAGAGACCTAAAGAGAATCTGAAATACTGGATCTTCTCTCAAAGCTGGAAGCCAGAAGACCAGTATCTCTTTTCCCCCTTAATCTCTCATCAATTCTGCCACTCAAAGAGGCAAAGTATATTAACTAATCAATCTCCACCAATGAAGAGTCTTGTGCAAACAGGATTTGGAGTGTAGGTTACATAAGAAATGAGGAGGTTCCTATGCAAACAGACTTTCAGGTGTATGTTGCATAAGAAATTCCAAATTTTACCTTAAATGGATGTTTCATCATTTGCACACAAACCATATAAAATCCAATCTAAGTAATTTAATGAAAAACTAGTTACTTGGCAGTTGGGGAGCAGTATAATATATTTAAAAAGTGCCATGGACCTAATATTATAAACCCACAGATGCAAAGGTCAAAGGAACCATAGCAGGCATGTAATTCCATCCCCCTTGTATGGATTCAAATATGGAGAAACTGAGACCCAGGTTAAGTAACTTACCCATGGTCACACAAGTAACACCTTTCAGAGGCAGGATTTGAACTCAGGTTCTCTGAAATCAAATCTAATGTTGTCTCTGCTTGAGTCAGCAGATGTGAGTTTGTGTCTTGAACAGAACTCTGGGGCAGAGTTCCCAGCAGTGAAGGTCTCATATACTTCAACCCGCAAACAACAAAGAAAGCTCCAAAGGTCAGTAGAGCTTTCCCAGCTGGGCATGAGGGAATGGAGGTTTCTCTGGCAATGCCTCCAGAGGCCACAGAAGCAGACCATAGGAAACTATGGAGGCTGGGAAGCAACCTGGATCCGTTGTTCAGGCAGCTCAGCTTAAACCTCTGGTGGTAGGGAGCAGCTGATCTAAATTCCAGCCCTGAGTGATAGCCCTGCCCCCACTCAAAGCCCAGGGGAACCAAGCAGCTTAGTCTAATCTCTTGACAAAGGATTCAGAAGTCAAGTAACTGGCTGAGAAAATGCTCAAAAAATGGAAAAAAATTAGACCATAGAAGGTTACTTTCTTGGTGAACAGTTGTCTCCTCCAATCCTTTGTGATGAGAAAGAAGAAGGCTTACTGTCACAGGAGGTTAAGACCCCTGCCTCCACAGCCTCCAAAGTGAACTTGAATTGAAGTCAGGTTCACTTTGACTTGTCAAAGTAGAAGACTTTGAAAAGTGAGTTAGAAGCTTGCTAAAGGAGAACCAAAAAAAATGCTGAGGAAAATAACACCTTTAAAAAGAGGGTAGCTCAATTGGAAAAAGAGGTCCAAAAAGTCAATGAGGAGAAGGAGGCATTAAAAAGCAGAATTAGCCAACTGGGAGAGAAGTTTCAAAAGCTCACTGAACAAAACAGCTCTCTGAAAGAGAGAACTGAGTTCAGGGAAACAAATGACTATGAGATAAACCAAGCAGTTGGAAAACAAAACCAAAAGTTTGAAAAAATAGAAGATAATGTGAAACATCTCATTGGAAAGGCAACTGACCTGGAAAATAGATCTAGGAGAGACAATTTAAAAATTATTGGACTACCTGAAAGCCATGATCAAAAAAAGAGCCTCGACATCATCCTTCATGAAATTATCAAGGAAAACTGTTCTGATATTCTAGAACCAGAGGGCAAAATACATATTGAAAGAATCCACAGACCACCTGCTGAAAGAGACCCAAGAAGGGAAACTTCTAGGAATATTGTGGCCAAATTTCAGAGTTCCAAGGTCAAGGAGAAAATATTGCAAGCAGCTAGAAAGAAACAATTCAAGTATTATAGAAATACAATCAGTATAACACAGGATCTGGCAGCATCAACATTAAGGGATCAAAGAGCTTTGAATAGGATACTACAGAAGTCAAAGGAACTGGAATTAAAACCAAGAATCATCTACCCAGCAAAACTGAGTATAATACCTAATACCTCAAGGGAATAAATGGTCATTCAATGATATAAAAAACTTTTAAGCATTTGTGTTAAATAGCCCAGAACTGTACAGAAAATTTGACTTTCAAACACAAGAATCAAGAGAAGCTTGAAAAAGTAAACAGGAAATAAAAATCATAAAAGACTTTCTAAAGCTGCAGTGTTTACATTCCTACATGGAAAGAAAATATTTATAACTCTTGAGACTTTTCTCAGTATTTGGGTAGGTGGAGGGATTTTACATACACACACACAACATAAAGAGAGAGTACAGGCTGTGTTGAATCAGAAGAGATGATATCCACAAAAAAGGATATGGGGTGAGACAGAATATTGGGAGGAGAAAGGGAATAGGGCAGGCTATAACTCATAAAATAGATGAAGAAAAATCTTGTTCAATGGAGGAGAAAAGGGAGAAGGGGAGAGGGGGAAAAGTGAAGTTACTCTCTCCTCATATGGCTTAAGGAGGGAATAACATGCTCACGAAATTTGGTATGAAAATCTATCTTATACTACAGTAAAGTAGGGGAAGAGGCAACAAGTAGGGAGAGGGGAATGATAGAAGGGATGACAAATGGGAGAAGGGAGTAACTAGAAATAAACACTTTTGGGAAGGGACAAGGTCACTTGATTCTGTAGGACATATTTTTGCCTTTTGGAATACTACACTCATTCTCTCATTTATAGTAGTATGCTATATCAAATGAGTTAAGATCTACAAAGGGATTAAAGTATTATATAAATGCTGGCTAGCAGTATAGTAGTGGTAGTGATCATGCCAGATCTTTTGTAATCTTGACTGTGGTTCCTTGGAATGTGAATGCTTTCTTTATGACCACCTCCCTAAGAATTTTAGGATACCCTATATACATATTATGCATTTCTCTTATATTCAATGTTTTTTTTACTATTCCAATCTAATAAATATTTATTAAGCAAAAAAAAAGAACTGAAGAAAGCAATGGCTAAAATGTTAATAATGCAGATTAAATTTTAAAATGTGTCACATATTCATTTTTTGGAAGATCCACTTGTTAAATATTTACCACATATTTTGTCTCCTATTAAAATGTAAGCACTTGAGAACAAGGAATGTTTCCATTTTTTTAGTAACTTTTTTTATTTATTCATTCAAATGCTTTTACAAAAATTTGTCTAAAATTGCTTAGAATTAATCCCAACTATGCTTTGACTGAGAATTCCCTTTCAGGATCTTTGAGCCCTTTTTTGTTATTGTGGCTGTACCTTATTTAGTGACCAATGACAGCAGGAGGATGATGTCTTCTTGACTTGCTCATGAATTGGATTGAAGTGAGGCAGAGCTGTGCATCAGCCTCACTCTCTTGTCCAGAGTCATCCATGTGCATTGACAAGAAGACAACTGGCGATGGCCCGGGATGAGCTGACTACTGAATGACATTTAAGTTCAATTAAAGAAACTAGGTCACATATTACTATTAATGCAATCAATCAATCAATAGGTATTAAGTATCTGCTGCAACCCAGAGATTGTCTGTAAGTGAAACAAAAACAAAATACTACAGTATTGCATTTTATCATTTTGACAGATATTTATGGTGCATTTGAATCTAACTGTGAAAAGCAATCAAGATTACCCTATCCTTCTTAGTATCACTGCCACCTGGTGCCGGCAGGTGTCAGGTTTTTGGGGTACTTACGAAGGAGAAACCTGGCTCATCAGGATTTGTTTGTAAAGAAAGATAACATAAATTGGAAGCATAACACAGAAAACTTAAAAACATACTTTAAAATGTTAATTTATAAGCCAGTACAATTATGGCCTCATGGTTATCCTCTTGAGAAGATTTTGGCAAGAACCAGAGGGTGAGGTTTGCTATCTTGGGTTTCCCTTCCAACTAGTTAAGGGTAAAGTAACTTAGGTTAAAGATGTTTCTTGCAGCCCTCCCCAACCCTTTCCTTTGCCCCCAGGTTGTTTGAGCTCTGTCTTCTACTACTGTGACCTTCCTCATCAACCCTTTTCAAGCTGTCATTTCCTTCACCAGTTTCAGGCTGAATGTGCCCTCTCTGAAACAAAATGGAGCCAAGTGAGCAACTACTGACACTCTTTCCAAGACTTGCACCCATGGTTTGACTTCATTTATATATGCAGACTGACGCAGAGTACTGATTTATCCCTTTTCAAATGACATAAAGTGCCTGTGACAGTGAAGTGTTGTCACACTTACTTATATTGGAGACAATCCAAACCCAAAAGCATTTGCTCAGCACCTGCTCATGTAAGAAGCATGGTGGTAGGTGCTGGGGATAGAGTGACAAAATGAAAAATAACCCCAGTCCTCAAAGAAATTTCTTTCTTTTAAAATATATACAGATATGATTTTTATAGCACTTTCATTTCAAAATGTATCTTTCCTACCTCCTCTACACCACCATCCTATTATAATACAGAATTAAAAATCAATCAATATTTATTAGGCACCTACTATGTGCCGGGTCTCAAAAGGAGAGAATTTTTTAAAAAAGCAGTTCAGGAAGATTAACAGTATATGCAAAGCTCTGCTTCATTACTCTCCTATTTCTATAAGGAGTAAAATGCATTTCAATTTGCTTATATTCTACTAGTGATTGGTGGTGATGATAGATGAATACTAGAAGAGATCCTATCTAGACCAATACTGTTATTTCATAGAGGAGAAAACTGAGCCAGGTAGTGAAATACTTTGCTCAATTTATAGTCACTACCAATCTGAGATTCTAATCTAGATCTCCTGACTTCGAAATGAGGTCATTCCAGTTCTATGCTTTACAACCACCAATCACCCTACCTCAGGCTGGTTTTAGAAAGGAGTATGATTTGGTGGTATAGTAGATGGAGTGTCAACATCAGAGTCAGGAAATTAGGTTGAAAGTCCTGCTTTTGACACAGACTGGCCTGTGAGCCTGGGCAAGGGACATCCGAGTTGCCTCAGGTAGCTTTCTCAGATCACACAGCAGGAAGGTATCACTCAGCTTTAGCAAAAGGAGTTCCCACCATGGGAGTCCCTGTAACAACGAAATGACTGTTCAAAGTCTAATTCCAATGAATGGGTACAAAGAGTAGCAGAAATGTTAGTCTATTTCAGACCTCAAGATGAAACTGAATTTTGGTCCTGAACTTTACCCTTGAGTCAATTTAATTCTCACTTAGTCAAAAGAGGTCTTCCCAATCCCATTTAGGGATTCAGGGTCTAAAGTCTCTGTTTTCTAGGGGAAAAAAAGTCAACATTTGCAATAACATTCAGAAAAAAAAGGAAAGAAATGAATGGATTAATTATCGTGATTAAATAGCTGCTCTAGCTAAGCATAATGCCTGGCATATAGTAGGTGCTTAATAAATATTGATTGATTGATTCCTCTCATTTCACCTTTTTAAGGCACAAAAAAACCTCTTCATCCTAAAGAGATGAAAATAATAACTAGGTCTTACACAGTGCCTACTGTGTGCCAGTCATTTTACAAGCATTATCTCGTTTGAGCCTTACAACAACCCCGGGAAGTAAATGCTATTATTATTTACATTTTATAGATGAGGAAACTGAGGCAAACTCAGGTGTCAGTTATTTATTCAAGGTCACGCAGCTAGCAAGTGTCTGAGGCTGGATCCACTGTGCTGCCTAGTTGCCCTATATTTTGAAATCTAGTTATAATGTTCCCCAACGTTCTTCCCAAACTCTATTTCTCAATCATTTCTCTATTGAATTATTCCCTAATTCTTTCTAGCTTGTTTAGGCATCATTGGATGAAATCTAAAATGAAACAACAATCTGCTTACCCATCTGCTTTGTTTATCAAAATTTCCACTTAAAATAGAGAGTTCTAGAAAACATAGCAGCCATTATGATTTCCTCCCATTTTCCTTACAGTAAGAACAATTTAGCCAAAAATTCCCCTGAGAAGACTGGAAATGGCAAGGCATCAAGGCATGGTGGAAAGCTGACCCAGAATCCCAGAAGACCTAGGTTCAACTGCTGCCTTTGATACATACTCTAAGACCAAACTCAATGTTCTGGCGACTAAGAATTTAAGTTATAAAGAAGGGGTCAAAATGCATTGGTAGGAGTTTTTTCCACCTGGAAGTTCCTTCTAGCAATAAATTACAGGTCTAATCCCTATCCTTAAACTGAGGATGAGTCAACACAGTATTTCTTTCTAAGAAGAATTCTTTTGAATATACTTTTTCATTAATTTATTTGTAGTTTTCAACATTCACTTCCACACTCCCAAGCAGATTGTTGTTTCATTTTAGATTTCATCCAATGATGTCTAAACAAGCTAGAAAGAATTAGGGAATAATTCAATAAAGAAATGATTGAGAAATAGAGTTTGGGATTTTTGGATTTTGGGAAATTTGGATTCCAAATTTTCTCTTCATCTCTCCCCTCCTCCTCCACACCAAGACAGAGCTCATTGTGATTATCCCTTCCTTCAATCTGTCCTCCCTACTATCACCCCCCCTTCTCTTATCTCCTTCCCTTCTATTTTCCTGTAGGGCAAGATAGATGTCTATACCCTATTGCCTATATATCTTATTTCACAGTCGCATGTAAAAAGAATTTTTAACATTCTCTTTTAAAGCTTTGAGTTTTACATTTTCTCCCTTCCTCCCTCCCCATTCACCTAATTGAGAAGGTAAGCTCTAAGAAGAATTTTTGATTAAATTCATTAGACTTAAAACCAAGCAAGACAGGACCAAAATCAGATTTAACCTATAGGCCTTCAAATTACATCTTTGGCTCAGAAGACACCTAATAAAAAGCTTTTACATTATTTCAGCCTGCCTTAGTTTTCTCATTTGCAAAATGGGAATATTAATAGTGCATACTTTCCAGGGTTATTATGAGGAACATACCAGATATTTGTAAATAAGTTTTGTGCAGTGACTGGCATATAGTAAGCGCTAAATAAGTGCTCCATTCTTCCTTTCAATGCAAAGGTACGAAGGTGGGAGGTATATGAGAAATAAGTCTAGACTGTATAATATCTAGATTGTAGAGCCAAGTGGCAGTCTAGCCAAGTGAAGTAACTTGCTGAGTGTATGAATTGATTGCACCTCTCTGATAAAATGTGAAGTTTGTGTAAAAAGGATTTGCTGTGAGCAGGCATATAGACCAAACTGTTATCATGTAATTCCACAGCGGGCAGTAAGGCAGTTCAGTAAGAGGACTAAGAGCAGGGATACTAATCTAGGATTTTGTTTGTACAGTCTACCTATCCTTTGGGCTACTACATCTTACTCCATGGCAATATAAATTCTCGTTTCATTCTTTGTATTTTTAGCCATAGCATAGTGCCTGGTAGATTATTGGTTCTGTTTAGTTGTTTTTCAGTTGTGTCTGACTTTTCAAGATAATTTTTTGGAATTTTCTTGGCAAAGATACCGAAGTGGTTTGTCATTTCCTTTTCCAGCTTATTTTATAAATGAGAAACCTGAGACACACAGGATTAAGAGACTTGCCCATGTTCACATAGCATAAATATCTGAGACAGGATTGGAACTCAAGCCTTCCTGACTCCAAGCCTGGTGCTGCCTAATTGTAACAGTAAGCTCCTCAACACACACAGGGGGGTCTGCTACCACAGGTTCTTAGATCTGCATAAAAGGAAAGGCAGCTTTTGAGGGGTTAACAATCACTTGAATCGAGCACTTGTATCATTCCTTTAACCAACCACGTATATCATTCACCTAGTTCAGAGAAGTCAGCATCCTGAACTTCAAAGAAAATACAGACAAATTAAAAGATCAACAGACATGTCTTCCTCTGCGTGAATTCAACAGAATTCAGGGTGAGGGGTAGGCTCCTTAAAGTGTCTTCCCAGAGTCCTTGTCTGGCACTCATATCTTCTTACAAAAACTAAGCCCCAAAGTAAAACCTTACCCTCAGAGTATTTATATACTTTTCAGAGCCGGATGGCACAACCCTCTGACCCACTGCCTCAACAGAAAAAATGAAAGGCACCTGGGACCCTCCTAGAAAACAACTCCCCTAATCAAGCTTTCCAAAATGGGTGAGAAAGAAATTCTTTAATCACATTATTCAATCAGAGGCACTTTTAGTAAAACAAAACAGCAAAAGATCCTAACTTGATTGCCATCACACTGGCAGACAGAAAGTACTTTGTAAATGCTTGTTGATTGATCAATTAAGTGATTGATTGGACTCAGGGCAATATGTTGTGAAAAAATGAATAGGATTTAGGCAATCCAGAAACATTAGATATACCAGGGACCATGATCAGAAAAGATGTGGAAGAAAAAACTATGTAGTTAAAATTTTCGTAGAGGAATAGGCAGGTGGCCTCAGCCATCATAGGAAGTCTAGAACAGGGAAGGAAGTGAGCTGTATTAGTCAAGATATGTATCACAACCATCAAGATGGTGTCAAAGCCCTGGGAAAACCACAGATCCTTGATAAAACCTAGAAACGCCATCAGCCAATAATAGAACTTTGGTGGCTGTTGCAACAAACTTTCTGGCCATCCCCATGGTTTTTGGTGAGAGCTTTTGTTTCAAAAGACAAGGAAGGTATAGTTGAGGATTGATTAATGGTTATTAATAGCTGTAAAGTTGATACTTCTTAGAAGGACTTGCCAAGGCCAATTGAGTATCCAGATTTGGGTTTTGGTGACAGCATCATCTGCCTATGATTCCAATGGGAGAGTGAAATTGAACTTTCCTATTCCCATTTTGATGGCTCCCTTAAAAAACCAAGGTCCCACAGGTTGTGAGAAACAGAGCTATAATTCAACCTCATGTCAGCTGAATCACAGTTTAGTGTTCTTTCTACTGCAACCCATCCCAAATTCTTACTTATTACTAGCTAAAAAGAAGATAATCCTAATCGTCCGACAGAAAAGTGCAAAGTATTATGACACAGGAGTTGCAAACTGTTTGAACTGATGTTTAATTGGAATAAATAGGTGCATTAATCTATCCTAAAAGACATAATTCAGGGTAATCCTTGACTATGCCAATTTAAAAATAAAATGGCAACCATGAAATTTCATTAGGTTCGACTTGCTGTAGCTTCAGAGAGCATCCACATGCCTTCTAAGCCTTAATTTGATGCATGGCTTCAAAATAACAGGCACCAGGCCCTGGGATAGATAGAGAGATGCTTTGTTTTGTTCCCAGGACACATCTCTGCCAAGCAACCCACAGCAATAACAAAAGAATCAAGCACTGAACAAAAATATTTTGATCTTGGGATGAAAAACATGTATGTATGAGGAAAATGTGCAAGGAAAGCAGCCTAAATATTTTAAAACCCCAGACCAAAAAGCAACTCAACAAAAAAGAAGCTTCAGAGAATAGGAACCCCTTGGAACACAATAACCAGCTTTGAAAACATTATATCCACATCATTCTTAATATCCTCTTGGCATGTGTGGGATTTTTCCAGTCCCAGAATCAAAAACATTTTAAATTCATTACTATCACAAAAGTGTCTAAATTATTGACTCAAACACAATAGATGCTAATCCAGTCTTTATTTTTGTATATAATAGAAATATTGAAAAATCTTTTCCTATTCTGCTCCTTCCTACTCCAACCCCCAGCATTGTCAATTCTCATTCCTTTTCCTCTAATTTTCATCCTGCTCCAGTGTGTCACTGTAATACACCACAATTGAAAAGAGACAATCAAATAGAGATCTGTTCAATTGTATTAGTTGTATCAAAATCCCCCTCTGGTTGTTTTGAGTATAGAGCTGGCTGCTTTGCAGCATAACAGGGATTAATTATAAGGTTCAGAAGCTAAGGAAGCAAGGGCATTCCAACTAAAGGAGACATGGGGGTGATGGAGGCCTTTCTTAAATTTGCAGGATTAATTCTTCCCCATACTCCCCCTCTGGGTCAGTGAGGATGGTGACTTCCCTCCAGGGAGAGAAGACAGATCTAGCAGATAAAACAGTAGAGAAACTGTTTGACCTGGAAGACAACTGTCTCACACTTCATCCTGCAATTTTTGTCACATATTCGGAATCTCAATAAAAATTACAATATTCTAAAGTCAGTGTCCCTTTATCCTTAGGACCAAGTAGTCATAGAGAAATGAAAGCACAATGGATTTGGCTAGACCTACCAATAATAACTAACTACCAGTTTAATGCTACCTAATTTATGTAGTAGCAATCAACTGCCCTTTAAAGACCTCCAACAGTGTTAATGTCCAGTCAGGATAGTGGGATCATGGTGTATACTATATTTAAAATCTGATCTTTTTTAACTTAATTTGTTTGTTACCAATTAACATGTATACATTTTCTCACTCTTTCCCACTCCCCAACCATTTTAAAAACAATTTTAAAACAATATGCATAATTGAGCCAAACAAAATTTCCACATTGGCCAGGTCCAAAAATATATATCTTGTCCTGCTTTTTCAGACCATCACCCCTCTGGCAAGAAGTAGGTAATGTAGTTCATCTGGATGCTTCTGGAATTAGAATTTGTCATGCAGAAAACAAAGTTCTAAAATTTTAAAGTTGTTTGTCAATATAATGCTCTACTTTTGCTCATGTTATTGTCCATTATTTTATTAAAACTTTCTCGGTTCCTTCTAAAATTGTCCATTTCGTCATTTCCTATCACAAAGTAATACAACATTCCAATCATATAGCATATTTTGTTTTGTCAGTCCCCAATAATTAGGGGCTTCTTTAGTTTCTGAGTTTTTTTGCTACTAAAAAAAATACTTCTATAAAATATAGTCCTTTTCCTTCTTTTGTTGCTTTCTTTGGGGTATACATCTAATGATGGAATTCCTGTGTCAAAGGGCATGCATAATTTAGATATGAGGGGGCAAAAAAGGGAGGGGAAGGTTCCAAATTGCCTTCTAGAATAGCTGGTTCAATTCTCAACTTCAGCAATAGTGCATTAGCGTATCCCTAGCCCCTCCAACATTTCTAAGATATATTCTTATCTAAATTAAATCCACCCTGGTTGTGTTAATTATTTCATTATATAGTGGAAAAAACACTGGATTTAGAGTCAGAGAGACTGTGTAACTCCTGATTCTCTTATTTACTACCTATGTGATACTGAGCATCAGTTGACTACTCTGTACTTCAGTTTCCCAATATACAAAATAAGAAAGTGGAGCTAGATCATCTCTAAGAACTGCTCCAGTTCTATATCTGTGAATTGGAGGGCAGCGAAGTGGCACAATGAATGGAGTACCAGCCCTGAGGTCAGTAGGACCTGAGTTCAAATCCAGCCTCAGACATTTACTAGCTGGGTGACCCTGGACAACTGTGATTACCTCAAAAAATAACTCTACTATGAATTTGTTATCCTAAAAAAGAAACTAGAGAATAACATAAGACCTGGCAGTGGAGACATTGAAGGACCTCAGGTCTTGAAACACTCTATATCAAAGAGAAAAGAGCTGGGGCTCTGGCCAAAACATCATATTCTGCAAAGTTAAGCATAATCCTGAATGAAAAACAGAGGTAGGACCCCAAAGATAAGAATTAGCATGATGGAGTGCCTAGAAAGCTGGACCCTCGAACCAGGAAGGTCAGAGTTCAGATCTTTCTTCTGTTATATAACCAAATCACTTCATTTCTCAGTGCTCTAAGCAACTCTCTACAGCTATAAGTTACAGAGAAAATGTTGGATTGTATTTGTAAAAAGTATTTCTTCATCTAAGAGTTTCCTATACAAATGAAATCATAGATTCAGTCCACATCCTATTGTACTAAGAACTATATTCCATGCTTGAAACATTTCCAAAGAGAAAGGATGATCTGGCAACCCAATACAAAATGTCATTTCCAAAAATTAAATATACATCATAGGAGCATTTCAGCTGAACTTTGGGAGGTGAATAACAAGACCTAAAAGCCCTCAAAGGCAAAAAGGACTATTTGTGATTATTTATCTTCTGACAGTAGTTTAAATTGTCTAGTCAACTGTTATATATAATTCAGGATTTTAATTTCCATTTCTGCGCTAGCACATTAATAGCTGCTGGTAAAATAATTAATGGACTGAATTTACTCCCATTAATGGCCCTATTAAGTGTTCTGAGTAATTAACTGGCTTAAAATTTATGTATTTACAGCACTGTCAGCTTGCAAAGCAAGTCATCACTGTTTGCATGACAATTTAATTTTACACTTCAACCTTTTTAAACAGTGAGGCCACCTAAAAATGTCTCCTGTTGAATTTTTGGAAATGAAAGCAAGATTTAAAAAACAGACACTTATTGATTATATTTCTGCTTGTCCAAGGGAGCTAAAAAAAATGTTCTGACTACTAGAGTAACATTCCCCATGACCACCAAGTGAACTGAGACTGAGTGATGTGTCCAGCCTCAATTCACATTATGAAGCCCTGTTCAAGGGTACCCAGAACCAGGAAGCTAGTGTTGAACAAATGCATCCTATCTTTAGGAAAATTTTTCTAAGCTGATAGTATATGAACAACATTCAGGTTGCAAGATTGTTTGAATCTAAAGACTAAGGACTACATGCAAGTCATATGCAAGAAATCATGTGCCATCATACACCTCAACCTTATGAAACATATTTGGGATTCTTTTCAATATGTCACTTATCATATAACACTAATGGGTCTTTTCTTAGGAGGGAAATCTCCCATAATGAAAATTATGTAAGTAATTTCAGCATGCCATAAACAACAAATGGCTTCAGTCCCTCAAGGGGCTTGGTCTACCATTTAGCCTCATCTCTATAAGCAGCCATTTATAGATCACAGGCAGCTCAAATTGCCATGTGGTGCATAGCAAGCATTACATTCATAAATAAAATGCATTTAGGGCTCTTTTTAGAACCCTATCACTGTCAATAATATATATCTATCATCATACAGGGGCTAAAAGGTCCAGGTAGAGATGGGGAGAGTTATTATACATTTAACACTAGAATAGACCAGAGAAATCATATAGTCTATTCATTTTACAGAAGAAGTGACTGAAGACCTGAAAGTTTAAGTGATTGGTCCCCAGGTCACACAGATAGCTAATAGCCAACTTAGGATGAGAACCAGGATCTCCATTATTCCAAGACACTATTTTTTCAATGATACTATGGTACCTTTCTAGAAGCTTCTCAAGGAAATAAGCATTTGCATTGAAAGATCTTCTGAAGGGGAGACTTTTGGATCCATGTCATATGGTAGCACTGGACTTAGATTTAGAAGACCAGAACCTAAAGCTCAATTCTACTACTTATTACTTTTGTGATAGTAGGCAAATTAATTAATTTCAGTGGCATTCTGTTTCTTCATCTGTAAAATGAGATTGAACTTCTGGGAGAGGAGCCAAGATGGTGGAATAGAGAAAGAACTCAAATGAGCTCTCCTCATATTCCCCTTCAAAGAACTTTAAAATAATGCTCAAATTGAATTCTGGAATGGCATAACCAACAGAAGATCAGAGTGAAACCTTCTTCTAGCTAAAGACATCAAAAGATGTTGGAAAGAGAGATCTGTAACATGGGGGGTGGAAGCTGGCCCATGTCCCACATGAATGAAACACCAGCAGTGGAACTGTTAGTGACAGAAACATCAGCAGCCTTGGAAATTCTCCAGTCAGAACTGGTAAGACAATCTGGTAACTTGTCAGAAAAAGATTACAGGGATCCCTGTGCTAGCACTGAATGCAGGACCAGACACTATTTGGCAACTCCATTGCCTGCACCCATTTCTGTATCACAGTTCAAAGATGGACAGGAACCCTTTCAGGCAAAAAGGAGTGGGAACCTTGAGGGACAACTGTGTGGCAACTCCATTACCTATACCTGGGATGGGAAACTTACATGATGAGGCCATATATGGGTCTCTAGGTCCTCAAGTGCAGCCCTTTGACTGAATTCAAAGTTCACAGAACAAATTCCCTTAATAAAAAGATCTGTTTTCTTAAACTTGGACTCAGTCAAAAGGCCACACCCAAGGACCTATAAGGCCACATACTCAAGGCTGCAAGTTCCCTACCCTTGAGCCCATTTTGGGATCATAGCACAAGGGAAAAGAGAAGCCCTTTCAGTCAAGGAGTGGAAGCCCTGAGAGGTAGCATTGCTTTTGGTTGCAAGGGATTAGGGACTGTGAGGAACAATATCACTTTCAGTCCCAAAGGAGCAGTGGCATTTCTTGGGTCAAAACCACAGTATAGACCAGGAAAGTAGTGACCACACCTCTCCCCATATCACACCTCCTTGGACGCACCAAAAGCTTCCAAACCCCAAGAACTAGCTCTTAAAACAGCATTGCAAAAAAGACTGAAGCTTGAAATAGTGCCCCTCCACACCATATTGGGCACAGAACCCAATTTTAGCATCAAGTTTAAAAATCATAAATTAGGGTGGAAAATTGGAAAAAAAAAAAACAATAAAAGTAACATGACCATTAAAAGCTTCTTAGGTGACAGGAAGATCAAGATACAAACTCAGAAGAAGACAATGAAATAAAAACAGCAACAAGCAAAGCCACAAAGGAAAAAATGTGATTAGGACACAAGGCCAACAAGAAATCCTGGAAAGCTAAAAAATTATTTTCAAAATAAAATAAGAGTAGTAGAGGAAAAATTAGGTAAAGAAATGAGAACACAGGAAGAAAATCATGAAAAAAATTAATACCTTGACAAAAAAAGAGGCACAAACATATTAAGAAAATAAAACCTTTAAAAAACCACAATTGGTCAAATGGAAAAAGAAACACAGTTACCTGATGAAAATAATTCCTTAAAAAGAAAAGGCCAAATGGAAATAAGGTAAAAAAAATCTCATTGAAGAAAATAATTCCTTAAGAAGCAGAAATAGAGAAAGTGTAAGCTAAAGACTCAAGAAACAAAAAATAAAGTCAAAAGAAGTAAAAAAGAAAATGTGAAATATATCTCTAGAAATACAACTGAACTAGAAAATATATTAAGGAGAGATAATTTGAGAATTATTAAAATGCCTGAAAGTTATGATCAAAGAAAGAACCTAGATTTCATATTTCAAGAAATTTTAAAGGAAAATTGACCTGATACCCAAGATCTAGAGAATAAAATAGAAATTGAATGAATCAACTGATCACCACCTGAAAGGGATTCCAAAATGAAAACACCCAGGAATATTATCACCAAATTCCAGAGTTCCCAGTGATGGAATCATAATACAGCTGCCCCTAGTCCCAATATTCTAATTTCCTTATGGGCCTCATTGAACAACAGGCATGTCTTGATTTGACCACACAATCTGGCTTTAGCCATACCACAGTCCCTCAAATTCAATATAGCTGCTGCTTCTAGATAGCCACTGTCCCCCTCCCTAGTCCAATTCTCATAATTCTTATAGAAACAGCGTTATGTGTCTATGCACTTAACCACAACCATATCATTCACTTAGCTCAAGACAAGACCATAATACCTATCTTGATCAGACATAATGGCAATAGCCAGTCAATCAGAAAGCAGCACCACCAGGATGTAGAACAGGATGCTTGACCATCAAATCATAGAAGGGGCTTCTCCTAAAATGGTACCTGTCCTGTAATAGCAAAATCTGTCCTTTAGATGAACTTATGACATAAAGAGGCTTGTTATAACATTATTATAATATATTAGTGCTACCCCAAAAGGGATTTTCTGTATGAATTGTGGGTAGTCTCATGCAGAGTTTCACTGAGTCTGAGATCCCTCCCCATTACCTAATCCCATAACAAAAACTTCCTGCCTTTGACTATTAATCATATTCATATAGTCTATGTA
Organism: Potorous gilbertii; assembly: GCA_028658325.1. Taxonomy (NCBI): domain Eukaryota; kingdom Metazoa; phylum Chordata; class Mammalia; order Diprotodontia; family Potoroidae; genus Potorous; species Potorous gilbertii. The sequence goes on along the minus strand of CM053771.1, from coordinate 399,171,937 downwards.
AATATTAATTCTGTAATCAGCATCATATACTCTATAAAATTGCCTATCTTCCCATACTGAAATTGCTATCTCCTCTAAGGAAATTAGCCACTCACTAGAGCATGAAAGTTCAAAGCCACTATAAATCTTTTTGCTTGTCTTGGATATGGTCTGAGTCTTTGAAATTCTTTGAGATTTCCCTGCTAAAATACAACCTGACCTCATCACCAGGTCAAAGAGAAAACACTTCAAGAAGCCAGAAAGAAATCAATCAAATATCCTGGAGCTGCAGTCAGGATTGCATGAGATATAACAGCTACCCCAGGCCTTGAAAAATTATATTCTAGGAGCAAAATAGTTGTGATTTCAACCAAGAATAACCTACCCAACAAAATAAACTTAATCCTCCCAGGGGAAAAATGGACATTTAATCAACTAGAGGATGTGCAAGCATTCATGTTGAAAAGATCCAAGATGAATAAAATACTTGACTTTCAAATACAAGATTCAAGAGAATCATGAAGTGGTAAATATGAAAGAAAAATCATAAAGAACTCAATAAGATTAAAATGTTTACCTTTTTATATGGAAAGATGAAGCATGGAACTTCTAAGAACTTTATCAATATTAGGACTGTTAGAAGCACTCTACACTGAAAGAGGAAATGGGAGTGAATCAGTTATGTTGGGATGATGTAAAAAAAATTGATAGGTGAGAAAGAGGGATGCCCTGGGAAAAGGGGGAAGGGAGAGGAAGTATTAGGGAAATTGTGTCAAATAAAAGAGGCACATAAGGAATAAGTTTTACAGTGGAGAGGAAAATCTTTGATGGGGTAAAGCTTGACACTCACTCACATCTCAATTGGTTCAGAGAAGGAAAAAACACACACATACACACACATTTAATTGGTAATAGAATCTATCTTACCCAATAAAAAGGTAGGAGAGAGACTAAGAGAAATGGGGAGGGAAGGTTGGTTTAATAAAAAAATAGAAGGCAATAATTAAAAGCAAAACATACTTCAGGGGAGGGATAGGGTAAAAAACTTTGCGAAAGCAAAACTAGACCTAATTAAAAGGGATAAGCAGGGAAACTACATCTTGCAGAAAAGGGAAGGGGCATAAAAAAGAAAGTAATAGTAATACTAAACACATATGCTTCAAATGGCGATGGTATAGCATCCAAATTGTTAAAGAAAAAATTTAAATGAATTAGAGGAGAAAATAGGTATCAAAACTCTACTGGCGAGGAACCTCAATTTGCCTTTCTCAGAGCTAGATAAATCTAGCTGTAAAATAAATAAGGGAGAAGTCAGTGAAATGAATAGAATCTTAGAAAAGATAGATAAGATAGAACTCTGGAGAAAATTGAAGGAGAATAGAAAGGAGTATACTTTTTTTCTCAGCTGTATGAGGCATCTTCACAAAAATTGACCATGTATTAGGACATTAAAACTACACAATCAAATGCAGAAAAGTAGAAATATTCAATTTACCCTTTTCACACCATAACACAATAAAAAAAATTACAATCTGTAAATGGCCATGGAAGCATAGATTTAGAATTAATTGGAAACTAAATAATCTAATCCTGAAGAATGAGTGGGTAAAAGAGCAAATCATAGAAACAATCAGTAATTTCATTAAAGAGAATGAAAAGATGAGACAACATTCCAAAATGTATGGAATGCAGCCAAAGCAGTACTTAGGGGAAAATTTGTATCTCTAAATGCATCCACCAATGAAAAAGAGAAAGAGTAGATCAATGAATTGGTTTTGTAACCAAAAAAATCAAAATCTTAAAAATCAAAGGAAAGATTAATAAAATTGAAAGTAAAAAATTGAACAAACTAATAAAATTAGAAGTTGATTGTATGGGAAAAAACAATAAAATGGATAAACCAATTTAATTAATTAATTTTATTTTAAAAATAAGAAAACCAAATTAAATCAAATTACCAGTATCAAAAATGAAAAAGGTGAATGAAAGTACCATCAATGAAGATGAAATTAAAATAATTATTAGGAGTTATTTTGTCCAATTTTACTCCAGTAAAACTGAGAATCTAAGTGAAGTGGATGAATATTTTAAAAATATGTAACTCAGTTTAACAAAAGAAGAAATAGAATACTCAAATAACCAAAATTATCCCAGGAGATGATCGTTATTTAGCTTACCTTTGAATGAACAACCAAACAAACTCCTGAGAAGTGATATGACAGTGGAAAGAGAAGTGGTCTCTGAATCAGGGACACCTAGGTTTAAGTTCTGCATCTGACATGGTTTTTGGTTGTGACTCTGAGCCAATATAATTCTCTAAGACAAAGTTGTCAACCACTACTGGTAGCTGAATTTTCTTTCCTGGAGTTCCCTATGCCAATGATATCCCAAGTCTTACCCTTCCTCCTTACCCCTAGCAAAACATTTTTAAATATTTAAAAACTTCATCACCTTTTTTAAAGTTTTACTTTTAAAGAACAACTTACATGAAATGGTTTCTTTTTCATTTAGCTGTTATTTTTGTTTTCTGGTTTTATTTATACTGAAATGGTCAAGACTGATATGATTCAGTGCTTTTGGTGGTATCTCCATATATTTCATATAATAGCAAGTAGTTCTACAGAATCTCATATGTAGAGTACCAGCATTAACTACGTTAATGCTGATAGTCTAAAACATGGATGATTCTCAATACTTTTTGCACCATTTCACTATTCTACCATCATTACTACAGAAAGAAAGAGTATCATACAGGGTCAATGACTATTTTACACTTTTTCTGTGCTTCATAACTTGCCATGGCCAACAAATTTTCACCAAGCAACTAACCTACCGATAAGTATTTTTTGTACTTAGCTAGGTTGGCTATTAAAAACAAAACAAAACAGATATAGTCTGTCAAAGGACTGTAATAAGATAGAAAAAATAAAGATGAGTCTCTGTGCTCAAAAACTGATATAATACATACAGAGATTAATCAGTGCGAGATGATTGAGGAGAGAACACCTGGAAACAACAGGGAATATTCATGGAGAAATAAACACCTGATCTGAACCTAAAGGTAAAGGTAGAGATGAGAATGTAGTGTGTTCCAGGAACAGGGCATAAACTTCTTTAAAAAGTGGTCCATACTCAACTGTTCGATTTCCTCATCATCTAGTATTCTTAACTTCTTATAGTTTGATTCCCCACTTCCACCACCATCACCTCCACTGCCATAACTACTCTCCAATAAGAGAAAGCATTTACAAAGCTTGTCTCAAAGACAAAATTTTGTCTCAAAGACAAAGTAAAAACACACTTTTCAATCATAGGACTTATATTCTACTGCAGGGATATAATATATTTTTTTAAATGTGATAATTTGATGAGTGAGAGAACACTAATTACAGGGATCCAGAAATGCATCCTTTAGATGTGGCTTATAGACTGACCTTTGAAAGAAGCAAGGATTTCTAAAAAGCAGAGGTGAAAAAGTATAACATTACAAGCATTCAGGAAGTCTATGAAAAAGTGAGGTATGGAATATTATGTAAGGGAAGTAACAGTGGACAATTAGGCTAGAACATACTCAATAATCCAAGAGTTGTAGGCTAGAAACAAATTCCAAAGTATTTGAAATGCTAAGTTTTATAGTTTGTATTTTATCCTACACATAATAGCTAGTCAATGAAATTTATGGAGAGTGATAGGAAAAGAGGCAGAGGATGCTAAGAATCATAGGATTTAGACCATCTGTAAATATTAAATTTAGCTATGAGAGAAGCAATTACTAATAACCGATGATGTGGGGAAATTCAGATTTCTTCCTTTTTCTTTTATCCATTTGAAGATGATTGAGCTAATCTTCTCCCCAGGTGGGAAAGCCATTGTGTTCCACTCATGTTTTGGTAGAACAATAGATTGCCCAAGGCTGGGGTTAACTTAAGAAGTAAATGACATAATCAAAGATCATATCCAGCCCCTTGTTGTAATATTCCTTTTTCTCGTTCATTATTAGCCAAACAGAGTGACTGCCACCCTGGGTAACACCTACTCTTCAAAGGGCTCTAAAAACTGTGAGCCCACCATCATGACTGTTTTTGATCTGAAAGAGATGGTCAAATGACTATCCTTTTATTCTAATGCTGGCATTATTAAAAAAATTACTAAATTACCCACAAACTATGTCTCAAACTCTGTTAAATGCCACAGCTGTTTATACTTAAAATGTGAGATCATTTCCTGATGACCATCCATTCATTCAACAACCATTTGTTGAGCTCCTTGCCATTCTCCTCACAATATATTTCATATCCTACCTGTATGCTTTTGCTGATTTCCCACCTATCTGGGATGTGATAGTCCTTTACCTCTAACTCACATCCTTCTAACATCAATTTATAAGCCACATCTACAGAATGCTTTTCCAGATTCCTATAGTGATTAGTTCTCTCTCACTGACTCTTTTCTCTATACTATATGTGATGACCAAATGTCCCATGAAATGATATAATAATCATGATAAATATTTGCAAAAATAACACCATGAGAAGAATTGTAGTTTATGAGCCATAATCTGTGGCTGAAAATGAGGAGCTGGAAAACATATACTTTGATATACAATGATGTCATCATAAAGGACAGCATAGGGGAGGTTGGCAAAAAAAAAATCCTTTGGAAAATATCGTTCAGAAGTAAAAAAAATAAGACAAGTCAGAAGCTTAGATACTACACAGAAGCCTCACAGTGAATACTTTCTTTGGGTAAAGAGTTAGGAGAGCAGGAAATGGCAAGGACCAGATAGCATCATTTAAAATGAAATTATGTTGTAACAAACAGGAAGAGACTTATTATGGATATGGAAGTCATTTTTTAATTAACTGTTCGCTAAGGACCTACTAGAGCAAAGATCAAAATTAATACAAAACTAAAAAGAAAGAATAAAATGACAAAGATACAGCAAGCAAACTGACCTATTTAAATCAGCTATTGGCACCAAAAATGGGAAAATCATAAAGGAAAGGACACTGACACAGACTATAACTAAAGAGTTTAGTTGATGCAAATCAATGCCCACAATGACATTTTAAAAGCTTAGAAATGACCTCAGCCAACAAAATTTAGATTTCATTGCCAAGGAAGGAGACATGGCAGCCAAGGGCAATACTATTTTAAAATGTAAGCTTGTCTGTAAAATTTTACAGAAGCAGATGGTCAGAGATTGTGAACAGTATCACTTTATAAAAGTGAGAAGAAGTGAAGGGAAAAATAAATTTCAGAAAAGCCTGGCAAGAGACCTAACTAAGCAAAGTTATTCCAAGGGCATTTAAGGACAAAAAAGTGGAAGAAGGACAGCAAATAAAACTTGGAAAATATCTGTAAAGATTTTCATTTAAGAAGCAAAATACTTTTCATCATCAAGAAATGCAAAGCTACCAGATTTGGGTTCCAACATCATAATCCCTAATGTGCTGTATGGAGAAGCAGAAGGCACTAAAATATTTTCTTTTTGATGGAGAAAGCAGCTGAATAAGTTTTCATGGAAATAGACCTCGTGTGATTGAGTCTCAAGTTTGACAAAAGAAATATTTGGTATTCTCCAATACCAAAAGCATGACAAAAATAAGTAAACAAATATCATTATTTTTTAAAGTGAATAAGAATACTACCACAGCTAGGTGGTTGCATGGATAGAGCTCTGGAGTCAGGAGGACCTGAGTTCAAATGTGATGTCACACACTTAGCTGTGTGATGTTAGGAATGTCACTTCATTGCTATCTGCCTTAGTTTTCTCAACTGTAAAAAGGAGGGTATAACAGCACCCACCTCCCAGGGTTGTTGTAGGGAGTAAATGAGATAATGTTTGTAAATTGCTTAGCACAGAGCCTGGCTTATAGCAGGTGTTTCATAAATGTTTGCTCTCTTCTTTCCCTAAGAAACTGATGAGCTTCCTACTTTCCCATATATAATCTGCACAGGCATCAAAGGCAACTTTGATGAACTTATTAGAGGGAACACTCAGGGTTTTGTTCTTGTTATTCTAAAGTCCCATAATTGACTCAAGGATATAGAGAATGCACAATTTCTTTGGGCTTATTGTTTCTTACCTACTTTAAAAAAATAATTTGATTTGGTAGAGGAAAATGCAGCTTTAAAAGCTCTCCTCCAACAAAACTTTCCTCCCCTGCTTATGTCAAAATCGTATGCAATGTTTTAAAAGAAATTTGAACACTGATAACATTTTTCTATGACCCACTGATTTGTGTGGCATATAAAAAAGTAAGTTTATCTATACCAGAAGAGTTTGCCAACATCAAAGAGAAGGTGCAAATGGAAGAGGGATATCTTCTACATGGTGAGTTCTCAAGATATTATTGTTTGTCCAGGCACACCCTTTGACCTAACTAGTAGGTCTATATCCCAAAAGAGATAAAAAACTAAAAAGGGAAAGGACCTATGTGTAGAAAAATATTTATATCAGCTCTTCTATAGGATAAAGAATTAGAAGATGAGGGGATGCCCATCAATTGGAGAATGGTGGAACAAGTTGTGGTATATAATTATGATGGAATACTATTGTACTGTAAGGAATGATGAGTAAGATGCTCTCAGAAAAATCTGAAAAGAATTGCATGGGCTGATGCAAAGTGAAATATACTGTGTACAAAGTAACAGCAATATTATGAGATGATCATCTGTGAATGATAGCAATTCTCAGTCATACGATGATCCAAGACAACTCTGAAGGACTTAAGAAAAATGCTATCCAGCTCCAGAGAAAGAACTGTTGATGTCTGAACACTTTTTTAAAAAATTTTATTTTTCTTGAGGTTTTTTTCTTGTCTATATTTTCTTTCACAACATGACTATTATGAATAGGTTTTGCATGACTACACATGTATAACCCATATGAAATTGATTACCTTCTCAATGGAGGTGGAGGGTTGGAAAGGAGGAAGGGAGAGAATTATGAACTCAAAGTTTTAAAAATGAATATTAAAATTTGATTTTACATGTAACTGGGAGAAAATAAAATGCTTAATAAGAGCTTAAAATAAAATCTGCTATTGTTTGTGGATAGATTGTACTGATGATATCAAGCTCCGCAACATTTCAAAATTTCTTAAAAGTGATAGAGAACCATAGTCACTTGGATGTGACCATGTGATTAATGTTGAACTTGGTATCAAGGAAGAAATAAGCTCATTTCCTGCTTCAGACACTTAGTACTTGTGGCCCTGAGAAGGTTATTGACCTTCTTTCAACTGTAGTTTCCTCATCTGGAAAATGGAGATACTAGTAGTAACTAACTCACAGAATTTTGAACCCTAAGCAAGATAATACATATAAAGTATTTTGCAAACTTTGAAATACTATATAAACACTATTTATTATTATTATTTTAAATTGCTTGGTCTAATTAACTAAACTAGAAAAGTCAAGTAGATGAAGAATGCCTCTAGTCTAGAGTTTGGCATATAGTACAAAGAACAGCCCATAGAACCGTCCTTAAAGAATATAAACATGAATAACGTATGGGGCCAAGAAATAAGCAGGAGGATAAAAGCATGCTGGGCCTTTCAAGAACTGCACAGTACTTTTCATGACACTCAAGTGTCTCCCTAAAACAAAGGTCCATTTTTAAATGCCAATATGGAATGTTGTTTGACTGTGTGCAGTGGAAAACCAATCTTTGAAGAAAAGATATCTTACAGGGCAATGAAGAGGTGCACAGTGGGTGTGAACAAGCTATATAAAGACTTGTATGCACAGATGGAGAATTTTGCAGGAAAAATAATATAAGGAATAACACCAGAAAAATGGCTGACCAGAAAAAAAAAAGAGACCGAAACATGATTCAGTCACATAGTGTCAGTGAGAAGCAGCTGTTAGGAGAGCCTACATTCTTCATTGGTTTCCACGCAACGTCTGGAGAACTAGAGACGAGTCTACAAAACATCATGTCCTCCTGCAGATCCACCTCCTTAGACTATTACAATATTCTCCTAGAAGGTCTCCCTGCTTCTACTTTCTCCTCTTAAAAAAACTGTCCTGTAAATTGATAACTGACTAATCTAAGCTCCTTTATGTATAAACCTGATCATATTAAAAAAAAATCAGTAGTTATCCTGTTGCCTACAGAGTAAAATTTTAAATCCTTTTACCCAGCATTCAAGATTCTTTAAATACCATAACCATCCCTTTCCAGCCATAGGCTATATTATATCTCCTTACATGATCTCTACTCCAACCAAACTGCTTTGCTTTCTGCCCCAACAAAAGCACTGCCCCAAGAAAAGCATTGCTTTTCTATATCCTTTCTTTTGCTCCTAAATGTTTCTCATGCCTATCATGTCCTTTACCAATTTGTCTGCTGAATTTCTAAGCATACTTTAAAGTCCAGCTCAAATACTATCTCCATCAAAAATACTTCTCTCATTTCCTCTCTTGATAATGGTCGACCACCTTGAGTTTCATATAACACTTGACATTGCAGCTATCTAATGCAGTCAGTATAGGATTATGGCAGGGCATCAGAGACATAGTAGGTATTCAACAAATGCTTGCCGAATTGAAATGAATTATAGTTGATCTGGATATGCTTCATATCCCTTTTCTACACTATAAGTTCCATGAGGACAAGGAGGACATTAAGCTTTGGGTCTTTCTTGGTCCGGTGTTCTGTATAATGTTGTGTTCATTTGATGTTCGATTATGTCTAACTCTTCGTGTACCAGCTGGGGGTTTTCTTAGCTACTTGATAAATGCTTATTATTGAATTGAGTGCAAAAAGTACTACTTGATAAATGCTTATTATTGAATCGAGTGCAAAAAGTTAGCAAAATAATTATGCTGTCACCTCCTGAATTTTAGGAAAAAAACTAACCCCAGAAAAAGTTGGCAGCCCCCACAAAAAATACAAATCTTTTCCTCTGGTGAGCATATCATCTAGAATAAGCTTTATGTTTAGCAAAGTTCCTGGCAAATAATAAGTACTTAATTGGGGCAGTTAGATGGTGCATTGGACAGAGTGTTGCTCCTGGAGCCAGGAAGACATCTTTGTGAGTTCAAATCCAGCCTCTGACATTTACTTGCTGTGTGACCCAGGGCAGGTCACTTAACCCTGTTTGCCTCAGTTCCTTATTTATAAAATGAGCTGGAGAAGGAAATGGTAAATCACTCAAGTATCCTTGCCAAGAAAACCCCAAATGGGATCACAAAGAGTCAGACATTACTGAAACAGCTCAACAACAACAAATAAGCGTTATTAAGCTGAATTTCATTGGGCAACTTTGGGATCTAACCCTATAAATGAATCTCTACTCCAAAGATCCTGAACTCCTGTTCACTGCCAATTCCCTGGAGGGGATCTGAAGTCAAGCACAAACCCCAGCTGACGTTCCATATACAGGGCCAGACTCCAATAGCCATTGACAATACACATTGGTTTGGGTGTCTATTTTTGTGGAGGATCTTGCTGTAACAACATTCTAGTCACCAAGTCAAAACTGATTTGCTTTTGCCACAAGAATGTGACTTCAGAAAAAACAAGTCTCTTCATCTTAGACTCTGGTAAAATACTGTTAAATAAATAAAACAATAAATAAGAAAACAAGAAAATGTCTTCTCTTTAGCTGTTTTTTGAGAAGCAGTCCCTCCCACCTCAATTTGATATTGTATTCATTGAATTTCTTAGGAATAGAGAATTATTTTTTGCTTGGTAGTCCATAAACCTAGGGGTGCTATTGCATTGCTCAATTCCAGATAAAATTGAATATTATTGAGTAAGGGAAGATATTTAAGATTTAGATTGAAGATAAAAAATACATTTGAGATAGCAATGATAAGAGCAGCAGAAATGAAAATATAATTTCTATACTTTGCCAAATGGAAACTTTAAATAATTAATTTAATTAATGCATAATAATTATATAATATTCTATGATATATATAATTATATATTATATATAATGCATAATAATTATATAAAAAGAATTAACGCATAATGCATAATTTAATTTCTAAAGCAAGTACATCAGGGCAAACTTGGGGCACTGAAATTTTTCTTGAGTTTTGTGCCTGGGTGTGCATCTGCATATTTTGTTTTTGTTGTTTAGTTTTTTCAGTTAAATTTGACTCTGTGACTTTCAGCAAAGGTTCTGGAATGTTTGTCATTTCCTTCTCTAGCTCATTTTACAGATAAGAAAACTGAAACACACAGAGTTAAGTGACTTGCTCAGGGTCACATGGCTAGTAAGTATCATAAGCCAGATTTGTGGACAGATGAATCTTCTGGGCTTCTAGTCCATCACTGTGCCACCCAACTGTCCAATACCTATATATTATCACCCAAATTAATGCCATAAGGTTTAGAGTCTGTGCCTTCTTCTTTTATAACTTCCCCTTTTACTCCCAGTACCTAGTACAATACCCAGCACATTCTAGGTGCTCAATATATGCTTGCTGATGACAGGTGGACCTCCATTTGCTATTTCCTGAAAAGATCACACAGACAATTTCGAGTCTCACTAAAATAAGGAATGTAGACCTGAGTTTTAAATTCCAACCACAGGATAATACAATTTTAATCCAAATCAGTTTTCAATATTTAATATATTACAGAGATGTCCAGTGGAAATTTAGTAGATAAAGAGCCAATCTTTCACCAGCAGGACTGATCTGGCATCTATAATTCAAAAGCAGCTCACCTGAATTGAACCAAGATACAGTGGTAAACTGGCAGACCCTGAGGTGTCTCTTATATTGCCCAAACTGCATATCCACAGAAATGATTCTTCGACTTTGGTATTGCTATTATCTGACATGCTCTAAACAAGCAGGAAAAATAAATTTCCATAGAAATTAGGCAAATGGTTAGATGACAAAAATCAATGCGGCGTCTGCTTGCAGCGGTCCTTCCTTTTCCATTGCCCTCATATTTACATGCCAGACTTTACCTTGTGCATGGCTTTGTCCCAGGGTTCTGATATTGTGGGTTAAGGTATCTCCCAACAACCACCAACCCCAACCTCTGGCCCTAAACCATCACTCCAGGTTCTTGTCCCTGTTTCCCCTCAACCCAGACAACCATTTCTTCCAACCCCCTACAGGGGGAGGATAAAAGTAGCCCCTCTCTCAGTAATTTCACACCACACATTCTGTCCCCTGATTTGCCAACTCTACCAACTCAATCTTTTTTTCTGCGTGTGAAGAAATATCTGGGTATAGCTTTAATGAATAAACTTAATTTAATTTAGATGCTCTAAATACCTATTCAGGAAAAGACTGGGAAAATAAATGTAGAAGAAGCATCTCCTAGTATTAATTTACAAAAGCCTATGAAAGGATTATGTCATCAATATATGGACAAAGAACCTTAACTCCAAGAGTTTACCCCTACCAGCATAATAAACAGTACGGGCAGAGCGAGGAATGCTGATGTTGCCAGTGCAGCAGTACTACGAAATGCAGAAGAATACAGTCTATCATGCATCAATTAAGATTTCATAACAACTCTGGATAAATTTAGAGAAAGTACATGCTGTGCCCGTCCCTGGTTGCCCACTGAAAATAGGAAATGATGTTACTATTTGATGTTGCTATAGGCAATTGTTTATTTTCCTCCTAAATCTGATTGCTGTCGTGTTCTGAGTAATTACAGTACTATGTATCTTCATTGTTACTGGTTGTTTCTCCCCCATTTGGGACAAATAAGATGTGAGATAAACAGTCACAACACTCATTACCTTGGCTGATTAACACTGCTATTCAAATGACAGAACCTTATTTAGAAGAGGAAAAAAGATAATGTCAATTCAACATTAAACCCTATCACTAAAATCTATGCTTACATTTCCTTTTCTCCTATCATCTCTTTATACATACTCCCACTCTCAGTTATTTTCCACTCTGAAGCTAATGTCCTCAAGAAAACAAAGATGCTAATAAGTCATTGTATGATGTTGGGAATATTGATGTAGGACTAAAAGAGACCTTAGAGATCACAGGTCAGTTCCTTCATTTTACAGATGATGAAACTGAAACCAAGAGAGATGAAATGAGCGTAAGTTTCCTGAGTTTTGTTTTTTTTAGCATCCCAAGGACCTATGCACTTTCTCACATAGTTGTTTGTACTAGTGTTCAGCTCTTAGTGATCCCATTTGGGGTGTTCATGGCAAAGATGCTTGACAAAACTAAGGCAAATGGTTAAGTTCTTTAAACACAGTCTTTAGAACATGTCTGATGGGCTGTTTGGGCTGAATTGGGTTGGCATGAATAGGCTGGGTTGGAATCAACTATCACAAAAGTAGTAATGGATAGAGTCAAGGTTCAGATCTTATTCAATTATTCAATTTAATTCATCAAAAATTTATAACAGAATCACAGAATGTGAGAGTTGTACAGGACCTCAGAGGCCACCTAATACAACTCACATCCAAAAGGAATCACTGCTATAATATACCTGCTATCCAGACTTTTCTTAAAGATTTACAAGAGAAGAAAAAACACTACTTTCCAAGGTGGCCCATTCCAAATTTTTGGACAGTTATAATTGTCAGAAAAATTTTTTCTATCATGCCTAAATTAATGTCTTCATAACTTCTGTCCATTAAGTATGATTCTGCCCTTGAGGGCCAAACAAACAAATGTATTTTCCTCTACATGACAATCTTTCAAATATTTGGAGACAGTTTAATGCCTCTTCTGAGTCTTTGCTTCTCCAGAGTAAATGTCCCCAGTTTCTCTAACTAATTACAAGTGCCATTTGCAAGCCTCTATGCTAGGCACTGGGGATGCAAAGACAACATTGAAAAATATTCCCTGATGCATATCCTAAAGGGGTAACAGAACAGTCTACTAATATCTAGGTCTTCTGGATCCAAATTCAGTGTACTTTCCTAATCTATTGCAAGTTTAGCTCTGGATCTATAGGATGAAACAGTGGGGATCTCACTGCATCTTAGTATGGGCAACTAGGTGACACAGAGAAAGAAGTGCCTCACAGTTTAAAATGGGATGTGTTAAAACTATATGAACACAGACAAATACATGTGTATATGTATATAGGTGTGCATGTGTGAATATATATATATATATATTTCACATAAATAAATGTGTGTATGTGTGCTTCTTGGCTGCTTAATATAACTAAATGACTATACCAATTTTGAATTCTAATATAATCTCTCTGAATGGCAACACTGCATATAGTTGGTGCTTTCAGTCACTCCTTTAATACTCAGTCTTACATTTATATAATGCTTCAGTTTCTCAAAGTACTTTCACATAGATTATCCTAACAACACATGGGCTAGGAAGGGCAAAGATTATTACTTACATTTTACAAACATGAGGAAATCCAGGGCTAGAACCTAAAATTATATTGTTCGGGCATTTCGGTTGACCATGAACATTGGAGTGGTTTGCCATTCCCTTCTCCAGCTGATTTTACAGATGAGGAAACTGCGGCAAACAGGATCACAGAGTTAGTAAGTATCTGAGGTAGATTTGAACTCAGGGTTTCTGACTCCAGATCTGGCACTCTATTCATGATGCCACCTAAAGTTGGCGCCACTGCTAGTGCTGCTGAGTCAAGTCAAAAACATGCACCATCCCTCCCCACACTTGGAATGTACTTTCTTTACCTTCTCTTCTGGAGATCCTTAGTTGTCTTCAAGACTTGGTTCAAGAATTACACTCTATTCAAAACCATTTCTAACACCTCTAACAATTAATACTTTTCTCCTAAAAAATACATTGTATCTATCTTGCATTTATTTTCCTATGCCTATACATATGTATGTTATCTATCCCATAAAATGTAAGCTCATTAGGGGGAGAGATCTTTTTACCCCGCAGCACCTAGTACACTGAAAGTTTGTTGATTGATTATGTCCCTAGACCAAATGGTCTTCCAATATACAATGCTGCTATCTTATTTTCACAATGTTTTGGGAGTTCAGTGGAAACACATAAAGGCAATTTCAAACTAATGAGCATGATAAGATACTCAAAAATATTTTGTGACTTTTTTTAGAAAACAGAATAAAACTGTGCAGTAAAACACAAAAATTAGAATAAACATCAATCCAGTTTATTGAAATTTCCCTGACTTTAGTTACAGGATCTGAATAACCTAAATGTGTCATTCATTCAGCAAGCATCTTGTGTGTGCCCAGCACTGTACTAAATACTTAAAGGATACAAACCAAGGAGAATGTACAGTTCTTATGTGCAAGGGGGGGCTATAACCAAGCTGAGAAAATAAAACACACACAGAAAATATTAGAGAGAGGATGCTAAGCAACATGTAATCAAGTGTTAGAAATAAGATAGAAACAATGAAATGTTTCTAAATCCCTAGAATAAAATAAGTGGACAGAGCTGGATTACTTAATCAAGGAAAAGATGCCTTTGAGGACAATTGCTAAAGGAAATGATGGATACATGGGCAGGGATCAGGAGGGGTATACCTACAGGAGAGAAGAGAATTAGCAGAGGCAAAGAATTTTGTGTGATGTTATTGATGTTTATCACTCATTCTCAAAGAGAACTATGACATCAGAAAGATGATATTATGACTTGGAAATGAATTGGATTTAAGTGAAGCAAGGCCAAGATATAAATGCTATCCACGAGACTGGCCTGAAGATTGTTATGAATCCAGTATTCAATTACACACAAGCCCCATGCTCTAGGTCTCTTTGTTCTTCTCTGGGAACTCACTTTTCCTTTGTTGAGGCCACTGGGAAGTCAGAAACTTGACATCAAGGTCTTTATCACAGTTCTTTAATAATATGTCTATCTCTGCACAGGCAGCAATAGGACAGAGAACAAAGCCTAGTCCCGCTTCTGCCCTACTTCCCCTTCTCCCTAACCCATACCATCGCTTTTCCCACAATATATACTTACACTCTCCCATCAAGTCTCAAAATAACTTCAGGGCTGCAAACTCCAGGCTAAATACATCACATCCTGATTCTCTGGCAAGAACCACTGGGAAACCACATTCACACTATTCCTTCAAGCACACGAACTCCTCGTTCTCAAAAACATACTCAGCTTTTCTTATACTTGCTCTGATTTTATTGCAAAAATACCAGTTTTCATGAACCCATATTGCCTCCCTTGAACAGCCCCTGATTCCCTTAACACTATCCAAGGACTAGCTCTCCTATCATCAAACCACACACTAAACCACTTTCCACACACCTCAGGTCCAGTTATTGTACCTAAAACCTGTATCAAGTGACTATCCATATGCCTCAAATATAGGCCCACAAAATGACAGGCACAACTTATGCTGTATCCTGGCATAACTTTCAGGAAACAGCTGGGCGATCTTATACTTTAAAGGAGGGAAGAAGTTATTTGAGGCACTTACAAGACAGGTATAGAACATTTGTCAGCAAAGTTGTTGACCATAAGGCCCTTTCAAAATATTCCCCTCCTGGGAATGGTTTTAGAAAAACCTTGAAAGAACTATATGAACTGATGGAAAGTGAAGTATGCAGAACCAGTTTTTACATAGTAACAGCAACATTGTAACAAAGATGAATTGTGAAAGACAGCTACTCTGATCAATACAATGGACCTGTGACAATTCAAGACTCATGATGAAAAAAATGCTGGATACCTCCAGAGAGAGAACCAATGAACTCTGAGTACAGAATGAAGTATAATTTTTTCATTATATTTTTCTTGTTTGCTTTTGTGCCATGAATTATATGGAAATATGTTTTATATGATTTCATATACATTGCTTACTTTCTCAATGGGTGGGAAAGGAGCTAGAGGGAAGGAGAAAATTCAAAACTTAAACATTTTTAAATGGATCCTAAAAATATGTATAAAAATTTTAAAAATCATTCTCCTCTTAATACCACTTTATTTTAAATGTTTTTTTTTTCAGGAAACCTACCTATAAGTACCTCAAATATGACTGTGGTTCAACCCTATTGAAGTGCAGTGTGATATAATGGATAGTGTGTTAATCTCAAAGCAGTGAAGACTTGAGTTCAAATCCCACCTTTGACACATACTGGCTATGTGACTCTAGATAATATATCACTTAATTTTTCAGGGCTCTAGGAAACTCTCTAAAACTATAAATTTCAGCAAAAGAACCAACCTACAGGGATAGAGGTAATTTCCTCACCTGGGCATGCCCTATAACAATGAAATCATGGGTCTACTTACTATCCTAATTGATCAAAAGTAAAATGAAGGGAAGGTCTCCCTCTTGTAACCATTATATCTTTCAAACTACTACTTTAAAAAAAAATGAAGCTAGTCATACACATTCCAAATGGACCTTTGACATTTTATACCTGTTAAAGGGCTCAAAAGAATAAAAAAAAAGGCTACCTTTGAGATTCAACCAGGAGACTGCTATAACTTAAGGAGAACTCTAGGAAGTGTTTGGAAAGGCAAAATAGTAATAAGAATGACAGAGCATTTGCATAATATTTTACAGTTTATAAATCTCTCTACAAACATTATCTCCTTTTACTCTCGTGACAACCTGGGACAGGGGTGCTGTTATTATTTCCCATTTTACAGGTGAAGAAACTGAGATTCAGTGACTTGCCTTAAGTCACACAGCTAGTGTCTGGGGCTAGATTTGAACTCAGGTCTTCCAATCTATCCACTATGCTATCTGACTGCCTTGCATAAATTACAGAGCTAAGAGTGATGAACTTAAAGTCAAGAATATCTGAGTTCAGTGAACACCTCTGACATGTATCAGCAGTGTGACCTATTTGTAAGTCATGTAACCTATTTGGGCTCCATCTTCCTCATCTGTAAAAATAGGATTGCTCTAACTGGGCTTTGAAATTTCTTTTAGCTCTAGAAGTATTGTCCCATGAGCCTAGGAATTAGGAATTTCCACTAGATAAAAGGTATGAGAGGAGTAAAAAACCTAAGAGACAGTTTCTAGGTAATCAATAATCAATTTATAAATTAGGCTAGCTAATAATCAAGAAATTGATGATCAGTTGTTTCTCTTGGTAACCAGACACCTAATGAAGAAACTGAATGCCTTTAATTTTTTTTTTTTGATAGAGAATACCGCTGAAGGGAGAAACCAACCCTGAATGGACAGTTAATGAGGAGGTGGGCTAAAAGTTTTCAGGGATCATGAGACTCATCTGCCTCCAGCAATCTGGACAAAGGAATCTATCTCTACCCAGACCACTCTGATTGGTTTTCTCCTTCATGAGCAAGAGTACCCTAAACTCCAATGGAGGTGGGAGGGAGGGGAAGAATAAAGACCTTGGAACTTCATATAAATTAGATTCTGTTTACATTCTAAACAGAAGGAAGATCTCCTAATTAAGTGGGTCCCACTCATGACCAAAAAGCATGTTCTTGGAAGATTTGGACACTCTCATCTGTCAACCTTGTCCTTCAGAAGCTGACTGACTGACCCATAGAGATTGGTCCCTGAATAAGGAAATAAAAAAGAAAAGTCTAGATTCTGATTTAATAATTGATTATTAATATGATAGAAAACAATAATTTTTCTCAGATGGAATTTCCTGGTAGTATAATGAAGCATTGGAATTGGTTACCACATATGATATCTTCTTTGAAAGTCTCTTACGCCTCAGATGCAGATGATTCATTACGCGGCATCGTTGAGGGAAAAAATTCCCAAAGCTTCTTGATTAGTCAGAAGGTTTCAAAATGCAGCCAGCTTCAGTTAACAGAAACTCAAAAGACAAACAAAATTGTTTTCATACCTGAACTTTAAGAAGAAAAGATCAGACTAATTTAATTTATAGATTTATGGGTAGGGATTGGCAATAGCAATTGTAGAAGAGAGGAGAAAAGTTATCAGAACCTACATGTGCTGAAGTCAGCACAAATTCTGCCCATTCTCATCTATCTTCTATACTCCATTATGTCCACTATATGGAACTAAGTCTAGGAAGTGAATCAATAAAACATCTATATTCATTTAGCAAAAGCTAAAATAAAAACTGTTCTGTGAGGTTTTTGCTTAATTGAGATTTCACTCTATACACGTAGAAGTTCCAGACTGAAGAATTAAAATACTCAGCTTACCTCTGTTTTCTCAGGTTCTCCTGAGATTTGATGGGATATAAAATGGAAGATTTAATGACCCAGATGATCATTTCAGATCAAATAACTTGGCAATATCAGTGATACCACTTCAGACATCTGCTCTAGAAATATGCAACTTAATCATTAAAATGAGGTTTGCCAAGTTATTGTATGTTAACATTAACTACAGAAAAACATCAATAGATCATTTGGGAGGATAATACATGTTTATTGATTCATGTTTTCATTGTGTGCCCTGAATCTGTTTTCTACTATAAATGCAATAAAGACAGCCACGGTAACCCATAGAAAAATCTCTACAAGAATGACTTGACAATGATTAGTGACCAACAGCAGTGACCAATCCTAACTGAGAAGTGTTCACAGTGAGGAACTCCAAGTTTTATTTTGGTTCTCATGATTTATTTTGACATTTATTTGACTTCCCTCCATCAACAATGAAATATTTATTACACATCTACTATATATATGGCCCTATGCTAGGCTCTGGGGAAGAAAAGAAGTTTTAGTGAATATAAGGGCCTACCTTCATGGAGTTTACAATCCAGGGCGGGTATAGGATTCACATAGAGATCATATTAATTACATAGTATTAGATGGTAAATAGATCAGTTACAAAACAAGGAAATATATCTCATTTTCCTCATTTGTAGAATGAGGAAATTCTAAATTCCAAAATCTGGTAACTTTGAGATCTTCACAAAAAAGGCAATCATGCTAAGGCACATAATTAATCTCTCCTCATGTTGTGTGATATGAAATATTCTTAGGATTTTGATTAGTCTTGCTCAAAAGGAAGAATAGTTTTGTAGAAATAGTTAATATGTGGAATCAACCTCCTGTAATTTCTGATCTCTATTTCTAGAAATAATGCTTAAAATGTGAAGAGGATTGTTTATTTGGGGATATAGGTTAAACAGAAGAAAAATTTCCAGATAGAGTTGCTAAATGCTGATGTAGATTAGCAAGGAAAGTGGTGAAATCTCTTTGTTCTATCTATATACAATAAGAATTCTCGTTTATTGAGGTTAATTTCAATCCTGAATTGCCTGAAGACAGAAACATGGATTAAATGACCTCTGAAGGTCACAGCAAGTCTTACCTTGTTATGAAATGAACAGGAATCCTCCATATGGCTGTCAAATTGATATTCTAAAAATACAGAGCTGATGATATCACCCTCCCACTTAAAAACATCCAGTGACTCCTATGGCCTCTAAAATAAAATACAATATTCTCAGTCTTGCATTTAAAGCTCTCAACTATATGGCTCCTACCTACCTGTCCAGGGTTTTTTTCTTGTTTTTGTCCTTTATAAACTTTATGTTTCAGGCAAACTGGCCTGCTAGCTAATCTTCATAAAGGACATTTCATCTCTTGCCTCCATTGTTGAAAATGTGTTTCCCCTTACCTCCATCATGTAGGATCCTACCTTCCTTCAAAGCATAGCTCATCTTTCTTGATCCCTCCCACTTAGGGTTCTCTTCCTTTTGAAATTACTTTATATTACTTCATATGTCCTTTGTACAAATATCCTGTCTGTAGAATGTAAGCTCTTGAGTACAATGACTTTTATTTTGTACTACCAGTGTTATTACACATAGTAAGTATTTAATATAAGTTGTTGAATTGAATTGCATAGCCAGATTTCCCAGTAAGCAAATTATCCCTTGGTTACTGCCTGAGAGAGTGTTCTTCAGCCCTGTGTCTTCCTGACTTCAAATCCAGTACTCAGCCCACTGCCAACCATTCCTGCCTCATAATGTACAGACATCTACACAGTGGGGAAGAGCAATTTTCAACTGTCTTTCAGGTTTTGCCTATGTTTAAATGTCTGGAAATGAGTTCTGAACTATTTGCCAGAAGATCAGGTCAATATTTGGCAGATAAGGCTTTGCAAACACAGAAACATTCTTCTCTTAAAAGACTTAAATTTCAGGAATTGAATAAGATTTCACCATTTGCACTTTCCTAGAATCGCAAATCCAGAAAGGGGACTGTTAGCGTTTCTGATAATTCTCTATAAAATTCTAAATTGGGTAACCAGTGTTCTCTCATACATCTCCATAGTTTTAATTAGCACCTCTCTGTGGATAACTCACAAATCTATATCTTCAGCTCCTGATCTTTTCTCTTGAACTCAAGTCTCATGTAATATAGATACTTCCATGTGGTATCCAGCCCCAACCCGAAAAGAATCATGCTCCTAATTTCCCATCAGTAGATTGTAAGTTCCTTTAGGACAGAAATGATTTTACTTCAGTTTTTCCATCCCAGCATGTTTAAATGTTTGTTTAACTCAATGACTGAATGGACAGTACCCCATTTTTCCAACCAAGGGTTGATAATACAAAGTTATATCTGATTTTCCCTTCTCCCTCCATTTCTCCACCCCCATTCTTAGTTGGGGATAAAGTTGAGATTATGTACCTGAGAAACAAGAAGAAGGGTGCTGCCTTTGTCTTGCTAAATATTATAAAAATAACATCTCACATTTGTATAACATGTTGACGTTTCCAAAAAGGTTAACAAATAGCATCTCACTTGATCCACATAATAAAGCTAAGAGGTATTTGCTGTTATTAGCCTTATTTTTAGATGAGGAAACTGAGGCAACTAGAGGTTAAGTGACTTGCCCAGGGTCATACAGTCAGTAGGCAATTCACCCCATAATCTCTGCAGTCCAAAAATTGGTTTATAAACTTTCATCACATAATCATTGCATCGTACTGCTTAAAAGGTAAACTGAGCAGCAATGGATTCATCCGTGGCCTATTGATCATTTGCCCTGTGAGTTGTGAGTCTAGAATTATCAGCACATGTGCATTGTCAGCACATTTCTGAAGGTCGATTTGGGTGGTTTGTTTAGAGCAGGGAAGCATTAACGGTACTGTCACTCAATCTGATGAAGAGTTGTAGGCACAAGGGGAGCCAGGAGGCAGATAAAGCTATCACATGATAGGACAAGACTTGCATCTTCCCAATTTTAATGTATATTCGCAAGTATTCCATGCTTCCTAATTTTGCACCAAAAACAGTTTAGGAATAAATTATTTTTAAGTAATACCAGCACAGTTTTTAAAATTTCACATAATGGTCACACCCCATTTTTTTTGCAAAAAAAAAAAAAAATGACATAAAATCTGCAATGATTATGTGGTGAAATACAGTAAGGATTTGAGACCAGATTTGAATTTTGGTCTTCCTGAACTAAGACTCTAGCTCCAGTGCTCTAACCACTATCCCACCTAGCTGCTTTATTGCTTCTCCTTCATTTACATTTCACATGCCTCCTTTCTAATCCCCTCACATGAAAGCAAGCTTAAATCACTGTTGGACCATTTCAAGAGTATATTTCATGGTCTTCCTGACTCCAGTATCTCTACATTCCAGTCTATCTTTCATGCTATTGCTTACTTAATCATTCTAATATGCTATTTTGGTCATATCACTTTCTTGGCTCAAAAGCCTTCAATGACTCCCCATTCTCTATTTCTAAAAATGTCCTTAATATCATACTAAAGAAGAAAAATTACTACAAGATTCCTTTCAAGGTTTATTATATATTACATATTATATTTCAAAAATAGTATATATTATATTTCACACCTTCTTTACTCCAGAAAAACTACTCACTGTTCCCTCATAGATAAGAGGTTAGAAAAATCTACCAACCTCCAAGACAATTTTCCTTTCCTCAATGAGTTTAATGTCTAATTCATAGTATTTCTCTTCTCCCCAATTCCTATTCTGATTAAAGTATTTGAGGGAGAAAGAAGCAATAGGTATGTTAAAATCCCCAAGCAGGAGGGTAATATTTAGAGAGGGGAGAAAAGCTGTGAGCCTGGTCCTGAAGTCATTGAAGAAAGAAGGGGAATGTGCTAGAAATGAGAAAACAATAGCTATCAGAATTTTGATTAGGTGACAGACATGATTTGCATGAATCTCAAAGAAGGACAGGTTACTAAATCATGGAGGTAGGGGAAGAACGTGGAAGTGGCAATAAGGCCTCAACTACTGGACAAAAGAGAAAGAATAAAAGTGAAGCCAGTACTGAAAAGCGTGACCATGGACGCTGTGTCATCAAAGGGGAGCCAGGTTTCGGTAATAATTAGAAGACTAACAAAATGGAATAGGAAAAGATTTAAGAGGAATGGAAGTTTTATTGCCTCTGTAACGGGCATTTCAGAGGGCACTGTTGGAAGATTCAGTGAGATTTGGTGGGAACTTTGGGGTAGAAGGGCTTAAGGGGATAGGAATAAGGTATCAGGTGGTAGGGGTGGGGAATGGGGTTTGGACAATGACCTATGAGTTTTCAGAATTACTGGGATGTATAAGGTATGATAAGGCATGAGAATGTTCATCACTGAGTAGAACGTTCCACTTCCTCTTCTCAGATGAGGCTAGAGATTTGCTAGAGACAAGCAGTCATGATGCGAAAGGTAAATAGTCAAGTTGGAGGCCCTATTTCACTATTACTCTTCCTGCTGTAGGCTGAAGATCAGCCAGAAACATGTGTATCAGAAGTCAGAAGTCAAGCATGCACAGCAGGAGAAATTAGTCCCACCCCCACAAACCTTCATCTTTCCTAAAGAGACAGATACAGCAAAATATGAAAGGTCAGGAGCCAAAGCAAAAGTTAATCCTCTTCACATCAAAGGATTTTTTATATCCCAATTTGGAAATCAGACTGGCAATAGGAGTTAGACGTTGCCTTGTGCTGGAACAGATGAAAATCCCTCCACCATCCTCTAGGAACCTTCCCTCAGGTGACATGTACAACAGGAGATAGGAGGTTCCAGTCAGAGGGAGATCTCACTCTGCTGCTCACCTAAGGCTGTAGACCAGGAGAGTGATCTTAAGTCACTTAAACTCCCAGTGGCTCTAGGCAATTCTCTAAGATTGCTAGTGACTGGAAGGTGTCACAAGAAGGTCTTTTATGTGACAATTCCCAATATCAGGAAGACTATTTGGTTCATTGTTCATTCCTATCTTATCCCAATATTCAGTGTAACAACTCTGGAAACAGCTTCCATATCAGAAATTTATATTTCTATGAATGTGCATATATTCGCAGTTGGAATGAGATGGTAAGATGTAAGAATATTATGTCATTGTTTAAGTCATTTCAGTCATGACCAACTCTTTGTGGTCCCATTTGAGGTTTCCCAGGCAAAGATACCAGAATGGTTTGCCATTTCCTTCTCCAACTCATTTTACAGTTGAGGAACCTGAAGTAAACTGGTTAAATGACTTGCCCAGGATTACACAGCTAGTAAGTACCTGAAACTAGATTTGAACTTAAGACTATCTTCTTGATTTCAAGAGCAACACTTTATCCACTGCAGCATCATCTAGCTCCCCAAGGAATTATAAAATTACATATTTAGAGTTTGAAGGATCCTTTAGTGCTCAGTGATTCCAACTCCCAAATTTATAGAAAGGGAAACTGAGCTATGGAAACATTAAATTATTTGCTGAAGGTCACACATGAGTCATGAGGTGGGATTCAAATCAAATTCAAGTCTTCCTTTCCTCTAAGTTTTCTAAAGGAAAAGGAAGCAAAAATGCCCTTAGGAGTAAGTTTCCTCCATCAAACAGCAAGGTATCTTTCTCTTGAAAAGAATTGAGGGCAGACCCCTAACTTTACAGAATTCAGTGGTGAAGATGAAAAGGTTAAGCCAAGCACTTTACGCTGTTTACCAAACCAAGGTCAGGGTCAATCAAAACACCGAATATGATTGCTGAATAAATAAAAATAATGATGATTCTGACTCCGACATTTAGGCTGAATTAGCAGGCTCACTAAGGGATAACCATTCCAAGAGAAATATATCAAGTGCTATGCTAATGCGATACCTAATCATTTCATCCGTCAGTGAATGGGTGCCCCAGAAGCATCTCAAGAATCGGAGGAAAGAACGGCAAGCTTTGCTGAAATAGGCAGGTCAAGCCTGGTGTAAGCATGTGAGAGTGAGAAGGAGCATGTTTCTGAAATCAAACTTCTAAGATAAGCATAGAAATGGAGATGAAATGAAGCTTGAGACACATGAAAAGACACATGATTCATTTCACTAGACAAAGTCCATTTTAAAAGTAGGAATAAAGAGGATAGGGAAAGGCTGAAGAAGTAGCAGTTCTTAACATCAACTAGTCTTAGGAGAGTAAGACTTTTGAGAAACAACAGGTTAAGTAACTTGTCAAAACTCGCAGGTTAAAACAGATGGGATTGGTCTTCTGACTCAGAAGCCACTTCTTTCTTTTTTTAAAAAAATTGACTGCAATTATGAACTTAATAGATGTCAAACAGGAACTTTTCATATAGGTAAAAGAAAATAAATGATTTAATATGAAGCTGTAAACTCCTGCTCAATAGCGTTCATTTCATTTTTTAAAAATTAATTTTAGTATATCAGTAACAAAACCACCTTTTGTGTTTGCGTCCCCTCCTGATTTCACTCCCTTTATCAAAACACACTGGTCAGTTCTCATAAGAATCTGGAAACCTAAATCTGTTTGGTCCTTTTTTCTAAGAGGAATGACCAATTCCTTCAATGTTTCACTGACAATGAAGTGACTCTAAAAGCAGAAAATTCTGTGCACTACAAATCAGCTGCCGCAGTATATGCTATTA
Source organism: Potorous gilbertii (assembly GCA_028658325.1). Taxonomy (NCBI): domain Eukaryota; kingdom Metazoa; phylum Chordata; class Mammalia; order Diprotodontia; family Potoroidae; genus Potorous; species Potorous gilbertii. Next base: position 399,147,249 of record CM053771.1, on the reverse strand, counting down.
AAACTTGTTTACCTGACAAGGTAAGAAGATGGTGAAGAAGCCTGATATGATCCATATGAAGGTGGATTTTTATTTCCTATATAACTTTTCTGAAGCAGGACTCTCAGAATCTAAGGTCCTAGCATGAATCAAGTTTAATTATTCAAGAGAGTTTCTAAAATAATATTTAGTCTAGTAGATTTGAGCTTCATGCCAACCTCAGGCCCCTTATTCCATTAAAATAAGTAAATGAAAACTATTTATGCTTGCCTGGAGTTCAGATTAAAAACCAAATACATCTGAAATCAAATTAAAACTAAATTTCTACCCTCATAGCCAGGCTTCTTGAGGCTTACTGTCAATCAACTGTCCAAGGAATTTTAAAAATGCTTATCAGAGGAATAGAATTCTTGAAGGGCAATGATCTTATTCCAGTGTATTCCAGTGTTTTTTAAATTTATTTTAAAGGCCCATTAAAGTGCTTTTACCAGCCAGAAATAGATATAATTTTTTTAAAGATAATATTTAAATTCATTAAATTTCAAAAACTAAGTTCTTGCCAACCATGATAAAGATTTGAGAATACTTATCTCTTGGAAACTTAATTAGCTTTTTTCAGTAACACTGATTTTGTAACCTTATGTTTGGCATGGGTTAACAACTATGTTGTTAGGAGGAAATGAAAATCTTGAAGATATCCTTGGGTTTTAACTTGTCAATGTACATATGAACTAACACTACTTAAGACAAGCATAGCATAACCAAGATGATTGTATTGAAGATCCATTGAATTTATGTCTAATCCAGTTCCCCCATAGGAATATCACATGATCACTAAATAACAGAATTTAGAATAAGGAAGGGCCTTAGAAAATATCTAATCCAGGAGTGGGCAATTTTCAGCCGCAAGGCCAGATGTGGCCTTCTAGGTCTTTGGGTGTGATCTTTGGAATGAGTCCATTTTACAGAATGTTTTGCAAAGCTTGCATTCAGTCAAGGGGCCACACTCAAGGACATACATGTGGCCCTGAAGGCTGAAGATTCCCCATTCCTTCTAGGAGTGACAGAATCCAACCTTCATAGAACAAATCTTCTTAATGAAAGAATTTGTTCTGTAAAACTTGGACTCAGTCAAGAGGGTGTACCCAAGGATCTGGAAAGCGGCATGTGGCCTTGATGCTGCACGTTCCCTACCTCTGAGGTAATCCAACACCTTCTGATAAGGAAACTGAGACCAAGAGAGTCATTTGCCCAAGGTCGTATAAGTGGCAAAGCTAGTATTCAAACCCATGTCTTCTGATTCTAAATACCTATGATGAAAACCAACACAAACACGACATGCTGTCCAGTAGGCCTGATAACCATGTGCATTGTTCAGGTATTCTCAGGCTCTAAAGTAGTGTGGGATAACTACCTTCCTAATCCAACTCATACAGTTTTAATTCTTGTCCTATTTCTCTTTTTTTCAAATACTCACCTTCATTCCATTTAATTCCCCTTTAATTAATTATTCCTCAATTTTAAAGAGTTTTCTCTCTCATATAAATGAATCAGGCTCCGTTCCAAAGTATATCCGTAACAGCTGTAACTGTTCCATTGTGGCTGTTTACACTGGATCTTCGGCATATTCACCCAATACAGAAAACTAACAGACCAACATAGATTTATCGATACTTAAGTTTTTATTTTGGAGACTGTGACAAAAGCATTTCTAAGTCATTCTGTTTCATAGTGAAACCCATACTCATGTTCTTCTTAAAGGAAGAATTTTTGCTGGTGATGGTGAGGGATTTTTTTTGGTTTTTAAAGAAAAACTAAACTGCCAAAATTTAAGAAAACCCTTGCCAATTTAATCATGACAAATTCTAGAAAATATGGTCCAAGAATCTAAAACAGATTAAACTTAGAAACTTTTTTGATTCATCCCAGTAATTAAATTTATCTGGTTGGAACATTACAGTCAGAAACTCTCAGTTCAAATCCCAACGTTGCTGGTGATCATGTAGGTTACCTGGATGAGACATTAAACTGAGCCTTGATTTCCTCAGATGTAGAATGAGGAGTTCTAGTCTCCAAGGTTTTCTCTAGCTCTGGATTTCTGATCTTATAAAATGTAAACTGTGGGCTGTTTTTTCTCCAAATGCGTTATCACCACCTAGTGGCCTAATTGAAGAATAAAATATTAACTTTTGGAACTCTTTTTTTTTTTTCTAAATTGACTTTATCAGGCTTTGTATTTGTTGTTTGTTTGGGGTCTTGATCAATGATTTGATGAATGAACTCCAATCAGTGTGAATGTTTTCAGTGTGAAAACTCCCTCTACCCATTCAGATAACATCTGTTGTATAATTTAGATAGAGAGTTGCCTAGATAACTGAGACGTTGGTTCAAGGTCACATAGCTAATATTTGCTAATATGTGTGTGTATGTGTGTCTGTATGTGTGTATGTGTCTGTAATATACTGCTAATAATTTAATTTTGATAATTTAATTTAATTAATAATTTCATGTTTTGTGACTATTTAAAGCCAAGCTTTAGTGATTCTGTGGAAGACTTTATTCAATTTGCCATGCTACCTTTCTATCCAACCTTCTTTCTGAGTTGAACTTCACAAGATTTCTTACATTTCCGAAATTTGAAAATAAATAATCTACTAGAATAAGCTTTTTTTCTATAACTAGAGATCATCTTAAAGAGTCCCATCTGGTCTTCCTGCCTCTAGGTCTTCCTCTTTCCGGTATACCCTATATGCTGCTAGATCAGTAGTCCTGAAATACCCCCCTTTCATGTGACTCTCTTGCTCAAAACTTCTTTCAAAATACTGATTGAATCAGGCATAGATTCCTTAACTTGGTATTCATTACCCTCTCTAATCTGGTTTTACATATCTGGCCTTAATTATTATTCCCTATGTCACATACCTTCGCCAATCAGTACAACCTCTTCATTGTCCCCTGAACGCAACACACATGCTCCTGCATCTCAGCTTTGCTCAAGCTGCTTTCCCTACCTACAATGTTTACCTGTCCCTACCACTGTGTCCCACATCTCAGCATCCTACTACCCTTTCTTCAAGGGGCAGTTCAAGCCCTACTATCTCTGTGAAAATTGTCTGTATTCACATTGATCTTTTGATGCCTTATAATACAACCAGTTGTCTGTTCTATACATTTGAGCACTTAAGCATATTGTCCTTGTTGGATGTGATTTCTTTGAAGAATGAGTCTCATCTCCCCCAAGAGGGGTGAGATAAAATGAGAACTCCCTTCAGAGGCAGAAATCTGAATTCAGCTGTGCCTCTAATAATTGCTGATGATGGGACCCTGCAGCAAATCACATCACTTCTCTGTGCCTCAGTTTCCTCATCTGTAAAATGGGACAATTATACCTGTACTACCTACCTCACAGGGTTTTTGTAAAGACCAAATATGATAATCTATGTAAAGTACTTTGCAAAACCTAAAGCACTACAGAAATGTTCGATGTTGGCAGGAAAGGGTTTTATAAAATGTTCATTTCCTTTTCAACATACAAAGTGCTCAGTATTTTGTAATTGTTCAATAAATACTTCCTACTTTTAAATTGAATGAGAGAGAGATTGCAGATGTGGAACACTGCATACATAAGACCAATTGATATTTTTAGCTCTTTGTTATTTTTTTTTAATTATAAGGGTTAGCTCTCTGAGTGGGGGAAAGAGGAGAGAGATATTAGGAAATTGATTTAATTGGCATAGCGAACTCTCAGATGAAGCAATTCTACCAGTGCAGGTGACTTCTCTCTTCAATTAAAACTCTTAGAAACTTGCCTAGAGCACTTAGCTAGGGCCATAGTCAGCATATGTCAGAAAGTGAACTTGAACACAAATGATAAAGAGACATTAAAAAAATCAATTTGTAATTTTTCAAAATACATTCAATGGGAGAAAATGAAAATAATACTTTTTTTCTGGAACAAAAAAATACCACTAAAGGCTTGAAAACACTTCAATTCGAAACTGAAGTTTCAAGTGGTAGTACCTGCCATGTAGCTAATATTAAGATGAGTTAATTTCCCTAGACTCATATTGGGATTCACACTTTTGAAAAGCCATGCTCCTTTTCTTGTTTATTTCAATCCGCAATCATGTACATTAAATTGCTCCCACTTTGACAACACAGCTTCTAAAGGAAGTACCATTAACATGGATTCTAATTAATATGAGTGGAGAAAAGGTTATTTCAGAAAGTTTGCTCATACTTACTCAAACTGCCTTCTTCTTTTCTTATTTTCACATATGACTCTTTTGTCCCTTCATGGTCATGTTTAATTTCAAATTTTCTATTTGTTCAAAAAAGTCTGGGATTATAATGGACTGAGTGTCTGAGCAATGACACTGGACTTCCAATTCACATATATTTTAGAATTTTCCATTTAGCAAAAACTACATTTACTAAGAAAATCTCCTGCACATATTGGGGGGCAGATATTTTATCTCTGCCCACAGAGGTAAATCAGGACCACCACCACAAGGGTATCATTTCTCCCCAGCTGAGTCTCTCATGATTCTTAGTGAAAATAGTTCATTCTTCTGATTATTTTTAGCATACATGGTCATTCACACCTCTTAAGCTGTTTTTTAAAGAAGCTTTCAGATCTCCCATTGCTAAGTTAAATCAACCTCTGGAAAGATAAATCATATAAAGATGGGCAGTTGCATTTCCTGGCCTCAGTTTTACACAGGATGGAACATATATTTGAATAAATAGAGTTGGCTATGTTTTCTGGATGCTGTCTTTCTAGGCAAAAGATCCATTGAAGTGAAAGACAAACACTTAGTTTATTTATTGAAAATGCTTCACTAGTACAAAATGAAAAATTGATTGTTTTCAGTCATTTAGCTAATGACACATTTCCAGTCTGTCCTTTCTATCTAATGCTTTCTCTGGGGCCATCCCTCAGATAGGGGCCCCTAGAAAAGCCATCCCAGGGTTGAGGCACTGTGAATTATTGCCCACTCAAAATTCAAGCTCATGAGACTGCACTAATGTGTTTACTTTTACCAGCTAGTCAAAGGACACATTAGTTCAAAACAAAAGGCATTTAATTATATAGCATAGCAAATAAAGTGACAAGAAAAGATCCTTCTCCCTACCCCCAACATATATGGAGTAAATGCTTCTGTACTGAGGAAAGGTAGGTACACCGAAAATATACGTGACAAGCGGATATACATGAAAGGTTCACAAATAGGGAACATATGTATAGGGAACACATATGGAGGACACATAGATAAGAAATCCATGTGGCCAGTACAGATGCATGACAAGGTCATACACTTATCTACAACAACTGTCAAGTCTAAGGACAGAGACGTATTGATATTCTCTAAGTGTAAAATGCTTGCTGGGTTAGTCACATGGTCTCAGAGGCTCTTTGTTACTGTTACTTTGTTACTCGTGGGTTTCAGCTGTCTAGACTTTTCAGGTCCAAATGTTACTCTTTATTTCCATTGATCCTAGTGGAGTGGCTAAAGAATCTCCCCTTGTAGCAACGAATACTATAAACTCTAGCTCTTTAAATAAATAACCTAGGGGCATGAGCTACTAAAGCCATCTTCTTATTGTCATTTTCAGTAGTGTCTGACTCTTTGTGACCCCCACTTGGGGTTTCCTTGGTAAAGATACTAAAGTGGTTTGCCATTTCCTTTCTCAGCTCATTTTGCAAAAGAGGGAACCGAGGCAAACAGGGTTAAGTGACTTGCCTAAGCTAGTAAGCGTCTGGGGTCAGATTTTAATTCAAGTCTTCCTGACCCCAGACTCAGCTATCTATACACTGAGCCACCTAGCTGCTTTATCAAATCTATCTAGCAGCCAAATAAATGTTCTCTAGGCTGAGGTTAAATCTTTTCTTTTAACTGAATTTGACTGGTGCTAACTTAAAGTTCATTGTGCCAAGCAATTATCTCCTTATGGTTAGGAAATACCTTTTTTTAAAATTCCTGTTACGTGATTTTTTGGGATCTTATTGTTCCAAGATCTATCTCCCAAAAGAACCCATAGGAACTTTGTGGAGAATGGAAGCAATAAAATCCATTTGGATCCTAAGATCATCTTTGATTAGTTTGCAAATGAAGATGGATGAAACAGCCCAGCTTCACTTTCCTATCTTTCTGGCTTCTCTATATAATATAGCTTTTGTTTCATTTATTTTGTTTTTAAGGATCTGAAATCCTTTAAAGGAGGTGAAATTCCTACCCCGCTCCAATCCTAAAGTCAGAAGAGAGTCTTTTGTCTTTACTCACCAGAGGGGCTTTTCTAAAAACACACTTCTAGCAGCATAAAAATGGGCAATTTTACTTAGTACAGCGTTGAAATAAAATAGTAGAGATGGCGATGTTCTGAATCCCTGTAATATTAGTAGTATAAAAGGTATAGATTACTTTCTAGGTGGAATATTGATTTTTTTTAAGTTGTTTAAGAAGATGCTGGGATCTTTTCAGTTCTTTCTCATTGTAAACCTTGATCATTTATTTTCCATCTTGATATGTAAAAATAATAATAAAGGTTTCTAAAATAATTTATATCTCATTTCATCCTGACAAAAGAGTAACACAGATAGTAAGTGTCTGAGTCAGAATTTGAACTTGCATTTTCCTGACTTTAGGGCCACCTAGCTGCCTCCATATCATAGTTAATGTGTCTTCGAATCACTTCCCTCCTTACCATTTTTCTACAATCCAAATTTTTTGTGCTAGAGCTCTCTCATCTGAGAACATGGATAGAAGTCATACTTCAGTTACTCCTAAATTCCACTTCCTTCATCAAGCCTTTGCTGATCATTAGCCCCTGATTAGAGACCAGATTGTGGGGATTAAGCCTGGACCTCAGAGATCAGAGCCAAAATTGAACTCTTGCCTACCTCAAAGTCCTAGAACTTATTGTCCTTCCCGTTCACTTGCATTTATTGATTCCTATCTTGTGTAATATGGTTTGCTGGCGGTCCTACTCTCTGACATTTTGCCCCTCTCTCCAGGGTTCTCTAGTACCCTGAGGGGATGGGAGATTGTCTCTGTGCCATCAGCAGCCCTACTGATTGTACTTCCTTCATTTTATGGGTCCAGTGATTAGCAACCCAGTTCCATTTAGGCACTTAACATCAACTTAGCTTTTACAAAAGGATATTTGCTTCATAGATATAAAAAACCAAACATTTCTTCCAACATTTTAGTAGCATAATGCCCCCTACATCATCTTGGTCTCCAGAGAGGGGAGGAGGATTAGATTCAGAGTTTAACTTATTTCTTACATATTAGTCCCACCAAATTCAAGTTCAAAGTCCCACTGGGCTAGTCTCCAAGACCCTTGTTCCTTAGGGCTTCCTATAAAGCCCTAACTCCTATTGGGCTGGCTGTAATGCCCAACCTAGATTCCTGGATTCCCAGACATCTATATTTTGAGCTCTTGTGTCAGACTACACTCTTGGTACCTAAAACTAAAAAAAAATGATCAAAAAAAAAAACCAAACCCTAGGACAATTGCTTGGGATCCCATGATCTAAGAGAGTGAGAGGTGTCCTGCAGACCCTCACCACTTATCTAATGGTGTCATCTGCTGTAAATGAAGGAGCCCTTCATTTTCAGATGTAAATGAAAGAAAAACCTTAACTGTATACTGATGGTTCTAGCTATATAACCATTGTAAAGTGACTATTTCTAACCACATGGTAAAAGATGTGCAAAGTCCACAGTGTAACAGCTATCCTCAAAAAGGGGTCCACCAATGTTTTCCTTGTAGGTGATGTCATATTAGGTTGTCTAGACATCTATCCACCTCTATCTTCCCTATTACTTGTAATATGAATTATAAGGAGAAGCACACAGATAATTCCAGTTCTTTGACTGAAGAATAATCTGTCCTGGTTCATACTGGTGAATGTTTAACAACTGGTTCTCTGAAAATGAACAGCATATTTTTAACTTTAAATTGCATTATTAACATTTTATCTATCACTTTCTTAAGTCTAGACAATCAACAAAACAATCAGATAAGCGCTAATATATATCCCACATGCAAGTTGCAATTCACACTCAAAATTTCACAGCTGGCTCTCCATACAAATGGACCCAGCTCTGGACAGTTGTGGTTCCACACATCCATTTCTGGGGAATGTTGTCCTCTGACCAAGCTCACAGTTTCTAGAAGGACACACATGATCTCATGTCTATCACATACTGGTGGTTGAGAACCTGGACTTAACCTCTGCTCCTAGGCAGTTTATATATTTCAGAATGGGATGTATGCAGTGTTATTGGAGGCCTCACACCTCTGGTGTGAGGGTTTGCCAAGCTCTTTTCAGGGCTACTCATCCACCTTTGATGTCTACCCTGTGAGTCCAAGATGCTGTATCATGTACAGCAGCCATACCTTGATTAAAAAAAAACACCTCAACAGATAGGTCAAATCAGGTTGGGAGAACCAACTGGCCTCAGACCTGTTGGTAAAGCATGTGAGAACATATGGGGAGCACATGGAATGGGTAGATAAAAACAATTTGTTTCAATAGCCATGAAGGCAGCTGAAGCAGGTGCTGTGGAGCACTTAGAGCTTGGTCAGACATTAAAGACACAAAGATCATCCATTACATCACAGGGCATTACCAGTTCACCTTGACTTCTCTCTTGCCACTGGACTACGATGACTCTGGAAGAGAGAGTAAGGCTGAGGCAACTCAGCCTCCCTCAAATTCAATTCATGCACCAGTCAAGGCATCACACTTTGAGGTCATTGATCCTTTATAAGCAACAGCAGTAATATTGCAGAGCATTGCCAATCTGCAGTTGGAGAGTTTCCTCTCTGGCAACTTTATATACGAATGAAATCATAGATCCAATCTAAAAATAAAAAATGTGAGTTATCTTTTCAAATGTATATGTCTCACCCTACCTTCCATCGAACTTTAATCAGAAAGATAGTATGCCATCACCCTTCTGGACAGGCCAATAGTTCAACAAGTAGTATACAAATGCATTATATTATAGTGCCACATTTATAAGTAGTTGTTCAAGGAGTGAAATGTTCTAAGTAGGTTTTGTGATTGAAATGTAAGACCCCAAACTTAAAAATTGTAATCACTTTAGATGGAGTGATTCCTAAAGTATATTCTGCTGTGTGCTTTTCTGCCTTCTTAATGTAATACATTGAATACATTTAATTTTTTCTTTATGGTACAGGGCAATGATTATGAAAATTGACTGTTGCATTATATTTTTATGTTCAAGGTCTTCAGATGTTAGTGGGATATTTCTCACTAAGATGGCTTCATTCTGCTCTGTTCTGTGAATCTAGTCATTTTTTTCATGGATTTTTCCTTTCCTTTCTTACTATCAGCTTTCTTTTCTCCCTGCAATTCGTGACCAGCCTTGAGAAGTAGGAATGGAGGGAGAACACTTTAATGTGTGTGTGTGTGTGTGTGTGTGTGTGTGTGTGTGTTGCTTCTGATCTAAGAAATCAAGTAAGAGCACAAACTAGAATCAGGCAAGGTAGACTATTCCTTCTTATTAATAAACCTCTCATATTTTTAAGGCCAAGAACTTCTCTCCATAAGAGTTAAGTATTTTGTGATAAGTCAAGTATGACTTATCAAGGAGACAAGTAGAAGACATAAGGGGAAATTTGGGGGAAGGGTATGACTACTCCATCTTAGAATTTGTTCTAGAGAAAACAAATGATAATGCTAAAAAGTGATATGCATTTTTTGCTTCTGGCGTTATGCTTTTTGGTTTTATGTATATAATCTCATTGGATCCTCAAAACAATTGTATGAGGTGAGTACAACAAATATTAACCCTATTTTATAGATAAGAAGACTGAGGCCCAAACTGACCAGTAGAATTTGAACACAACTCTTTTTGATTTCTAATCTAGTGCTCTATCCACTATATAATATAATACAGAAAAGTAAGCTTGTTCTAGTCTTACAGGGACCCTAGATTTTGGTAGAAGAGAATTCAAATGATTCAAAAAAAGGATAGGTAGAATCCTATAAGTCAGGTGAGGAAGAATGGTATGCTTCCAAGAATGACATTTTATAAATACAATCTTTCAAAGACCCTACTGCTGGGGAAAACATTAAAAAATGAAACAAAAATGCCTCATCTTCAAGGAACTTATATTCTATTGGGGATTTATATCCTTTGTGTATACTTCTATATATACATATAAATATGTATTTGTATAAAATGAATATAAGAACATTTCTGCAAAGGAGACACTGGTATCTGAGGTAGGGGGCATTTGAGCCGAATTTTGAAAGAGTTATATTAAGAGTCCAAAGTGAATACACAGATAACTCATCCAGCAACATAAACTGCAATGGTATATACAGATTATAAAAGCAAGAGAGATATTGGAGGAAGAATGTAAAAGTGTCACATTGCTATAGCTCAATCAAAAAGCAATGTTAAGCATCTAGTATGTGCCAGGAACTACACTAAATGCTGGAAATCCAATGACAAAGATGAAAAATTCTGAAATTGAATCAGGATTATTTGAGCTCAGACAAAGCTCAGGCTGACTAGAAATACTAACGATAACAAACATTTATTCTTAAGCTGTATTGGAGAAAAGAGGAGAATCATTCATGGATGGATTGTTCAAATACAATGGATGACAAAGAGAAAGCCAAGCTAGTCATCGCTTGTTTTTGAATAACCTTTGGAGTGGAAAAGACACGAGCAAACTGGCAAAGAGAGTGGAAGCCCAAGTATCTAGCTATTTTGATGAGTTCCATTCACTAAGCCCTGATGAACTACATTCCAAAGTCTTGAAAGAAGCAGATGGTAAGCCACTATCAGCAGTCTTTGAAAGATTATAGAAAATAGGAAATCATAACAGTACAAATATTCTCTATAATTTCAAAAAGAAAAAAAAGGAAGAAGGTGAAATTTGCAAGCTGTAGGTCAAGGAATGTGATTTTGTTTCCTGGGGAAATTCTGAAGAGTTTTATTCTTTAGTCAATAAGCATTTATTAAGGACCTACTATGTGTCAGGTTCTACGCTAACATGAGAACTTAATAGCTAGAAATGAAAACAATGATCTGAAGCTTCTTCAAGAAGTCCCATGCCAGATTCATCTAATTTTGTTGTTGTTACTGATTTTGATGAGGGTAAACTTGGATTGCGATCCTTGGATGCCAGATACCTATAGGTAAACATTGGTCTTACCTTGTCCAGAACTGGATCTTCATGCCACTTTTCACATTTACCTATCTCCTGTCTCTTCCTTTCAATTCCCCTTTTTTATGATCTCCCCCTCCACTAAAATATCAAACCACTTGAGGATAGATACTGTTTCATTTGCTTGTTTTTGTTTCCTCAGCACTTAACAAAATCCCTGGTACAATGTAAATGAATAATAGATTATGTCTGTCTTGCTTTCCTACCTACAGGAATTGTTTCAATGCATAAGTCCTTCATAATGATTCTTTTTCTTAATTTAGATTTTTTGGATTATTTTTGTTAATTCAATATTTTCAATGAGCAAAAATCTATTTTTCCCTCTCACAAAACAAAACTTTAGTATACAATTCTCATAGTCAAGCAAAACCAAGCTGTAACACTGACCATTTCCATCAAAAGAGCTGCTAGAAATATTTTTATCCATATAGATCTTTTCCTCTTTAATCTTTTTACAGTAGCAGGAATAGTAGCAGTGATATTTCTGTGTCAAAGTATATGTACAATTTAGTGACTTTTTTAGCATAGTTCTACATAGCTTCCCAGAATGTTTGGGCCAGTTCACAACTCCACCAACAGTGCATTAATGTGCCTGTTTTCCTGTAACCCCTCCAAAATTTGTTATTTTCATTTTTTGTCAACTTTGTCAATCCAACTTATATGAGTATCTCAGAGTTACTTTAATTTGTGTTTCTCTAATTATTCCTGATTTGGAACATTTTAATGGCCATTGGCTAACCTGGATTTTTTCATTGGAAAATTGACTCTTTATGTCCTTTGACCACTTAACAATTGGGAAATGGCATTAATTTTTATAAATTTGAATTAATTCCTCATCTCTCTTGGAAATGAGACCTTTTCCAGAGAAATTTTCTGCAAAGGCATTTTCTTGGTTGCATTGGGGTTTTCCCCCTAATTTTAGCTGCATTCATTTTATTTGTGCAACAAAAAAATTCTATTCAAACAAATTAGCTCATTTTATTTTCCATAATCCTCTCTGTCCCTTGTTCATTCATGAACTGTTTCCCTATCCATAGATATGAAAGGTAATTTCTTACTAATGTGATGGAATGGAAATTAAGAATGGATTTGGAGTCAAAGGACTCAATAGACCTACATTTGAGTTCTGGCACTAACATTTCTAACTGCGTGATCTTGGAAAGTCTCCTCATTCTCTGGACTTCAGTGTCTTCATCTGTAAACTGAGATGGTAGACTAGGTGACTTCTAAAATGCTGTTCAGCTGTAATATTCTATGATTTATCAGGGGGCAGAGAAGAGGGCTGGTCAGAGCATGACCTGAATGATATACTAATTGTTTGAGTTACTGTCCACAACATCAAAGGAAGATTACCAACACAGAGAGAACAAAGGTGAGGGACTGGAGCAGAATGCCTCAGCTGAAATAAAAAAAAAGCAAGGGTAGCATTTCTGATCTTAGAGAAAGTAAAAACAAAAAAAAGACCTAATTAAAAGAGACAAGGAAGGAAGCTATGTCTTGCTAAAAAGTATCAGACAATGAAGAAAGTAAATTAGAAGAGCAAAGATCAATCTACCCATCAGATCTATGGGGAGGAAAAGAATTCATGACCAAACAAGAAATAGAGCGTATTACAAAATGTAGAATAGATAATTTTGATTATATTAAATTGAAAAGTTTTTGTACAAATGCAACCAAGATTAGAAGGAAAATAGAAAGTTGGAAAACAATCTTTACAGGAAGTGTCTCTGATGAAGACCCCATTTCTCAAATATATAGAGAATGAGTCAAACTTTCAAAAAATATACAAACCATTCCCCAATTGACAAATGGTCAAATGATATAAACAGGCAGTTTTCAGATGAAGAAATCAAAGATATCTATAAGAATACAAAGAAGTGGGGCGGAGCCAAGATGGCGGAGTAGAAAGACTCATCTATGCTAGGTCCGAACCCACAGCCCATAGATTTCCTGTAAAAAGAACTCCTGACAAATTCTGGAACAGTGGAAGCCGCGCAGCAACACAGTGAAGGAGATTTCCGTTGCAGAGAGCCCTGAAAAACCGACCGCAAAGGTACCCTGGACGGGAGCAGAGTCCTGCCCTGCAGAGTCCTCCCCTCCCCCGCCCCGGCCACGTGGCACTGAGAGGAGCAAGCAGAGCCCAGCAGGCGGCAGGGACCTGGATCTCTGTCGATCACGAAGGTCCCTCCACCCACAGACGCACAGGTCAGTGAGAGAGACGGGCTGAGAGGGGAGCGGGAGATCTCCGGACTCGGACCCCCTGGGAGGCTGCGGCTGCTGCAGAGGCAGCTACGGGCAGAGCAGGCTGGAGCTCCACCGCTGCTCCATTACAAAAGTTCTTGGCATAAACCCCCTGAGGGAACTGAGGCTGAGAGGCGGCCCTGCCCCCACCTGAGGACCAGCAGATAAGCCCCCACTGAAGAGCAGTCAAGCCTGCCGCCAAAAGCCCTGAGGCTGGGGAGCAGCATTTGAATCCCAGACCCCAAGCACTAGCTCAGCAGATCTA
>CM053771.1:399005762-399133047 GCA_028658325.1 Potorous gilbertii | reverse complement strand
CTAAATTTGATATGAAAATTTATATCACACCACAGGAAAGCAGGAGAGGAGGCAACAAGTGGAGTGAGGGGAATGTTAGAAGGGAGGGCAAATGGGAGAAGGGAAGAAGGGAGTCACTAGAAATAAACACTTTTGAAAAGGGACAAGGTCAATTGTAGGGGGGAAAAATAAGGGGGGGATAGAGTAGGACAGAGGGCAATATAATTAGTATTACACAACATAATTATTATGGAAGTCTTTTGCAAAAGAACACATATTTAGTCTGTACTGAATTGCTTCCCTTCTCAGTGGGGCTGGGGAGAGATGCAGGGAGGGAGGGAGATAAGTTGGAATTCAAATTTTTATTGCATATAATTGGGAAATAAGAACTACAAGGAATGGGATATGGAAATTTATCTTGCCCTGCAAGGAGAGAAGATGGGGATAGAAGAGGGGTGAGGCATGATGGAGGGGAGGGTACATTGAGGGAAGGAGTAATCAAAATGCAAGGTATTAGGAAGCAGGGGGAGGGGAGTGATGGGGAGAAAAATTGGACATGTTACAGTGAGGTAAAAGCAATTAGTATTAAAACAATAGACTAAATTAATTACTGAGAATAAATCAATGACATCTTTAGTTTGGCTAAAAGAATTTCAATCTAAATTTCCTAAAGGAAGGCAACCTTGGGTAAAATTTGGCATTGATGGAAAAGTCAAGGTTTTAATGGTAAATTTGATTTTATGATTGCCATTTAATCAGGAACTAGAATATGTATAGAAAAGCATAGAAGCCACTTAAGACTTGCCTCAAAAGATGCTCCTTAGCCAAAGTGAAACTATAATCATATTTGAAATCTAGTTACTGGAACTTGCCATTTTTAGAGGCTAGAGGACCATTAAGTGACTGTTCCTCTGAGTCTGTCTCCAGGTATGCGTAGAAGGAAAGGCGATTTGAGCCTCCAATCCATGATGCCAGTAAGCTGATGAGATGCTGGTATGAACTGCATAGGGTGATCTCAAGGGAAGGGTGGGAGAGCGGCTGTTCAGCATGAGCTGAGGTGGGATTCTCCTGACTCAATTTCCCATTGACATCTGGCAGATTTTAAGCCTGATTGAATGCAAGTTAACAATCTACTCCTACCTGGAATTGACATGAAGTTGAGGAGATATTGTATCCCTGCAATGTCCCTACTCTTAGTGGCAATTTCCTATGGTCAAAAGGTTTGTAAACTTAATACCAGATCTATTCAATTATAGATTGTTAGTAGGGGAACATTCAAGGTTGTCTCAAATTAAGCTATTAGGCTTAGGACTTTAGACCAACAACAATAAGTTAGGGTCCTTTAATTCTTAGTAACACTGTGAAGGCAATTAGGCTAAGGGCTTGTGAAGTTAGCAACATAAATATTATCTGTGTCTCAGGTTGGTTAATGTTTAAAAAAAATTTGTGGTCTATATTGTAAATGCTTTAAAAAAGAAGTATCAAATGACCAAAAGTTGGTATTGTTTTATGTGACATGGAATGTGTTAAAAATGAAAAATAAAATTTTAAAAAATGAAGAAAAAAAACTTATTAGCTGTGTGACCCTGGGCAAGATACTTAACCCTGCTTGCCCTAGTTCCCTCATATGTAAAATGAACTGAAGAAGGAAATGGCAAACCACTCCAGGATCTCTGCCAAGAAGACCCAAATGGCCCCATGGTTATAAAGCATTGGACATGACTAAAACAACTGAACAACAACTAAAGAATTTGAAATATGTTCTGTGTTATTTCTGAGGCAAATAGCGTGGATTTACACTTTGCCGCTGAAAATTCTATAAGTGTTTTAGCTCCAAGTTTGTCAAGCAAAAGATTTTCCATTTACAGCATCCTTATAATGAATGAACTAGGCCTCTGAGACCCCTTCTCACTAAAATTCTATCATTCTAAATTTGTTAACATATGATAGCATATTTGCTTAACATACCTGGCACAGTGGGGTTCGGGTATTTCAAACAAATTGTTCTAGAGAACAGCTCTAGCTCAGCCCTCATCTCCTCAGGAGTGTAATACTTCCTCTGGTACACATAAAAGCAAATTCAGTGACAGGGTGTGTTTCTTTGGTGGGAGCAGTTCCAGTTCAGTGGGCATGCTCAGGACTTGGGGTCTAGGTTATGCATCAGTCTTGAAGTGGGCACTTTGACACCTGAAGGTTGGCTTTGAAAACATATGATGACTATACACAGAAAAAAAAATGCATTAGTCAATGAGCATTTATGGAGCAGCTACTATGAGCCAGGCATAGGTGTTCTGCCCTTTGTATACCATAACTCTACTCCCACTACCATTTCCCTCTTGGAAGACACCTCCTCTGCCTTCTTTTCCTTCCTCCATGGAACTCAGTTGTGGCAGCAGATGACAGAATCCCACCATGCCCATGAATAGAAGCCTGGCAAACATCATAGCAGGTAACCCAGTCTGGTCTTAACTCCATTATTTTGTGCAAAATCATTGGTTTTCCTTTGAAACCTGCCAGTTAGAAACAGGGAGCTACAGCCATCAAAGGTACAGGAAAAATCTGCTCAATTTAAGGCAGTTATGATTTACCTTTTGCAATCCATGGTCAGAGATCCAAATCATCACTAGCAAAGTAGAAGACTCTCCCAAGTTTCTAAGGTTGAACCATAATGCTCTCTTGAGCACATGATATGGACTCAATGGTGGTTGAGAGAGCCGTAAGGACTGGACCCCAAAAGTGTTTCTTGACACCCTCTCAGTGTTACTTGAAATAATTCAAGTAAAGGATCATGTCTTTGGAGTTTCACTTAATTCCATGTGAACAACTACCCTTGGAAGAAGGAGTTGTTGTTGTTGTGTGTGCATTAAGACCAGTACCTGTTCTGCAATTTATAATCTCAGAGAGTTGACTAAGGCACTGATAGGTTGGATGATATCATATATCCAGTACATATCAAAGGCTAGACTTGAAACTAGGTCTTCCCTACTCCAAAGCTATCTCTCTAGCCACTATGCCATGCTGAGAATTTATCTACATAGATAAATAGATGTATGTATGTATGTGCATGTATATATATATATATATATATATATATATGTATGTATATGTATACACACATATATATGTATATGTGCATATACACATATGAATATATAGTGTATATATTGGTCCAGAATTACTACTACCTTGGGTTGGGAAACTCCTTCCACCAATGCAGCTTTCCAGCTATTCCAACTCCCATGGTCTTAGACAGACTTGCCTGAGGACACTGCAAATTTAAATAACTTGCACACATACCTTCTCCTACTTTTCCTCCTCCTCCATCTCCCTCTCCTTCTTCTACTCCTTCTTTTCCTTCTCCTCCTACTTCTTCTTCTCCTCCTTTTTCTTCTCCTCCTACTCCTTCTCTTCCTGCTCCTCCTTCTTTTCCTTCTTCTCCTCCTCCTTTTCTTTCTTTCTTTCTTTCTTCTTCTTCTTCATCTTCTTTTTCCTCTTCTCCTACTTCTCCTCCTCTCTCTCTCTTTCTTTCTTTCTTCTTCTTCTTCTTCTTTGTCTTCGTCTTCTTCTTCTTCTTCTCCTCTTCCTCCTCCTCCTCCTCCTCTTTCTCCTTCTCTTTCTCCTCCTTCTCCATTTATGTATATACACACATATATATACATGCACACATGCATATGCCTTGTATATGCACATGTGTATATATGTATATCTATGCTGACTAAGATACAAGTCCTTGTTAACATCTTTTTCTGCTATTTTTCTTAGACTTCTCCATTGGTTACTGTATATGCTTTAACCTCCCAACATCTACTATTCACCTTACCATTGCCCTCTTTGTTATACCAATTTTAAGTTCCTTGAAATCTATTATATTCTTTGTCTCTATGACATAAAGCAATACCAATAAATGTTGATTTTAATAAAAATGAGGCTTTATTTCTGTAGGAAGCCTGGGGTAATTAAAGGAACTTTGCATTTTTCTGAGGACAATACAGCCTATTTCATCTTCCTCACTCAACTATGGGCCAAAGTCAAAATATCTATGTTGTCTGATGGACAAATTCAGTGGTTGTCAAATTAAATGCATGTTGTAACCTAGTCCTTAGACATTCTTCATTTACTTCTTCTTTCCTGAGCAGATGATCAGACCAATCTCCTTTGAGTGACTACAGATCTTTTCTAGGAACCTCTACAACATATTTGACAATTTTTATATAATCAGCAGAATGTCACCTAAAAACAGGAGCATAAGTTTTCCCAGGGAATCTCTGTTCAACTTAAACTCTGTGCTTGAACTCCTTTATCATATTGGTGAATACCTTTGGTGTTTTATGTCCTATCTGATGTTTATGAGCAGAGGTTATTGAACAGGATTATTTCCATTTTGGTGTCTTTTAAGGGAACGCAAGTCATATTCATGTATAAATGGGAGACTCTTTGTTGTATGTGTATAAAAATTCAGTGTCCAACAGAAAACCTTAAAACAGCTATTCAATGGATTGCTTGGATGTATATTTAAAAATTCATAGAAACTTATATTAATTATAAAAGGCTAGCTTAAAAGTTTATTTTTGTCCTCTGTCACTCTAAGGAAAATATGTCTCCTATGAATAATATTCTTGAATAACTGACCATCTGATATTTCATACTATTTTGTAATACCTTCTTAGAAGATTGCAATACTATAACTACACATGTATATGTCATATATAATCATTATATTTCTATATTTCCAGTTTATCATATGCTCATTTATCTTTTCTGCCTGCAGAACTAATTTTGTTTTTGTCTCTTTTACTAGTTTTTCACTTTTGTAAGAGGTTGAAGTATAGAATATGATTTTATAGCTTAGCTAGCAGAACCCTTATTTTCTTTTCCATTGACTAATTTGATTCAGATAACCACAAGAAAACCATTCCCTTTCTGTCTACTGAGAAGAGTTCAAAAGGCTGATAACTAAGGAACAAGAGCAGCCACAAATCACATGCACACTCTGTAGGACTCTCTGTATAACATTCATGTGTCACTGAAAGGAAATGATTTCTCAACATCACATCTATGAACCAGAAATACCTCCTGCTAAAGTTGTTGGTATCTCTGGCAAGAGAAAGAATAAGGACAGGTAAAAAAAAATAAAACCTTTAGTAAGAAAAAGGAAGTTGAGATACATGTTTTCAGATATGGCTAATATATGAGTTTCTTTTGCTTGACTGTACATGCCTGTCACAAGGAAGAGCTTTTATTTGAGGGGAGCAGGGGAAAGGAGAAGGAAGTACATAAGAAGGTAGAGACAAGCATAGCAGTTTTGGTACTACTGTGTTAAATTTATTTTACAAACATGTATATTTAAATGCATCAAAATGTATTTATATATGGTTATATGATTTTAAATTTATATACATAAATACGTATTTTAAAAACACAATCTATCAATAATTATAAAGAAAGTGATAATAACAGCTTTTACATAGCACTTGAAGGTTTGTAAAATACTTTTATTTTCTACTCACAACAGCCCTGGGAGCTAAGTGCTATCGTTATTCCCATTATACAGACCAGAAAACTGAGGCAGTCTGAGGTTAAGTACCTTGTCAGGATCACACAACTAGTAGGTATCTGAGGTTAGCTTTGAATCCAGTTCTTTCTGTCTCCAAGTCCAAGGATCTATTTACCACACCACCAACTTACCTAGAGAGTTTTGATTTCATATGTAATTCTCTTTTTCTGTTCTTCGTATTTTGTCAAATTTTGTCAAGTTCTTAATGAAAGGAGAATTATTTTTCCAAAGAACAAAGGAAGTTGAGCAGCATTAGTCCATCTCTGGGAAGTAGTATGACCTTAGACATGTATTTCTCAAAGTGCTTTAATATCCATGATCTTAGAGCCCAATATTCCTTTCTCTTCCCTTTCTAGAATGAATAGACTATGCTCACACCTCCACGGCTTCACCACCAACTCACTGCCTAGTCTCTGGCTAATACTCTCAGCACTCTATTGAAATTGACCTCTTCCAAGGGCACCAATGACAGCCTAATTAATTTATACAATTAATTCCTTTTTCCAGCGCCTTAATTTCTCTGCAAGGTTTTACCCTTCTAGCTATCCTCATCTCTTGACATTCTCTACTCCCTTATTGTCTAAAAAATTCCAAAGCCTGGTTCTGTCTTTTCTTCCTCCTGCTTCTCATCCCTCATTGATACAGGAATTCCCCAAAGATCTGCCCTCTTCTCTTTTTTTAAAAGCAAATCTTTTTGGAGATGATTCTGGGAAGATGGTGGAGAAAGTCAGAAAATCCCAAGATCTCAAGATTTTTCCCCACAGAAGAGTTAACATAGCACCTTAAGGTGAATGAAGTGTGGGTGGAGATAAAGAAGAACAGGGCTAAAACAAGGGCCTTCCTGGGACAATTCTGGAAGATTGGAAGAAAACTCCCAGGATGAAGTTTGGTCCCTGTGAAGAGCAAACACCTCCAAACTGGGGTCGGTCTTAACAATAAGCTTCAAGCCACTTGAACCACAAGTGGCAAGCCCTGGAGTTACTTGGTTTGGGAGGCCCCATTGGTCCGAGAAACAGGAACTTTCACCCCCAGGATAGTGAGGGGAGTTGGGAGTTTGAGTTCGGAAAAATGGAGAGAACCTCTGCTGATGAGGAACTCCAGACCCAGCCGGGCTCCTAGGAGCAGCGGGGCAAGAAGCATCCGCACACTCCCCATGAATGCAGAAGCAATGGGACAGAAAGCCTCTGGCTGCAGGCACTAATAGTTCAAGCTAGACGGGAAGACTTGGGGCAAGAGGCACCATCTCCCATACCTCAGGACTAGAGGTGACCACAAAAGGTAAGCTATTACTACCAAAAACGCACAGGCAAAGGAGAAAGAATCCAACTATAGAAAGCTCTAATGGCAATAAGGATGATCCAGGTTCATGACCTGAGGAGGATACTGAAGTAAAGAAACCCTCAAAGACCAATGTCAAATGGTCACCTGCCCAAAAAGAATTCGTAGAAGTTATAAAAAAAAAGACTTAAAAATCAAATGGAGGAAAAACTAAAAATATTAGTCACAATAATCCAAGAAAAACAAGAAGGTTATGAAAGGAAAGTCAACCAATTAGAAAAGGAATTCCAGAGTCTAAATGAAGGAATGACAGCTTAAAAATTAGAACCGGGCAAAGAGAAGCCATTGAAATTATAAGAGATCAAGAAATAATTAATCAAAATAAGAATAATGAAAATATAAAAGAGAAAGTGAAGCATCTTATAAGAAAAACAACAGATTTGGAGAACAGATCAAGAAAAGAAAATATACAAATAATCAGACTAACTGAAATTTATGATTCAAAAAAGAATCTTGATACAATAATACAAGAAATAATTAAAGAAAATTGTCCTGAAGCATTAGAACAAAAGGGGAGAAGGAGTAGAAAAAGAAAACAATTCATCCATCACCACTTAAAAGAGATCCTACAATGAAAACTCATAGGAACATCATAGTCAAATTCCAAAACCCCCAGCTCAAGGATAAAATATTGAGAGCATCAAGATTAAAATATGATGGAGCCACAATTAGACTCACACAAGACTTGACAGCAGAGACATTAAAGGACCACAAGTCTTGGAATATAATATATCAAAGAGCAAAAGAACTGGGGCTCCAACCAAAAGTATCATACCCTGCAAAGTTAAGTATTATCCTGAACAAAAAAGAAAATGGACAATTGATAAACTCTGACTTTCAAGACTTCATTTATAAAATCTTGAACTTAATAAAAGATTCTACATACAAGAACCAAGAAAAGTATAAGGTATATACCAATGACTTATTATAAGTGAATCATAAGAACAGATTGTGTACCTTTTATATATGTAAAATATATGTCTAAGATTCTTATTAATAACTGGGTACTTCATAACAAAGATTGGGGAAAATCTGACTTTGATATTAATTTAAAAAGTAAAATCATTTAGGAATAGCTAAAAAGAGTAATTATTTTATACAAATGTGGTGTAAGAGGAAGAATTGTTACTGAAGAATTAGATGGAATAGGAAACAAGAGATGTGTACAAACATAAAAACAAAGATCAGCAGTAGAATATTTTTGGAAAGTGTATTTCTACATAGATATGTGTATGTGTATACATATATATCTATAGCTACAGAGAAACATTTTTAAACTTTATTGTACCCTTCTGGGGAGTTGTGGGGGAGTGAAAGACAGAACAAAGTAAAAAAAGCACACAGCAGAGAACTAAAGAACAGTCACAAGGAAGCAGAGAAGAGACGGACAATTCTCAGCACAACGTGCATTATTCATCATACAGGCTTTCTTGAAATGAAAATTTATTGTTACATATTTTTAATCCTCTTATGTTCTACTATACATGACATTCTTTTTTCTTTCTTATTTTGTATTCAAGTTCCAATATTTAAGTTTATGATATGTTTTTGTCTCTTTTCCCTATTCTGTATTTGTGTTATGATCCTAAATTAATTTTTTTTAAAAAAACACATTTTTTTATTATAAGAATAAAGATTTCAAAAAAGAACATAAAATATATAGGAAGCTATGAACTTCAATTATATATCTTTTGCTGTTATCATTCAGTCATTTTCAGCTCATTTTATAGATGAGGAAACTGAGGCAAACAGAGTTAAGTGACTTGCCCAGGCTTACACAGCTAAGAAGTGAGTGAAACCAGATTTGAACTCAGGAAGATGAGTGCTCCTGACTCCACCCTCGGCACTCTGTCCACTGCACCACCTAACTACCCTGGTTGCTATTTTCAATTGTATCTGACTCTTCATGATTCCATTTTGGGATTCTCTTGCCAAAGATACTGGAGTGGTTTGCCATCTCCTTTTCCAGTGATTTAACACAAATGGAGGTCAAGTGACTGTCCAGGGTCATTCAACTAGCAAGTATCTAAAGTCAGATTTGAACTTAGGTCTTCCTGACTCCAGGTTCAGTGCTCTATCCATTTAGCCACCTAGGGTGTGTTAAATTTAACATGATTATAACAAAACCACACTGTCTATGTCTCATTCTGGGTTTATTTACTCCTTCTCTTTCTCACACCAAAGATGGTCTTCAACCAAACCTGTCCCTTAAAATAAGAATGCCTTTTACATTTTAAAATAAAAGAAAATTGCATTTGCAAATATAAATATCATTCTTATTTCATGGGCAGTTCGCCCATCAAATAGCTGGCTGGTCTTATTTTGACAACTTCATATCTACGTCCTCTTCAGTGATTTCATTAATTTTCATGGCCTCAACTATCTCTTTTACACAAATGACAACTATCTCTTTTACACAAAACGACAAATCCAACATCCTCACCCAAATTCCAGACTTGCATTTCTGTCTTCTGGACAAAACCTCCTGGATGTCCCATTCTCAAGTGCCTTCAGGCTAAACTGAACTCTTTCCCCTTAAACCTGCTCTTCCTCTCCTGAATTTTTCATTTTTGTCAGTGGCACCATAATTCTGCCAGTCATATATGCTTTTAACCCTCCGATTCAAATCTAGGGTATAAATTCTATGAATGCAAGAACAATGTCTTGTCTTTTTATCAGCTTGGCATCAAATATAGGGGTTTGCCTATATAGTACATGCTTAGTAGATGTGGTTTGAATGAACAAACAAACGAATGATTGAATGAATGGATGATTCTAATCAGTTACCAAGTCCTGCCAATTCTATCTAAAGCTCTAACTTGGGCTTGGAGACTGGAGTTTTGCCCGGAATGCTAAACTTAGAAGGAAGTGATGGAACCTGCAGGCTTTTGGCAGTATAACTCAGCAACTAGTTAGAAAGAATA
The DNA here is from genome assembly GCA_028658325.1 of Potorous gilbertii. Lineage (NCBI taxonomy): Eukaryota > Metazoa > Chordata > Mammalia > Diprotodontia > Potoroidae > Potorous > Potorous gilbertii. The sequence continues at coordinate 399,123,252 of CM053771.1, read as the reverse complement.
GTTAGTTACAGACAAAAGCTACCAGATGTTGCCAGCTGGCACTCCAAACCCAAGTTAATTAGAGACAAAAGCTACCAGATGTTGCCAGCTGGCACTCCAAACCCAAAGAGAGTTTTTCCATGCCCTGCTGGCTTCTTCTCTCTCCTCATCCCGCAAGCAGTATGTGAAGGCAAGTTCGTGCTACTTTCCCCTGTCACACACACATAAAAATGGCTAGTTATAGTTCTGAAAATACTCTTGTGTTTGCCCCCTTGTTGTTTTCAATGTCTTTACCTGACTTCAGGCCCATCTTGCCTCTTGACCAGATCGTTACCTCAGTATTCTAACTGGTTCCCTTACTGCTAGTCTTTTCCCCTCAGTCCAATCTATCTGCACCCACTGTTGACAGATGATTCTTTTGTATCAAACATGTCATTCCACTACTTAAGAACACTTTCAGTGGTTCTCCAATTGAATGAACCTAAAATTTAAAGGTTTTCACGGTGTGGAGAATTCCACCCTCCTTTGAAGTCTTATTTCATTCTACAGCCTTACCCTCAAATAATCTTGCACCAATCAACATCTGAAAAGATATGAAAACAATGATATTGTTTTAAAAAATTGTTGTAAAATGCCACCTTTATGTCCTGTGGTCACTGCCTTTGGTCTACTCAGCTGACACTCAGAACTAATGCTTCCTTCCCCAGCACAGTCTCTCCATGTCGCCCCTCATCCCAGTCAGCTCTGCTTACCTTGTCTATATTCAGGTTACTCAGTGACTCAGCCCTACATTTGGTGTCCATTTCCTCTTGTCCTTTTTCTGAACCTTAGATTCACTTGCATATTCAATGAAAATAGTTAGCAGAGCGTTTTATGTATATTACCTAATTAGATCCTCATCACAATTCTATGTCCATCTTTTCAAATAAAGAAACTAAGACTGAAAGAAATTAAGTGACTTGCCCAGGGTCACACAGCTAGTAAAGTGAGCAGGATTACAATTCAGGTCTTTACAGCACTCTATCCATTACTTCACCTAGCTTTTTACATCTTTTACTCAACTCCACTTAGAATGCCCATGTCCCAATACCTGGTCTGATCAGCTCTGCTCAGACTGCTCCATGATTCAGCCCCATACTGATGCTTCTTTCCTCCAGTGCTAGATCTGGACAGTATTCTCCCCATGATGTCTACATTCCCCACCCAAGATGCCTCCTTTCTCCTTAGCTTTCAGTCCAACTCAGTTCAGCTCAGTTCCTATGCCTAGAGAATGAGGAAGGAATAAGGAACTTCAGAAGCAAGAACTATGATTTCTTCACTGTAATGACTGTCACCCAGTGAAGAACTTCCTCTACCAAAGGATATCTGCAATCTATAACTTATAAAGATTTGCCTAGGGGATTCAGAAGTGACTTATCCAGGGTCATATAGATACCATGTGGGAAAAGTAGACCTTGAACTCCAGACTTCTTGACTCTGAAATGGACATCTATCCATGACTCCTTGAAGCCTTTTTATATATAGTAGGTATTTAATAAATGGTTTAATGAATAATTAAGCTACTTTAATGAATAAATAAATGAATAGACCATAACGAGCTTCAGTTTCCTCATATGTAAGATGAAGAAATTAATTAGATAACCTATAAGGTCCTTTGCAAATCAATGATCCATATTGAGCTCACTGATGTAAGCACAACCACCAATGGAGAAGCAAATCTAATGACTAACACAGTACTGTGTACATAGTAGTTACTGGATAAATCTTTGTTGAATTGAATGGTTAAATCAGAAACAGAAGGATACTAGAAGCCCGGCATGGAATGCCTTGACAAAAACTTGAGGGAAGGTGAGGGCCTAGGAATTGAGACCCACTCAAGTTGTCACACTGATTTCCCATGAAGAAACCAAGAGAAGCTGGGGTATAATTTGATAAAAACCTAATTTCACATTAGAATTTGAAAGATCATATGTATTTTTAAATATACCAACATAAATCCAAAAAGGCCCTTGGAGAAAGAGACAGATAAACAAAGGAAAAATGATTTTTTTTCTCATATAGAATAGAAATAATAGAAATAATGGTACTTTTTTTAAAAGAAAATCACTAGCTTTGCAAAGGTACTAGAATTTGAAAGCCGTGGATGTAGCCAGTGAATTACTGCATTGCAACCAATTATTCTATGCATCTGGCCAAATTTTTTTTATTTTTTTTTTAAATTTAATTTCCCCCAATTACATGTAAAAATAATTATAACATTCATTTTTAAAAGTTTGAACTCCAAATTCTCTCCCTTCCTCCCTCCCCACCCAATTCAATATAGGTTATACATGTACAGTCATGCAAAATATATTTCCATAATAAGTAATATTGTGAAAGAAAACATAAACTTCCCCCAAAAAAACTTCAAGAAAAATAAAGTTTAAAAAGTATGCTTCAATCTGTATTCAGACATCATCGGTTCTTTCTCTGGGGAAGGATAGCGTATTTCATCATAAGTACTTCAGGATTGTCAGGTCATTGTATTAATGAAAATAGCTAAGTCTATCACAGCTGATCGCCTTAGAATATTATTGTTACATTGTACACAGTGTATTTCACTTCCGATAAGCTCATGCAAATCTTTCCAGGTTTTTCTGAGAGCATCTTGCTCATCATTTCTTATAGCACAACAGCATTCCCTTTAATCAGATATTATAATTTGTTTAATCCCCAGTTGATGACCATCCCTTCAATTTCCAATTGATTGTCACCAAAAAAGGGCTGCTATAAATGTTTTTGTGCAGATAGGTCCTTTCCTTTTTTTTTTTTATCTCTTTTGGCATATAGACCTAATAATGGTATTGTTAGGTCAAAGTGTTTGCCTGGTTTTATAGCCCTTTGGGCTTAGTTCCAAATTGCTCTACAGAATGGATGAATCAGTTCCAATTCCACTAATAGTGCATTAATATCTCATTTTTCTCACATCCCTCCAACATCATAATTTTTCTTTTCTGTTCTGTTAGCGAATCTAATTGGTATTAGGCAGTACCACAGAATGGTTTTAATTTTAATTTCTTGAATTAATGGTGATTTAGAATATTTTTTTCTTATAGCTACAGATAGTTTTGACTACTTCATCTGAAAACTTCCTATCTTTTAATAATTTGTCAATTGGGGGAATGGCTCTTATTTTTACAAATTTGTCTCAGTTTTCTATATGTTTGAGAAAAGACATTTATCAGAGAAACTTGCTTCAAAATTTTTTCACAGTTACTCTTGCTAACTCTATTTCCCTCCATCCTATCACCCCTCCCAGTTTATTCTATTCTCTCTGTCTTTCACCCTGTCCCTCTTTAAAAGTGGTTTGCTTCTGACTACCCTTCCTGATCTGCCCTCCCTTCTCTTACTCTACATCCTTCACTTATCCCCTTCTCTTCCTACTTTTCTGTAGGGTAAGATAGAGTTCTATGCACAATTGAATGTGTATGTTATTCCCTCTTTGAACCATTTCTGATGAGGGTAAGATTCATTCAGTCCTCCCCATCTCCCCCATCTTCCCCTCCATTGTAAAAGCTTTTTCTTGTCTCTTTTATACAAGCTAATTTACTCCCATTCTACTTCTCTCCCTTTTTCCTCTCTCACTCTTTAATAAATTGAGATTCAACTCATGCTTGTGCCTTCTGTCTATATACACTTTTTAACTGCCCTCATAACGAGAAAGTTCTTATGTGTTACAAGTATCATCTTCCTGTGTAGGCATGTAAACAGTTTAATCTTAAGTCCTTATGATTTCCCTTTCCTGTTTACCTTTTTATCCTTCTCTTAAGTCTTGTATTTGAAATGCAAATTTTCTATTCAGCTCTAACCTTTCTATCAACAATGCTTGAAAGTCTTCTATTTCATTGAATATTAATTTTTTTTTCCCTGAAGGATTATACTTAGTTTTCTGATAGATGATTCTTGGTTGTAATCCACCCTTTGCCCTCCAGAATGTCATATCCCAAATCTTCTGATACTATAATGCAGAAACTACTAAATATTGTATCATCCTAACTGTGGTTCCACAATACTTGAATTGTTTCTTTCTGATTGACTGCAATATTTTCTCCTTGACTTGGGAGCTCTGGAATGTGACTCTAATATTCCTGGCAGTTTTCATTTTGTGATCTCATTCAAGAGGTAATCAGAGGGTTGTTTCAATTTCTATTTTATCTTCTGGTTCTAGAATATCAGGGCAGTTTTTTTCTGATAATTTCTTGGAAGATAATGTCTAGGCTCTTTTTTTTATCATGACTTTCAGGTAGCCCAATAATTTTTAAATGATCTCTCCTGGATCTATTTTCCAGGTCAATTGTTTTCCTAATGAGATATTTCACATTATCTTCTATTTTTTAATTCTTTTGGTTTGGTTTTGTTGTTTTTTGATTTCTCAAAGTGTCATTAGATTCCATTTACTCAATTCTAATTTTGAAGGAATTATTTTCTTTGGTGAACTTTTGTACCTCCTATTCCACTTAGCCAATTCTGTTGTTTAAGGAGTTTATTTTTTCCTTCAGGTGTATTTTTGTGCTTCTTTTTTTCATTTAGACAATTCCAATTTTCCAGACATTCATCTCCTCACTGGCTTTTTGTACCTCTTTTACCATTTGGCCTAGTCTGCTTTTTAAAGTGTAATTTTCTTCAGTATTATTTTCTGTGTCTTTTACCAAGCTGTTGACTTGTTTTTCATGATTTTTCTGAATCACTCTCATTTCTCTTGACAATTTTCCTCTACATCTCTTACTTTATTTTCAAAATCCTATTTTAGTTCTTCCATGGCCTGAGACCAATTCATATTTGTCTTGGAGTCTTTGGATATAGAAGTTTTGACTTTGTTATCTTCTTATGAGTATGTATTTTGATCTTCCTTGTCACCATAGTAACTTTCTACAGTCAGAATATTTTTCTGTTGTTTGTTCATTTTTCCAGCTGTTTTTTTTACTTTTAACCCTTTGCTAAAATGGGACTCTGCTTCCATGGTGGAGGGTGAACTGTTCTAAGCTTCAGGGTTTTGTGTGTCTGTTTTCAGAGATACTTCTAGGAACCTGCAAGTTTTCAGTCCTTCCCAGGGACAGATATGTTTACCACTCTCCTGACCTGTACTCTGGATTTTTGAGTGACTGCAAGCACTTTTTTCTATTATAGAATTGTAATGAGGGTCTCTGCTCCATTGTGACCTTAAACTTTAGTGTTCTAGCACACACCCTGGGACTGCCACCCATGACAGCTACCCCAATCCCAGTATGGGAAGAGTAACAGAGTCCTGCACCAAGTGCTAGCAAAGAGACCACTGTAATCTTCTTCTAATCAATTGTTCAAACCCCTTACTCTTTGTGGTCTAAGAGCTCTGGAAGCAGATGCTGCCACTGCTTCAGTGGCTCCCAAGGCCTTCTTATGGTCTGAGTTGATACGGCTTATGCTGGACCGTGCTCTGCTCTCACCCATGTATGACAGACTTTTCCTACCAACTTTCTAAGTTGTCTTTGACTGGAAAATTATTTCACCCCATCTTTTTGTGGGTTCTGCTACTCCAGGAATTATTTTGTGGCAATGTAGAAAGATGTTTGGAGGGATTTACAGGAGAGCTCAAGTGAATTTGCTGCCTTTTCTCCACCATATTGGCTCCACCCTCCCCAATATTTTTTTTTAATATCTGCTGTAAACTACTCTCATTCAGAAAGCTCAAATGAAAAGACAAGTGTACATGAAGTGGAAATTCAGGCTCCTTAGCTTCAGTTCCCCTGTAGCAAATCTACCTCTGTCTTTTAGCTTTTTCCTTTAGGTAAGACAATTATGATGAAACACCAGTCAGATGTCTGGATTCTAAAAATAGCTGATGGAATGTTTTGTTTGTTCTTAAAATGATCAGCTAATGAGAATTTAATTTGAAAACACACATACACATAATTACATACATCTATCATCACTGATGTAGGAGCACATACCATGTTTGAAAATTTGGGTACAGGCTAAAAAAATACAACAGTGATGGAAGAAATCCCCTCCTCTTGGTGGCCTTATGTACTGCTGCCTGCCTATTTGCAGGAGCATTGGGGGAAGAGATAAATTATATTCTACACCATCTGGGCCATGTACCACAAACAGATGCAGAACGCTAAGAAATCAGACAATGTGGAATAGAGGTAATGAGAATGATATGAACCAAGACAAGTCTGCAGCTGACAGATTTATGAAGAAAAATACCTAATCATGGATCTGGTACAATTGGTGATGAGGAGTCTTATTTGAAAGTCAAGGGGACAACTTTTACTTCTTATTTCTAGCCTATTTCAAGCAATGACTATTTCCTTACTTTATTTCTCAGAAACAACAAGAAAAATCACCATTTACACTAATAAAGTGCTCATTTCTTCTGTCAAAGTTTCTATTTTTATTTGATAAGGCTGTGACAGAGCTTAAGTTAAAAACAAATAGCAAAAATACATAATTGAAGGAATATATATAATCAACTGGGTATTTCAGAAAGAAGAATAATGAAAAATGAATTCCTATTTTAACTTGACATTACTTAGAAACGATTTTAAATTACTTAATTTTGCACAGCCTGTATTTATCACTAACTGTCACCTAATGAGTACATCCTGGTTCAGAGTAGAAATGCATTGGTTATGCTCTAATTAAAGTCTAGTAAGGCAGAAAACATTAAATAAGCTGAACTATCCATGGTTTCCCAGAAGGCAACAAAAAGATTCCCATCTAACTACCACTTGTCAGATTCTCTGCATGACTGCTCATTGCCTGTGAAATAAGTCTCTAACAGTGGCATGTGAGACTAATTTTTATTGAGATCATTTGTTGTAAGAAGCACAGGAAGGCCTGATTCTTGACTAAATAATGAATGGATAATCTATAATTTTTTCAGCTACATTTCTATTTCAGGGAAATTTTGTATCCCAAAGGAGCCATGCAGTAGTCCGGTGATAAAGTTCCATTACTGTAAAGTTCTATTCCCTTGAGAGATAATTAAGCATCTGAAGAAATAAAAGGACTTTACAAAATTGACTTTTGTACAAATAAGTAATTTCTGGTGACTTTAATTTATAATGAAGAAGAAATGGTCATTACACATTTTAAAATGGAGAGGAATGATCAAGTGAAACTCTCATCTCATTAACCCCTGATGAAACAATGCAATAGTGATGAATAAGCTCTCTACATAGTCCATCCAACTGCATATCATAATCTGGGCAATCGCTATCTTTTGTCTATTTCATCAAAAGATGTGGCTGGTCAGGCCAAAGTCATAAGAGGTTTCAGATCTCTTCCAGGAAGCTCTGAAGCTTTCCGGATTCATTCAACAAAATGAAATCTTCAAATAGGAGAATGCAGACGACCTGATCATCCAAAGAGAAACCTCCATCAATCCCATGCTGGATCTCCTCCATCCCACAAGCAAACATCTTGCTCTTTTATGTTCACCTCATGTTTATAACCACAGAACCATTGTTATATCTTTTCAGGATTTTTGAATGAGTTTGATGCATGTATGTGAGATACCTTTTTGGAAGAGAGAACATATCACACTACTTGGCACACAGTAGAAGTTTAATAAATGCATGTTGACTTACAGACTTTAAGGTTCTATTTTAGTTTAATGAATCAGATTTTTTTTTCATAATCAACAACAAGCAAAGTGATACCTTGTTTTATCTATATGTTTTGATTTTCTCTCTTGATAATAAAGATATGACTCATTGAAGATTATTGCTTGTAAAATTCTGAGTAGTACCATCATTAAGGATGCCCCTGATGCATGTATAGACAATTCTGAAAAAAGTTTGGGAAATATGGAAAAGTAGGCATATTGGTCAGTAATTATCAATTCTATCAATGGCCTTTTATTCAGTAACAATAAAATACGAAATTTTTCCCACACCTCTCCTCCTTCAGATGACCTGTGAATTGTTAACCAAACGCATGCAAAGTTGTGTCACTTGCAACACGGATCATCTCTATGTACTTTTGGTCTAGTTTTGTTGCAAGTTTCCATCTTTATGCTATTCAATGACCTTTCTGCCTCTACTAGAGTACTTATTGGATGATGATATTAGAGTCTAAGTGGTGTGATAGTTGTAAAAATCTTTGCAGATTTTTTCCAGTTTTCTTCTATTTACTGTCCTTCCATTTTCATCATTTAAATACCCTTGGGGTGACTCATTTTTAATGTCTTATAAGTCTAAATACATTATTATCTAAATATTTCTAAATATCCATTGCCCATTTCTCATTATCAGTAACAAGTTTAAGAAGTTTAGGAATGAATGGTTTCAATTCCATGAAATATTTTTCTTCATATTAATCTTTGGTCTAGCTTTATACAAACTTATAATAATTATAACAATATGCTACCAAAACTGCTTAAAGCCAAACAGACCTGGGTTCAAGTTCCACATCCAAAATTTGTTAGATATATAACCATCTACCGCAATGGAGGGAGTTTTCATCTTAAGAGTTTTCTATGCCAAAGAAATCACAGGTTCAAAGCTTCATCTCCAACTCAACCAACCTCATTTACCTCACATAAAATCTGAGGCTACAGTGGGAAAGGGGTCTAAGGTACCCTGTCCCTAGTGAACACTCAGCTCCCCTCACGTTCATATTATTCAGGATGACTCTATCTCCTTTCTGAGGACATTCATTCCTCACCTTCCTTCCCACCTATTTGAGGAATCAGGTAGAAATATGAAAAAGAAAAAAAGAAATGATTGTTCAATTTTTAGGAGTCACTGGATTGACAGGAGTCAAATTCACATCATTCCTCTTTATACAGGATCAAGAAATTAATATTTACTCCCCAAAATGTCTGTTCAGAGAGAGAGAGAGAGAGAGGCAGAAGAAAAAGGAGGAGGATGAGAAGAGATAGAGAGATGGAGGGATGGAGGGGTAGAGGGAGAGAGAGATAGACAGAGACTGAGACAGAGAGAGACAGAGTGTGTATTTGGTAAACTAACCAGGAAATAACAAAAAAAGACAAAATGATTGCTGGAATGGTTGTAGAGAAACAGATAGACTTATACAACACAAGTAGGCAATTTTTTGGAGGGTGATCAGTCACAGAAGGAGCCACAATAAAATAATCATATTCTTTGATTTCCCTAATCCTATTATTAGGAATGTTCCCTCAATGTTCAAGAAAAAATAGAGGCAGCTCTCTAAAAGAATGCACGCGGCAACATAATCTGTAACTGAAAAGAACTCAAAAAACCCTAAATATACAAAATGGGCCAATCACGGATTAAATTATTTGATATCAAAGTTGTGAATTACAACTATGTCATTAATTCTAGGCATGAGGGATGTAAAGGAATTTGAATAGATAGATACATTATTGTGAAACAAAGTAGAACTAGAACTGTCTCTATACTCAATAATCATTTTAAAAAAGGAAAATTTAAACAAAAATGGATGAATGGATAAAAGGTGGTAAAGACATAATAACAAATAAAAATAACAGAATAAAAAAATCTGTCTCATGGATAAAATGTACATAGAAATTAATTTTGAAACATAAATAGCTATAAATATATGGTTAGTTGCGTATAATAAAAATATTAAGCTTATAATAACAAACAAGAATGAAAGCATCTCTTTCATTTCAAATAGGTTGAAAGGAGGGATGACTCACCTGCTTGACTGTATACAGAAGTCGTCCATAGAAGTAGACCATAAATAAGATGGGGATTACCAGGCAGAAGATGAAGAGACACATGATGTAGGACACAGATTCGACTGATTTTGAGGTCCAGTGCACTGAACAGCTCGTCCCTGCTCCCTCGGTTCCATAACTGCTCCAACCGATCAGAGGTGGTACGGTCCAGATCAAAGAATACAGCCATGAGCCAGCAACAGCCAATAGTGCCTTGTGATAGTCTGTCCCTTGTCTGGGGCATAGGGTGAGGGTCCTATAGCGCTCATAGGATAGGATGGCCAGGGAAATCAGAGACACGATGCCTGCAATGGATCATTCAAGGCTTAATTAAACACAGAATAATGGAAAAATCATTTGTGTGTGTTTGTGTGTGTATGTGTGTATGAATATATATGTATGTCTATACATATATACACCCATATACACACAACCTCATGTGAATATATATATATTTATAAATTTATCTCTCTCAAATATATATATACATAAACAACCTAACATGCATATATACAGATTAATTTATATGTATGTATATATATATATATATATATATATATATATATATATACACACACATACATGCATACAACCTTTATGTGCACTGACTTTGCCTTCCCCTTCATTTTCCCCACAACCACACATTTGTTACGGCAAAAGTGATGAGGGAGTGAGAAGGGAAAAATATAGAAAAAGAAATATGACGTTCCCTCCAAATCACAGTGTAACACATTACACATGCTATAGCAAAAGCAATAAACCTAGGGGTCAAAAGACTTGGATTTTTTTCCTGGTTCTTGGACAAGTCATATAAACTCAGTTTTCTCATGTATAAAATGGCATATCCTGCCAATCCTTCCTCATAATAACATAAATGAGGGCTTTCTCTAAACTGTAAGTGATAAAATAAAGAAACATTAGAAATTGTGCATTTTTAGTCTTGTGGACTTTTATAGCAGGGTTTTTTTTTCTTTTAAGATTTCAATGTTTTCATAAAGTCCAAAATTTCTCATGGAAAAACCCTGGCCCTATGCTCCATGTGGTAGCTATAATCAATGGTATCAAATTCAAATAGAAATTTGGGAGTCACTAAGTTATAGATAAGAATCCTTCAGACCACTGACTTGGAAAACCACGTATTAATTTATGTTTTTTCATATATTTATTTATTTTGTTAAATATTTCCCATTTACATTTTCATGTGGTTCCAAATACAGCAGAATGTTGTGCATGGTGCCAAAGGGCAGCATGTCTGATACCTCCCTCTGTAATGGATCCAGGATTTGTCATGGGAAACCATACTAGCAGAAAGGTCATTGGTCAAACCTACTGTTCTTTGGACAGTGTTAGTGACACTCCAATAAATTCTACTTTAACTCTCCATTTTCTAAATCTTAATTAAACTTTTCAATCAAACAAGCATTCATTAATCTTCTACTATGTGCTAGTCTATGATTTCATTTAATTGGGGAAATCATAGTGAAGAAATTCATTTCATTTAGTTCAGCAATATATTTGCAAGTTAGTATTTTAGAGCGTTCCCTGGAACACTAAGAGCTTGGGTAACTTGCCCAAGGCCAGTCAGTATGGGTCAGAGATAGATTTATATTCAGGTCTTCCTAACTCCAACCAACCACACAGGACTGTTATGAGGTAAGCACTTTGTAAACTTTAAAGTGACCAACTATTAAGTTATTAGAATGATTCTAATTTTTGAGAAAGACCTAAAAGCAAGTGTATGATCTGACATGAAGAAACAAACTCAAGATGACAGAGAAACAACATAAGTGAAGACCTAGAAGTGTGAAAGACAGCCATGCCCCTCGGAGACATAATTAACATCCAAGCTCTGGAAAAATCCATTTTGATAAATATCATTGTCAATTATTTAGGCTTTATTTTGTCCTCTATTCATGCCCAGTCATTTTATTGTTTTGCTGACAAATTTCTTAGGCTTATTTTTATTACAATTCCATAGTCAGTATGTCTCAATATTGCTGTTTCAAGGAGATTTTGAAGATATTTTCCCTAAGTGGATTTCAAAACAATAAATTCAGCAGAGCTGAAAGTTAATTATCAGATGGGAGTACTGTTGACAATCATTAATAGCATTAGCTATTACTCATAAGATATAAATTCTCTTTCGTGTAAAGGAAATCATTTTTTCCTTTTCTGTAGCTAGAAAATTGTGTTATAGATGTATAATTATATATTCTGGAAAGAACCATTTCAGTTTTACTTTTTATGACTGAGTTGCCAGAATGTGATACATGGTGTGGCCCTGACTATGGGATGCTGCCTTTGATATACAATATTTCAAACCCCAGAAGCTGAAAAAATCCATAGTCCTCTTACTGTCACAGAGTGACTTAGATGAGCAGGCAATACATTTAAGTACAGAATAATTCTTTGATAGCTATCAGGTCATATCAAATTCAAGTCAGAAGATGATTAGCACCTGGTACACTATCCTTTTTTAGAGGCAATGTATGGCTCTGAGAGTTGAGCTATAAAGAAAGCTGAGCACCACAGAATCAATGCTTTTAAACTGCAGAGCTGGAGAAGACTTTTGAGAGTCCCTTGGACAGCAAGGAGATCAAGTCAGTCAATACCTAAAGAAATTAATTCAGGTTATTCACTAGAAGTTCAAATATTGAAGCTGAAGCTTAAGTACTTTGGTCAAATAATGAGAAGATAGAATTCATTGGAAAAGACCCTGGTGTTAGGAAAGATTGAAGGCAAAAGCAAAAGGGGACAGTAGAGGATGAGACAGATAGGTAGTATCATGGAAACAATGAACATGAACTTGGACAGATTTCAAAAGACAGTGAAGGACAAAAGGGTCAGAAATGCTATGGTTCATGAAGTCATGAATATTTCAACATGGCTGAGCAAAAACAACATTGCCATAATAGCTTTAAATAATTGGTCTCTTTCATTATACATTTTTTCTTCAAACAAATGACTCTTTGCCAATTAGACTATATTGAGCCAGATTCTCTACTCCTCTTTCCCACCTGTTTTAATCTCATTCTTGGCAGAGATCGTACCAAGTTAAGCTAGAAACAGCACTCTAGTAAGGTATCGTGCACAAAAACTGATGTTTGATTGTTCCAGATAAGTGACGACTGAAATATTGCTAGAAAAGGAATCTAAGCAGACATGTTCACCTATAGCAGACCACAGATGTGTCTGCGTGCAATATCAAAAAAAAGATCCTCTATACTGAGATCAATCAAGTTAGCAATCATTCATTATGCACCTACTAATGTGCCAGGAATTATACTTGGAGCTAAAGATACAATGACAAAAGCAAAAGAGTCCCTCCTTTCAAGGAGCTTATTTTCCCACAAAGGGAAACAACATAAGTCTAAAGGGAGACAAAACATATATACATAAGGATACACAAAATAGAAATTAATTCATGAAGTCAAATCAAATGATGTCTTGGAAGAGAATTCAAGAGCTGAGTGGAGTGACTATACCCCAACATCAAGAAAACAAATGCAAAAACTAAAATACTCACTTTAAAAAGCATGTATTTATTATTGATCCTCATCACAAACCTGCAAAGGGGGTTTATTATGTATTATTATTCCTATTTTGTAGATGGGGAAACTGAGAAGTGACTTGTCCAAAATTCTACAATAATTAAGTAGAAGAGATGGGATTAGAACCCAGATCTTCTGACTCCAAGTCCCATGCACTTTCTTTTTCTCTTTCCTTTTTCTTTTTAGCTAATAAACACATTTGTCTGAAACATGACAAAACAGAAATGGGTGGGAGAAGTATGCATAGGAGAATGATACCACAGGTACAGCGAAGGAGCTCTCCCATTGGGAACAAGGTAGCTCAGCTCAACCAAGATTTAAAATTGTAGACTTCACCCAAGGGGAAGTTACGCAAAGTCTCTGTTGTAGAAAGCTGTGAGTGGGGACATCACAGAGATTTCCTGCTCCTTGTATGTTAGATTCTTTTCAGATTCTTTTCTTGCAGCGAAGTTGGGTTGACATCTTCCATCTTCTCTCACAGAACTGCACTTTCCAATACACCAGGACACAATTGCCTGCTGTTTTTTCAAAGCTCTTCACATTTTTGTTACATCCCACACAATGCCATGTAAATAATAGATGTTCAATAAGTACTCGATGATTGGTTGACCTCCAAGAACCCAGGAAAGGGACACAAAAACACCCACAGAATACTGAAGCACCAAGATCCACTACCTTAGTTCTTGACTCTACTTTCTGCTTCCAAGGGATAACTAATGCTCTGATTGCTTTGGATAATTTTCACTCATGACTTAGATTACAGATTGCTTGGGAATTTTCAAGGCAGAATGTCTTACTTAGACCTTATCTAGGATTTTGTACCTTTCTTATATTCCTATGTGTATATTCTACAATTGCTGTGTGGTTACTATACAAAGATTACATAATACCTAGCCAAGTATTGTATAGCTCTTTAAAATTTCTAAAAAAAAAAAACCACTTGCCTATGATATCTCATTTTGTAGTAGGCACTATTATTGCCCACATTTTATAGATGAGAAAATGGAGGAAAGAGGTAAAGTGATTTAAGTAGTCACACAGCTAAGTATCTGGGGAAGGATTTTGACTTATGTCTTCTTGACTACAATTGCATTGCTCTATCCACTAAATAGAGTATGTGGTATATCCCTTATACTAGACTGCAAGACTGTGTCTCTATCATTATTTTTAGCACATGTGTTAGCACAGCTCTATGCATATAGTAAGCTTTCATGACCCTACACACACACACACACACACACACACACACACACACACACACACATACATACATACACCAACAGTTTAGATTTGGGTCCATTTGCACTCTTTGTTTTTTTCTTATTCTTTGTTTTTCCAGGTAGAGACCATGAGACTCTGGATAGAGATTCAGAATCATGTCAATTTGCTACCTTACACTGGCCAGAACTTGTCATCACTCTCTTCTCCATCTACATATCCCTGACATACTACCTACCCAACAAGATCCAACATGGTAGTCCCTTCTTGTTCCCATACTTCAAGGATCTGTGGTTTCACAACTTTTGCTTTATTTTCCAACCATGTTGATTGTAATCTCTCTACAGCTCTACTTGGCGAACTACATCCAACTTTCTTATAAGGCCCTTGAACTTAGTGAGACTAGTCCTTAGACACCAAACATTACTAGTCTATATCCAAAGCCCCTCCAGGTCCTGTGGAATCTGACAGAATCTGAGCTTCCATGCCATAGCCTTCAAGCATCAGGGCTGCCTCCATGCCACAATGTGTCATCTGGAGTGATTTCCTTCTTGCCTTTGTCTTTACACATCAAAGGATGAAACTAAAACCATAACACTAGTGAGAGTTTACACCACTCCTGAAGGATTCAAGTACAACAAAGGAGACTGAAAGAAAGATGTGACATTCTTCACCTATTAAAATCTTGTTTTAGTATCTTAAAACTATCTGTCAGTCCTCAGATGTTTCCAAAGGAAACAAATACCTTTAAGAAGAGACAGCAAGAAAATCTCCAAGGAAATACTCTTCCATACCACATTAGAAATTCATTATTTTCAAGTTCAGCAAAAAAAACTGACTAGCATTCTTCTGGAGAATAGGAAAAGGATGCCATGGCCATAGCAGCATTGTCTACTCCCTATTAAAGAGAGAGAAGGGGAGGTAAAGAAAAAAGGGGAAGGGAGGGGGAGGTGGGGGGAGGTGGGGAGAGAACGTTCAAATAAATGTAGGAGGTAACATTCTTTCCCAGAATGAGATAAGATTCTCATGAACTGCCACTGAGCCAGCTTGACTTTTAGAAAGTCTTTGACTGGACAATGACAATCATTGCAGCTAGATGATATGGTGGATAGACTTCTGGACTTGAAGTCAGGAAGACCTAAGTCCAAATCCTGAAAGTAGGATTATTTTAATACCCTTTTACAGATGAGGAAACTTGAGGCAGACAGAGGTTAAATGATTTGCCCAAAGTCACAGAGCTAGTAAGTGTCTGAAGCCAGATTTGAATTCAGGTCTAGTGACTCTAGTTCCAACACAAAGTTGTTGCTGGGCACTGTGAGTTAAATAGTTATCACTCATTTGCTCACACCAAAGGCAAATAGTTGTGTTAACTTGGTAAGTGCCTACGTTGCTCACTTTTGCTGCTCACACTTTCCAACTTATTAGTTCTCAAATCTTGATCTCTGCCTATGTCACAATGGACAGGTCTTGGAGGGAAGAAAACACTCCACTGGAATGCAAAGCAATTTTCTCCCAAATTTCTTTTTAGAGCTCATGAACTCCATCATGCTAGTCCATTATGCACCAAGATGCTCTAATTTCCCACTTAATACTCCTGGAAGCAATTTTGTCCTTCTTTAGAATTTTGTGTTGTTTTTCCATAGATTTCTGAAAGAAAATTTCAATCAATGCATCCTCAGATGAAATAATGTGTTCCGGCAAAGAAGTAAGTTGCATGTGCTTGGAAGAGAATAATCATTTCTTAAGCACCTACTATGTGCCAGTCACTGCGCTAAGCTACCTTGAATACAGGAGATATTTAAAGAATGTTTATGGAAATATCAACTATCATTATTGTTTAGTGGAAAGAATAATCTCTAATGTTGTTGACATATGATTGTTGATTTAGAGCTAGAAAGGTCCTGAAAAGTCATCTAATCTAACCCCCCTCTCATTTTGCTGATGAGGAAATTAAAGCTCAAAGAACTGTTTAACAGATATCAATGATACGCTCACATTTATGTTATAATGGCGGACATAAGGGAACCAGATAGGAGTTGGGTTGACAGCCAAGAACCCCGCTAACACTTAGCTAGGTGTTCCTTGATAAGTCATTTCACTTCTCTAAGGCTTAGAATCTTTCTCTGTGGTAACTAGAAGGTGCATGGAGCCAGGCCTGGCGTCAGGAAGACCTAAGCTCAAAACTTGCCTCAGGTACTTACTGGTTGAGCAACCATAGACAAGCCATTTAACTCCATTTGCCTCAGTTTTCTCATCTGTAAAAGGATCTGGAGAAAGAAATGATAGACTGCTCCAATATCTTTACCAAGAAAACTCTAAGTGGGGTCATAAAGTATTGGATACGATGGAACAACATCTTTCTCTGTAAAATGAAAGGATTTAATTAGAGGTTCTCCAATTTGAACTCTTAAAATTAAAAAGTGTTCTGAATCTACTGAATTCTATTTGGGCCTAAGTATAATACCTTATGTATGACTTACAAGTGACGGAAGTTACTGAAAGAGCATAAACCACATTCAAAATCTTAAAATAATTCTGGCAGTTCTATCAAGTAGACTATTCAACTTATAGTCTCTCTTCTCTTTGATTTCATTTCTCAAAGTGTCATTCACTAAAACCAAAGACTGTTGCATGCAAAACTGCAGAAGTTTTTGTGAAAAGGAGGTTTTTCAATAAGAAAGCTGAATTATAATAAGAATCATAGATTATATTTAAATACCACTTTTGAAAATATAAATCACTTTCCTTTCAATAACCTTATGAGGTAGGTCAAGTAAATATTATATATATATATATATATATATATATATATATATATATATATATATATACACATATACAGATATGTATATATATATATAAATGTATATAAAATTATATATATTTTCCTGAGGAGAAATGTACTTAGGAAGTTGAAGCTAACCATTGTCACCTGGCTAATAATTGAGAAAAACAGGACTCCTCCTTAAATCCTTCCATTCACAAATTCAAAAACATTTCTCCTACTCAATACAACATTTGTGGCAATATGTCAACAACATGATGTATGTGTGTGCATATGTATATATATATACATATATGCAAATACATACAGGCATTATATTATATGTGTATTATATTCTATTCCTCTAGTCAAAGTTTAACAATCACTTATCATTCAATAATATGATTCTTCATAAATGTCGCAAAGTCAGAATCATCCTTGAATGTTATCATATGCATTATATACACTTATATGTGTTTCTAAACATATACATTTATATTGGAATTCACATATATTAGAATTACATTCAAGGATGATTCTGACTTTCCGACATTTATGAAGAATCATTTTACTAAACAATCAGTGATTGTTAAACCATGGCTAAGGCTGAAAAAGGAGAAAAAAGCTGATGTGACGGGATAAAGGCTCAAGAATACTGAGACACACACCCATCTCTTATCATCTGCCTTAGCTTTTGTGTTCTCCTTACAAGGCACATCCTTGTAATTTTTTCAAACATGTACAGAATCAAAGCAATTTGAACTCCTTGGCTGATACGTTGCATTCTTGTGGATTTAAATATAATAACTCACCTCTACATAAGGCTTTAGGATTTGCAATATATTTTACATACATTTTCTCATTGATTCCCACAACAAACCTGTGAGGTTGGTGTTAATCTTTCTGAATATGAAACTGAGGCTTGGCATGGTTAAGTGACTTGTTCAGCGTCTCACAGCTAATATACGTCAGAGGCAGGCTACCAAGTCAGGTCTTCCTGACTGGAAAATTTTCTCTATGCTCTACACCAGGCTGCCTTTGAAATCTTACGGATATTGACCTGATTTTTCTCTTCTTGCTCAAAGAAGTTTAACCAAACTAATACTTAAGAGATAGTTTAGATCTGGGAATCATTTGTGTGGAGAGGATAACCAAGCTTATGGGAGCTACAAGAGTTTAAAGAATGCAGAGGGAGAACACAAAGAGTGTCCAGGACAGAGCACTGGAGAATACCCATGGTTAAGGGGAGTGATCTCGATGATAGCAAAGAAAACTGAGAAGGAAAGGTTTGACAGATAGGAGAGGAACCAAGGGAGAGAAGCATCACAAAAGCCTAGAAAGGAAAGACTATCCAGAAAACAAAAGTATCAAAGGAACGCTCAAGGATGAGGGCTAAAAAAAATAACTTTTAACTTGACAATTTAAAAGACTATTGATCATTTGGAGAGAAGAGTTTCAGTTGAAGGATTATTGGAAATAGCTTTCTCAAGGAGTTTTGTCATAAAGAAGAAGAAAGATATAGAATGATGCTTAGAAGAGATGATTGGATTAAGTGAGGCTTTTGTTTTGTTTCTAAGGATGAGGGAGAAGAAGATATATGCAGCAAAAGAGGAACCAGAGCATAGGGACTGACTGAAGATTAATGAGAATGATACTTGGGACAATCTGACGGACAAGAAGGGATGAAATGATATCTAGAGTTTATGTAAAGGGGCTTTGACTTAGCAAGAAGAAGGACTGCCTCTTCACAAGAGAGGCAGGAAAAAAGAGACAGAGGAGGAGGAAAGACATTTGAGAGAAGCAAGATGAAAAGGAGAGAAGAGTGAGCCCTTGAAAAATGGTCCCAGATTTTTTTTTCTCATCTCTTTCTCTCACTTCTGCGGGAATTGATTTGAGATGCTACATCTTCCTCTCTCTAATCAGTGTTTCTACAGTTTAAAGCAAAATAGTTACAGTATTTTATTCGGTCCCCAGGAGAAGAAATTAAATACTATGTTGGCCTCGGAAGTATCTCTAGTATATCATTTGCAAGGTTATAGGATAAAATGACAGGACAGCTGATAAAAGAAGAAGGAAGAAGACAAGAAATTCTTTTATTAAAAATGCTGGGGTTTTATGATTCCCAAGTGTTCTGGGACATTCTTTCAATGCCGAACTATATTGATTTAAAAGATAATGCTACTGGGTAAATCTTACATTTTAGTACAGGCTGAGGAAATATAATTTTCCAAAGAGGCAAATAAACACTGCTATGGCAACATGTTAAGGAAGTCTGTATCTAAGCGGAGTCTGTCTTCAGTCATTCACATTATCTGAAAGAATGTTGTCTGTTGAAAGCTTCCAAGCTCTCAGCCATCAGTCTTCTCTGACCCTCAGTTTCTTCATTTGATATTTGAAGAAGGGATGCAGTTTAGATAAATGGAGAAGAAAGGTGTGATGAACATCAAGGGGAAAGAATCAAAACAGTGATACTCTGCTTCAGTAACACACACTTGTCCCAACTCTGCCCCACTACATCCCTTGGAAGTAGCTGTACATCCTGTTTTGCAGAGTACAGGACAGCTCAGCTCTCCATTCTTGGTTACTACTAGTAGGAGAAAGATGCTAGTAGCTCAAGCCATTCTCCCTACTCCTCCTGTGATAGCTGCAGCAGGAGAAAAAGGAATCAGGAGCCAAATAGGAGCAGCTTATTTTACTTTTTCTAATCTTGTCTTCATCATTGATAGTAACAAACAATGAGAAAGAGACAGAGACAGAGAGAGAGACAGAAAGACAGAGAGGAGAAAGATAGGGAGAGATGGAGAGAGACAGAGAGAGAGAAAAAGATAGACAGAGAGAAAGAGAGGAGAGACAGAAAGAGACAGAGAGGAGAGAGATCGAGAAAGACAGAGATAGACAGAGACAGACAGAGAAAAAGACAGAGAGAGACAAAGACAAAGAGAGAGAGAGGAGAGAGAGAGAGAAGTAGAACAAGTATGGAATAAAGTAACAGACACAGGGAGGAATAAACTAGAGTGCAGGTGAAAGAGTATGAAGAGAGAGAGACAGATGACAAAAGTAAAAGAAATGAGGATTCCAGAAAGAGAGAGGGAAACAAGGATGGAAGGAGAGAGAGCTCAGCAAAGAAAGGGTGAGAAAAATAGAGAGATAAACAATGACAGAAAAAGGGAGGGACAGAACCAGAGTATTCATTCAAAAGAGAGAAAGTGGGAGCGAATTAAGGAAAGAGAAGATGATGGAAGAGAGAGGGCAGAGAGAGAGACATGGCAGAGAGGGACATGGCAGAGAGGGAAGTAGTGATGTTTCATATCTCAGAGGTTGACAAATCATGAGAGGAAGACAGTGTTTCTAACACACCTGGGGCCCTACTCCAAGAGAATTCACCTGCACTTGGGTTAGCGAACAGGAGGCATTTAAGCTAGGTTCACCCTGTATTCAGTGGTAGTCTATAATTGTCAAACTGGCTCATGATTCATAAGTTTCATCAATGTATGAGAAGATAATGAAAATAATGATATTTATATAATGCTTTATGGTTTGCAAAGCACTATATATTTGTATTTCATTGAATATTCAAAAAACAAAAACATATGAGGGAAGTGCTATTGATATCATTCCCATTTTACCCATCAGGAAACTGAAGTTGAGAGAGGTTGTATGTTGCCTCTGGTCACATAGCTAGTAAACATCTCAAGTAGGATTTGAACACAGTCTTTCCTAAGTCTAGGCCCAATACGCCTAACCATTTATCTATGCTAACTGCCTGGAGGAATGATTGACCAAATATATTTCTAGAAGGCTTGACGTGGGCCTGACTTTGCTAGTCTAGGTTTTCTTCCCACATCGCTCTGTTCTGTGTAGCCCTGGCTCCTGACTCTCTGAGGGAGGGACTCAAAAGCCCATTTTGGTAGAATGTTACACAAAGTGCACCAAAGAAAAGGTTCTAAGCAATGATGTCATGTCCTACGGATTTGTTCTAAGTGCTGGATATCAGATTCTCTTATATCACTCAGTATATATATGGGTGTGTATCCTATGTGACAACTGACTAGCTATATCATATGTTCATATACATATATATGTAGTATTATAGCCCAATCTTATAATTGTAGCTTGATTTCCCATTGTCATAAAATAAGATATAAAAACTAATAAAAAATTGTAAGAACCTGACAATAGAATCATAGCTCTAGACCTAGAAAGGATCTCAGAAACCACCTAGCCCAACTCTCTCATTTTGTAGAAGAGGAAACTGAACTAAATGACAACTGCACGGTTAGTGCATATTTGATTAACTTAAGAAGGTAAATTATTTCAGTGGTCAAATTATCACCATAGCATCTAAATCTTGTTTAATTTGTGGCATAGTATAAAGAAAATTAAATTTAGAGTCGTTAGACCTGAGTTCAAAATTCCAGCTTTATCTTTTGTGTGACCTTGGGTAAGTCATTTCTGTGAAATTAGTATAACAGGTCAACCACAATACATTTACAATCAAAAGTCCCACAGGCATCTCCTTTTTTTTGAGAGGGAAAGGCAAAGCAAGTGGGGCTAAGTGATTTGCCCCAGGTCACACAGCTAGTAAGTGTCTCAGACAAAATTTGAACTCAGGTCCCCCTGACTCCAGGACTGTGCCACCTAGTTGCCTCTAGGCATCTTGATGTATCTAAAACAGAATTTCAAATCTTTTCTTGCAGGCTCTCCTCTTTTCTTGATTTTCCTTTTTCTTTTGAGGACTCACTCCATCATCCCTTTAGTCAACCAGGTGTGAAATCTCTAAGTCATCGACAACTATTCATTATTTGTCACTTCTCATGTCTGCTTTGTTGCTAAATCTTGTCATTCTTACTCTCTGCTATCTCTCTCCTCCTGTACTGCTGTATCCTCCTCCTGTACTCACATGACCACTATCCTGGTTCCTTATCACCTTTCACCTAAACTATGGCAGCCCGGTGGTACAGTGGATAGAGAGTCAAGCCTGGAGTCAGGAAGACTCCTCTTCCTGAATTCAAATCTGACTTCATTCACTTACTAGCTATATGACCCTGGGCAAGTCAGTTAACCCTGTTTACCTCAGTTTCCTCATCTGTAAAAATGAAATGAAGAAGGAAATAGCAAACCAATACAGTATCTTTGCCAAGAAAACCTCAAATGGGGTCACAAAGAGTCAAACACAACTGAGAAATGACTGAACAAACACTGCAGTAGCCTTCAAAGGGGTCTCTGCCTCTAGTTGTTTGCCCGTTCAATCTATCCTCCACATAGCTGCCAAATGGATAGTTCTAAAGCACAGATAAGATCATGCCACTCTCCTCTCTCTTGCCTCTAGGAGAAGATACAATCTCCTCTGGTTATCATTTAAAGCCCTTCGCATCTGGCTCCAGTCTGCCTTTGCATATTAATTGCATGTTTAATGTTCCAGCCAAACTTGCTTACTTGCTTTTCTCTATGTGTGACATCTCGCCTCCTGCTTCTGTAGATGGTGCCCTCCTACCCAAAGAATGTAAACTCAAGGAAAAGATCCATTTCATTTTTATCTGTGCATTCCCAGTCCATAGCACAATCCCTCACACAGAGTAGGTACCTATTTAATGCTTGATGAATGAAAACTGCTTTAAGGTTTATATACTGCTTTCCTCACAGCAATCATTGCCTTTCCAATTTTACAGATGAGAAAACTAAGGTTCAGGTCACACAGGTGGAAAACATCTACCTCAAGATTTAAACTTGGGTCTCCAGATACCAATATCAATATTCCAGTGGTGCTGGCATGATATCAATAGAAGTAGTACCTGCCTCACAGGATTGTTGCAAGTGAAAAATAAAATATTATTCATTGGTATTCCTTCTAAACAAGTTTTGGGGGAAAGGGCCATAACAGGAATTTTTTCCATATATTTGAAAAGGAATGAGACTTGAAAATTTCAAAATACACGGAAAGAAAAGTGAAGTTCAATTAACCTCTCAAATGAACATCTTTATTGTTCAGGCACTTCTCCCAACATAGCAAAGTCACATGAGAGGGTGCGTGAAATTCTATTTTATATCTCTACCAGCATACTCCTTAGTTTCCAAATCTAGAATGCTAGTCATGGGGCAATATCGATTATTTAAATGTAAATTCCACTTTGGATGCTTTGTGAAATTAACAGAGTGGCGTCATAGTGTCAGCAACTGAGACCCTGATTATTGATTATTGATCTATTCCTGTAGGCTAAATGGGCACCTATGGCCTAGATAGGAAAATTAGAAAAGAGGTAACAGTAGGTTTGAGTTTGAAGGCCAAGTTTTCTGAATCTTTATTATGTTTTAAAAGTAACAGCTACATAATGTTTCTGTTTTGCCCAAAATCCAGTCTTCCCTCAGCACTAATGGGTCCAGAACATAGAGTACAACAGATGACTAATCCACAGAGTGGAAAACCACCCCCGCACACTGCCCACAAAGACAGACATAAAGGAAGTGCTCCTTATTCTTGTTCCTAGAGGATAAAAGATAAATCCTTGGAGCAAAGAGCAAGATAACCTGCCATACAGAATAGACCTAGGTGGAAAGTCAGCTACAAAGCTAAACTCCCTTTTCTCATGGTGCATGATGATGCCAGGGGGCTTTGGTTCCCATATCTCCTTTAGGCCTAACCTTAAATGAGGCAGCACTATAGGGCCCTCTTACCCAATATACTACTTCCCAGCTCTTCCCTCCTATGCCTGATAGGAATGAAGAGTCAAAGCTTAAAGACATTAAGAGTGGGTCAGGCCTTCACTGTTACAGCACACAAACAGTTGGGTGACATATAAAGCCCATCACATCCCCAATAACATCAATGAGAGCTACATACTCAGGAAGTCAGTTTATGATTACAAAACATTTGACACTTTACCTCATTTGAGCTGTTTTTGTCATACCTCAAAGTATGTTATAATTTAATTTTAATGTGTGTCACCTTCTCCCCCCATCTGGGCACCACTTCTATTTCCCTGGATTTCTTTTTCTACTCTGCTTTCACAGCCTTCTCACCTTAGAATATTGTTCAACCTCCACAGCCTCTTCCAGTAATAGGTCAATCCCTCCCAGGACCTCCACTTTAAGGAAAGTGACCAGGCCAGTCAGATTCATTCTTTCATTCCACTCTGGTTCCACTTCTGACTCTCTGAGCTTTTTTCTCTCTTATGCCCATGTGAATCTTAGAAATCTTCCTGTCCAATCACCTCATTTAGTAGACATGAAAAATTAAGTCCAGGGTGTAGAAATGACTTATCAAGACCATAGTTAGTGGAAAGAATGAAACCCACATGTCTAATTTGTCATTGACTTTTCTTTCTTTATACTATTATTTCTCCATAGTGGTAATTTTCAACTCTCTAAAGACTCATTAAAAAAAATCCTTCCCTAAATGGATATAACTTGTCCTGCAATTGAGTCCTGTATATACAACCTGTAACAAGGGATTAATGAGCATTAGCAGCTGTCAAGAACCCAGGTTCTCCTCCCATCAGTGGCTGCTAAGAGCAAAAAATGAGATGAGAACCCTACTGAATGTATAGGTAAAAAACAGAATTTTTACATGGAAAAAATTGAAATCACTCTGTTTCCTGGGTCACCACATATCCCACAGTACACATAGAATATATGGCATGTCAAAACACAATTGTGCTAAATACAGAGAGTTCTTCTCTGCTGATCATAACTGTGGGTTTTGAGAAGTAGATTCTATACATTCATCTTTTTTGGCAGGATGAACAGCAGAGTTGAGCAGAAAGATTTGTCCATTCCAGGGGGACACCAGGTAGGCCTCAGGAGCTGCAGAGGTCAGACCAAAGCAATGAATTAGGAAGAAAAACAGTAGGAAGGAAAGTTATCAACTCAACTCCAGCCAGAAGGCAGATATTTGTTCAGCGGGAAAAGAAAGGCTTCTTGCTTGTTTGATGGGAGGCAATTGAATATGAGCAGACAGGAGTATCCATGTGAAAAAATGACAGGATACCACGCATACAAACTTAAGAAAGAAAAGGATCTGGAAACTCAAGCACACTGGAGGCCACCTGAGGGGAAAAGCTTATGGAAAGATAAGTCCCTGAAAACTGCTGTTAGATAAAGATAAAAGAATAAATGGTTAGGATCTGGTTGACTTGAGCAAGTTTTCCAGAGACCCTAGTTTAAAAGCATGCATTGTTTAGTGTCAACACAAATCCTTGGGTGGGTGAGGGGCACCCACATGGGATGAGGAGACAAACAAGGCAGTAGGAAGGAGCGTGCTCAAAGATATTATATAATCTTCTGCCAAGCATTTTGATCTCCAGACATTTGAGAAAATAGGATTCTAGCTTCTGACAGAAGGGTGCACATATGTGTTTCCTTAATATTAATAACTATATCTTAGAACATATAAGACAACAAGTTCCAAATAGACATTTGACTGAAAATAAAATATCACATCTTTTAAAAATTGAAACTTTGATTTCAGGGAAAAAAGTTTAAACAGGGGCTAGAAGAGATCACAAAAGATAAAGTAGGTACTTTTAATTACATAATATTGAAAATTTGCTTGTACAAAAATCAATGTAACTAGCATAAAAAAGCATAAGCATAAGAAAAGCTACGAATTGGGAAAATCTCTGTATCAAATATCTCTGAAACGTGTCTGATAGCTTATTTATAGAGAATTAACAGAATTACACAAAGTTCCTATCCCCCAATAGTATGAGCAAAAAGCTCTAGAGATTAAAATGGTGAACAATGTAAGACAATGCAAGCTTGTACAAAAATCAATGTAACTAGCATAAAAAAGAAAAGCTACGAATTGGGAAAATCTCTGTATCAAATATCTCTGAAACGTGTCTGATAGCTTATTTATAGAGAATTAACAGAATTACACAAAGTTCCTATCCCCCAATAGTATGAACAAAAAGCTCTAGAGATTAAAATAGTGAACAATGTAAGACAATGCAAGCTAAAACAACATTAAAATTTTACCTCACATTCAGCAAATTGATAAATGATGAAAATAAGAGAAGTAGCATGGAATAAAGAAAGTGCACAGGATCCAAAAGTCTAAAGAATTCATATTAAATCCAATCTCTGAGCTTTCTCTTATTTAAATTTAGAAAAGACCCTTAATCTCTCTGGGCTCCAGTTTCCTGGTTGATAAAATGACCTTTGAAGTCTCTTTTAGGTCTAGACCTGTGAATCTATAAGATAGTCAATACAGGAAGTGTTGTGGAAAGTCAGGCACATTAATATACTTTTGGTGGAGTTGTGGATTAGTTCAGTCTTCTGGAATGGAATTTGAAATCATGTGTAAAAAACAGCCGAAGTGTCCATATCATTTGACAATGAATCCCAATGCTAACCATGTATCTCAAGGAGGTTAAAGATAGAAAAAAGATCCCATAAATCCCAAAATATTCATTATAGGACTTTTTGTGGTAATAAAGAAATGAGGGAGAAAGGAGGTGCCCATTGACTGAGTAATGGATGAACAGACTATGTTACATAAATGCAATGGAATATTACTGAGATAAGTTTGAAAAACAAGTGTGGGAAGATGTGAACTGATGCGAGATACACAGGCAGAATCAGGAAAATAATATGCACAATGACTACAGTAATATTAATATAACCACAAAACAAAACTGAATGCTATATAATCACAATATACAGGTTTGGTTGGCCCTGAAGAAGTAAGAAAATGTACCTTCATCCCGTTATTGCAGAAATGGATGCTCTGGAAACAGAATGCTACATATATCATCAATCATGGTATAATAATTGGTTTTGTTGAACTGACATTTTAAAATTTTTGTTACAATGGAAGACTTGAGGGATAAGAGAAGCAAGGGAAGGAAGTAGTCAGAAATGAATAAACAAAATACATCAATAAAAAAAGTTGGTGTTTATATAAAAGTACTATTTATAGAGTACTTTAGACTAAAATATGCTTGCACAAATCTTATTACGAGAGCCTCACAATCAGCTTGTGGGATGGGTGCTACAGGAACCATTATCTCCATTTTGAAGATGAAAAAACTGATTTTCAGGGAGATGAATGACTTGTCCCCTTCCCCATGGTCACATAGCTCGAAGAATTAGAGGGATAATTTAAATCCAGGTCTTGGAATCATAGACTTTCAGAACTAAAAGGACCCCAGAAGACACCCCAGAATTTTGTTGGTTATTGAGTGATTGGTGCCTGAACAAGAAATCTCATACAACACAACTGATAAATGGTCATCAAGTCTTGGCTTAAAGACCTCCAGCAAGAGAGAACTCACTACCTCTCAAATTTTAAAGATTTTTTTTTAATTCAGCAAACTAGTAAAGACTCGTTTCACTGAAAAACATTCATTTTCTCCCAAGGTAAGAGACAAGAGCTGAGCCAGAAGAAGTCAGCCTGGTGGAAGCAGCAAAATGCCCTAAGGGAGAGACAGGAAAGAGTATGTGCCAGGTGGAAGGGCTTTCCTGCTTAACCTCTGACCCTTGTGACTGAGAAACAGGAGAAACAACATAGGAACCCTAGCCTCTGGTTCTTAAACTCTACTTTCCTTTAAGAATCAGCTCAAACACTCTTCCTTCAGTGTGTCTTTCCTGATTCCTCCCAACCCCCTACACACACACACACACACACACACACACACACACACACACACACCCCAACACACACATATACTGCCTTTGCTCTTAGGCTACCTTCCATCTGTTCTGTATTTATCGTCTATGCATGGATCCTTATTTGATTTCCATCATTACAATAAAAGCATCTTGAGGACAGGAATTGGTTTTTTTTCCTTTCTATTCACAATGCTTATCATGGTATCTACCACATAGTAAGCATCTAATAAACACTTTGGGATATCACTGGTCTTCTTCAAGAACAAAGGACAAAAAACAAACACCAAGAATGAGGTTG
Organism: Potorous gilbertii; assembly: GCA_028658325.1. Taxonomy (NCBI): domain Eukaryota; kingdom Metazoa; phylum Chordata; class Mammalia; order Diprotodontia; family Potoroidae; genus Potorous; species Potorous gilbertii. The sequence goes on along the minus strand of CM053771.1, from coordinate 399,095,146 downwards.
AGTATTTAGCATTTTCAATCATGTGAGAAGAAATGAACATGCTCATTCAAGCAATTTTCTATAACAAGTCAATTTGATGATCCTGGATTGTTTATGATATGTGTTAAGACAAACGTACTCCCAAGGATCTGGTTATTTAACAAAAGTACTCAAAAATAGCAACTAAATTGAGATTGAACTGAATTAAAGCATTTCAGAACTAGAAGCATCCACAGCAAACTTCTAGTCCAGTCCCCTTCTTTTACATGAGATCAGACAGGTAAGGCCCGGAAACTTAAAGGGACCTGCCTAACTTTGCAGTCTAGACAGAATTAGGATTCCTGGGCTCTCTTCATTTGTTCAGTCAATTTTTCAGTCCTATGTGACTCTTTGTGACCCCATTTGGGATTTCCTTGACAGAAATACTAGAGTGGTATTTACCATTTCCTTCTCCTGCCCATTTTACAGATGTGGAAACTGAGGAAAACATGATTAAGTGACTTGCCCAGGATCACACAGCTAGTGAGTATCTGAAGCCAGATTTGAATTAAGGAACATGAGTCTTCCTGGCTCCAGACCTGGCACCCTACCCACTGTACCAGCTAGCTTTCCTCCTGTCTTCATTATACCACACTCTTTCTCTTCATTGTCTCCCAAAGACATTCCTAGGCTCAGAAGAAAGAAAAGCTTCCTTATACTGCTTTGGCTTTACTTCAGCAAATGTGTTGGTTTTCCATCATGTTATTAATCCCAAACTTCCTAAGTAAATACTCCCTTTCATCCCCAACCCCACTCCATATAGACAAGACAATAGGGTGTATTAACTCTGCTTAGGTGTACTGTTCCCTCTCTGGATTCCATTCCAATTTCAAAGAATAAACACTCAGTATATTACATAAGCAAAGGATAGAAGGAGTGGTTTGGCTGGTGAGGATGTATAGCACGCTCTATTGACATAATTCCCATGCATAAGTGGCTGGGGAGTTTGCTTCCAAAAAGGCATGATGATATCTAATGGGAAGGTCATGCTCCCCAATTTGGAGTATGCACAGACATTTGGTAACTGGTTCTGGACAGCTAACCATGTGATGACTAAGTGGATTGTTGATTGGCCATGGAGCCACAACTGAATGCATTCAAAAGGCTCTAATCAGACAAAGAAATTCTCATTTGCTCTTTGTTCATATTCTTGATCATTCCTATTTCGTTATGTTCAAGGGCAAAGACAAGGCTGGGAGCCACTACCTAGAGAATGGACCCTTGGGCCTTTATCTACTCCTAAACCACCATTTTGTGGCCCCTGAGTATATGACAACAATGTTGTTTCTGTCTTTGATTTCTCTTTACTGTCCTGCTTTTTTAGGGGGAATATGGAAAATGGCTCCAATCTTGTGGACTTCAGAATGTCAGGACAGTAAGTCACTTGGGAAATGAAAATGCAGCTTGGAATTGGTTAGAAGTCGATTGGCAAGGATCAATAAGTCCCCAGTAACTTTCTGACCCTACATAGTTTGAAGACGCTCAAGAAGAAGTTATAGCTATTTATCCACTGGCTATGATGAATTCAGAGGTAAACTTAGTGAGTGTTACTTTAAGTTTGAGATGATTAGTTCCAAAAACAAAGGTGATATACGGGAGATAATGTCCCTACCTGTTGAGAGAAAATGTTTAAACTCTTCTTTTTGCTATATCTTCCCAGTAACTGTCTTTTGTGTAAAAGTTGATTGATATTAATTGGTTGAAAAAGGAAATTTTAATCATTCACAGTTAACTTTAGGGAGAATACATTGGAATACATCTCAAGCTGAAAGTACTAGTGATGTCTCCCAACCAGTCGGAAGTATCAGTACAACGCTGAGAGGAAAATGAACCCAACCTTTCCTTGGGAACCAAATTTGTTAGTGTGAATGTATGTGGGTTGGGAGAATGAGTTCAGAGTTTCACTCTATATTTAACATGACAGATATTAAAGGTTATTCTTATAACCCAAAAATCATGGGTAAGGAAGTGGATTAGGAGTGTTTTAGATGGAAGAAAGTAGAGACATTCTATTATGCTTTAGTCAAGTAGTAGACAGTAGCCAAGTGATCTGGTTTTATTTCAGATTGACTAAGAGGTTGAATTTACCACCATGGGACCATTCACCCAGCACTCTGACTTCAGGCAAATGAATATCTAGACTATCCAGGGAAATATTCTTTTCTCACTATTTGGCAATGCAGATGTGACAATCTTGCTTGTAGGAGATGTTAATATGACATAGTAAAATGCCCATGGTACCATATTTCGTGAATCTCGGCAATATTTACAAAATAAGCTCATCTACTTGAAAGGTGCAATTTAAATATTCATCCAAGAACAGGAAAAAAAATTTGGTTGATAATATCTTTACTTTGAGGGAGAGAAATAGACAGAAAGAGACAGAGACAGAGAGAGAGCATTTATTAAGAGCCAGCCACAATATTTAACCCTGGAGATATAAACACAAACAAACAAGATAGCACCTGCCCTCGAGGAGTTCACACCAGTAATAACACTAACACTTATATAGTGCTCACTAAGGGCCAGGCACTGTGCTAAGAACTTTACAAATATTATCTCATTTGATCCTTACAGCATTCCTGGGAGACTATTACTACTCTTATTTCACAGTCGAGGAAACTGAGACAAACAGAGGGTTAGTGACTTGCCCAGGGTCATACAGCTATTAAGTGTCTGAGGCTAAATCTTTACTGAACCCAATTTAATGGGGGAACACAGCACACAAAGGGGAGATAGGAAAGGGAGGGTAATAGGAGAGGTATGGCATAGAGATGTCTGGGAAATGGCATGAAGGCTTGGTTCCTGGAAAGAGAAAGCAAAGTTCACCAGTCAGAGACCTAAATTTCCATAGACATGTGATGAGGCAGGGAGAGGGAGAGGGACAAGAGCCCAGATAGAAGCAGCATGAAATGGACATGGTCAGAAAATGGCATAAAGGTTTGCTTTAGGTAAAGATGAAGTAAGAATTTACTATTTATTAAAGTCTAGCATCCAAAGGGTGATACATAACAGAAGGAACATTAAAGTTGGAGTCAAAGGACCTGAAATCAAGCCCCAACTCTATTACTTACTAGTTGTATGACTTCATACAAGGCATTAAATGTGGATCTCAATTTCCTTATGGACTAAAATAACCTCTAATTTTTCAGCTCTAAATCTAGGATCCCTTTTTTGTGGATTTTAATATAGTATTTATGTATTTTTCTCCTCCACCCCCAATACATTGCATAATCTTTGAATGCAAGACTTACTTTTTTTTGCATTCCCAGTGCTGGACACAAAGCAGGTGTTTATTAATATTTACTGAGCTGAATAAAAGTTATTATTTTGTCTATAAAAGTCATCTGACAGGTTGAAGATTGTATTGTATTTCCTTTGTACCCTTTTCCCACATGCACTTGTCTAATTCATTCAGGTAACCTACTGAGCATATGGGGTTGCTTACTGAAATTTGCCTGATAGGCATTTTTTTGAAAGAATAAATTTTAAGAAAATTGTCAGACTTCTTTTTTTAAAACTCTCAAGTCATAAAATAAAAACTCTTATGTTTTTCTGAAAGAATAATACAGAAATGTAGGAAGGGACTTTCACTTTATCAATTATGTAATTTTCTCATTTACAAGTTGCATAACCATATGGCATAGAAATATGATAAATATGCACCTAAAAGAGACAACCATCTCCCCAAAAATTTCATTGGGTCTCTATATCTACAGGTTAAATTAATGTATGTTTCCTAATTGTATCTTATTTTCCAGTCTCTGAAATCAATATGATTTATGAATTGGAAGACTATGCATTATAACTTACATGTATTTGTGAAAGAAGGGATTGGGGTGGAAGGTATAATTGGTCCTTTTCCTGCCTTAGTATATTCAACTTTCACATAATAACAAGGAAGCCCTCTGGTGGCCAACAGTAACTTTACAATTTGATGAAAGTCCATTCAAGATCATAAACCAAGAATCACAGAATATTAAAGTTTAGATGAATTTGAGAAGTCATTTAATCAAAGCAACTCATTTCAAAGAATATAAAACTGACATACAGAGATGTAAAGTAAATTATATAAAATGTTCATGACAAAAACAAGAACCTAAATCTTCTGAAGTCCAATTCAATGCTTTCCACTGAACTAAGATGATCTTTACCTTCCATTTCATTATCAACATTAAATTTTGTGTTAATCTCATGTCTGCTATATTTTAATTGTAGAAATGGGCCAAGTCTTACAAAATGGCATTTAATAAGAATAAATATAAATTTTTGCATTTATATTTTTAAAGTACAAAACCACAACATTAGAGAAGCAGTTTATATAAAAGGGATTTGGTTATTTTAATTGCTCATGAGTCATTAGTATGATTTGACTTCTCCCAAAAGATAGAAACAAAAGCAAATCATGTGACTTGGGCTATGCTTATAGAAAATAATTTATAAAAGAATAATGTCCAAAATTAGGAAGTTTCCATGGTTTCTGTACTAGTCAGATGCTGTTACTGTTATTTTATCGTCATTTTTCATCATTTTATTGCTAGGGTTATTAGCTAACATTTATATATCAGTTTAAGGTTTGCAAAGGACTTTGCAAATATTTTCACAATTTGATCTCACAACAACCAAAGAAAGTAAGCGCTATTTTACCTATTTTGAAGATAAGGAAGCAAGTACGTAGAACTTAAGTGACTTGTCCAGGTGTCACATACCAGTGTTCAAAGCAGGATTTGAACTTAGGACTTCCTAACTTTGGGTCCAGAATGGTGCCACCTAGCTGTCTAAATGTTAGGAATTGTGTTCAGTTTGGAACATTATATTTTGAGAAGGTCATTGACAAACTGGAATAAGTCCAAAGAAATAAAAGTATTTGAAGCTATATTATATGACAGAGTTAAGGAACTGGGAGTGGTTAGCCTGGAGAAGATTCAAAGGGAAAAGTAATATGTAACATTCTTTCATGTGGAAAGGGGATGAACACTGTGCAGCCCCAGAGGTCAGAACTAGGAGCAGTAGGCAAAAAGTTATAGGCTTGACATAAGGAAGTATTTTTTGATAATTATAGCTGCCTGAAAAATGAAATGCTTCTGAGATAGTGAGTTCTTTATCACTGGTTATCACTTGCTTATTGAAATTTGTCTGACAGGCTTTTTTTTAAAGAACAGATTTTAAGAAAGTTGTTGAATCTTTTTTTTAAACTTTCAAATCATAAAATAAAAACCTTATGTTTTCCTGAAAGAATAATACAGAAGTATAGGGAGGGACTTTCACTTCATCAATTATGCAATTTTCTCATTTACAAGTTACATAACCGTATAACATAGAAATATGATAAATATACTCCTAAAAGAGATAACCACCCAAAACAATTTCAGTGGGTTTCATTGGTTTTCCACCTCAGTAGCCATCTGTTAGGGATGTTTTAGAAGGAACTGAATTAGTCTACATGACTTCCCACTGTTTTATTCCATGACGTAGTCCTGTACAGGACATACAGCAGCACCAGGTGCAGACTGGTGATTTAGAGCCAAGGACTGAAGTGGGTGGAATGTGAATGGCCTCATCCCCAGCTGCTTCCAGTTCTGAACTGCTAACTCTGTGCTCCCAAACTTGAGAGAGGGTTCAGTGGAACATCTCCATGTCAGAACCATCAGGACTGAAAGGAACCATTTCTCCTATCACTAAAGGGATACCAGCTCCACAAGGCACCTTGGAGAACACCTCAAGACTTTGATGCCAAAATCTCCACACCATCTTCTGCCACTCTATCTAGATTCATATTTTAAGTTCAAGATTCATTAGTAATGCCTTTCTCAGTGGCAGTTCGATTATCCGTTCTTATCCAACCAGACAGTCATTCTTTCAACCAAGTGTTCATTATGTGCCATGTACTCTGCTGGTGCTATAAAAACACAAAATAGAAAACACAGCTCTTTTCCTCAGATAATTTTCATTTGAATTTTCAAGTCAATGAGGAAATTAGATGTATCTATTAAAAATAAATGAGTCAGAGTATAACTAAAAATAAAAGATGTTGATGGGTTAAAATGATGGGTCAAATCTAATGAAATTAAATTTAATAAAGACTAACATAAATTCCTATATTTTGGTAGAAAAAATCAACTGCACAAGGTCAGGATGGGAGAGGTGTGACTAAATGACAATACTAAAAATGACGAGTACTTTGGTTGAACTGAAACCTCAAAATGAGTCTAGAGAGATAAAAACTGGACCTATGATTTCATTTGTATACAGAACTCTTAGATAAGGTAACTCCCTCTATAAATATGAGTTGTTATTTTCTCCGCAATTTATAGTCTCGGGGCACTGAAAGGATGATAATGCTTTACTCTACCTTGGTCAGACCAGAACTGGAAAAATCATATTCATTTCTAGGCATTATATTTCAGAAAGAAATGGACAAACCGGAATTCATGTTGAGGAGGGAAACCAGGATAATGAGGAAATTGGATATCTTGCCATATAAATATTAGTTCATAGGATAACATGATCTAGTACAACCGTAAGAACATAGATTTAGAGTCTAAGCCCCCCCCCCATTTAATAGTTGAGGAAATTGAGGCTGAAAGAGATTGGTTAGCCCAAGGTCACACAACAAAGCCAGGATCTGAACTCAGGTCATCTGACTCCACAGTTAGTATTCTTTCCACTATTCCACACAGAGTTGGAAGGAATGTTATCTAGGAAAAAAGAAAACTAGTGGGGGGTATGATAGCTACCTTTAAGTATGTCTTTAAGTGGCTAACATTCAGGTAGAGGAGGTTGGGAAGGATTTGCTCTCCCTCCACCAACTCAATTGATGTAATCACAAACATTAAAGGGTAGATAGCAAAGATAAAGATAACATTAAAAGTCATCAAAATTTCAAAATAACCAGATAAATTATAAAATATGAGAATATATCTACCACAATTTCCCCAGGAATTATATGAATTGAACTATAAAACACTCTTTGTATAAGCAAAGACAGACCTAAATAATTGGAGAAACATAAATTGCTCATGGGTAGGTCAAGAAAATATACTAAAAATAATCATGCTTGCTAAAGTAATTTATTTATTCAGTATCATGTAATCAAATGACCAATGGAAAATTTTATAGTCAGTAAAATAATAACCAAATTCATACAAAAGAACAAAAAGTCAAGAATCTTTGAATAGCAATCATAAAAAATGAAGGAAGAAGTGAAATCTGTCAATACTAGATCTCAAACTGTAATACAAAGTATTAAAAGTTAAAATTATTTGTTACTGGTTAAAGGACAGATTGATCAGCGTAATAGGCTGTGTACCCAACATTCAGAAGCAAACAAATGCAGTTATATAATGTTTGTTAAACCCAAAGAATCTAAAAGACTAATAATTTGCAAAAAATTCTGGGAAAAACTGAAAAACAGTCTGGAAGAAATTGGATCTAGACTAACACCTCACATCTTATACCAATGCAAGTTCCAAATGGACACTTGACCAAAATATAAAAGGTCATATCAAAAACAAATTAGAAGAGTGGGGAAGAAATTTTCTTTGAGAACTACAGACAGGGAAAGATTGTTTGATTTAATCAGGTGATAGAGAAGATAATACAAGCATATGAACAGGAAATTTTAAAAGGAAGAAATCCAAACTATCAATAACCGTATGAAGAAGTTTTCTTCATCACTCATTAGAGAAATGTACATTAAAGCACCTTTGAATTTCCACTTCATCATAAACGACAAAGGACAAATGTTGGAGAGACTTCAGGGAAACAGGTGCACTAGTGCACTGTTGGTAAAGCTGTGATATGCGCCAATGGTTCTGCAAAGTAATTTGGAATTTCAATACGTTCCTGAAGCGTGCATGCATTTGGACCCAGCTGTACCACTACTGGGTCTCCAACTGAAAGAAAGAGGAAAATGAGATATATGTAGTGATGGAGATATATATTTTCCAATAACTAAGTTAATTAGACAATTGGAAACTAAGGGATTGTCCACTATTGGAGAATAGCTAAACATATATCAATGAAATGATAGATTATTATGCCATAAGAAATTACTAAATGAACATTTTAGGAGAAAACTGAAAAGACCTAATAAACAGATACAGAGAATTAGCAACAAGTATGCAGAATTTATAGAACAATCTATACAATGATAACATTATAGAGAAATACAACTCTGAAAGACTTTGGAGCTCTGATCAGTGCATTGATAAGCCATGAGTTCAAAAGAATAAGGATAAAACATGCTGTTCACCTGCTGCCAGAGAGGTGATGAACTTGAGATGGAGAGTGAGTTATATTTTTGTGAACCTAGTCTGTGTGGGAATTTGCTTCACTAGACTATATATGTATGTTTTCAGAATTTTATTTAGGGAGAATATGGTTATTTAATTAATGGGAGTGATGAAGTAGAAGGGACAGATTATTGTAAAAAGATAGGTATTTGAAAAATAATTTTGCATAGCAATGTCATCAAAGTCACCAGGTTTTGAAAAACTTTGCACCAAAAATTAAGTCCTCAGAATACTTAAATATTGATTATGATTTTTAAGTTATAATAAAACTATGTTGAATTATTTTAAGATTGGTATGTGTGGAAATTGAAACAAATTCTTCTAAAAAGCTAGTGAAGCACAAAGATGTGTCTGTTATGTTATCTCTTTATGAAATGTTAGAAAAAAATTTCCATGACCGAATTGGAAGGAGAGCTTGGCTTATCATTGACTAGCAAAGATTAACCAAGGCTCTGGATTCTTTTGAAAGGATAATCCTTCCAAGTCTAAAATAGAGTCCAACTGTCTGTGGGGTCAAGGCAGGGAGCATCTCCGTGTAGTGCACCCTTATAGATTTTATCAGATGGCAGCAGGCAGGGAGAAGACAATGGTGGGGGTGAGATTTTTATCTCTTCCTCCCATACCTTCCTTATTATATTAGTCGTGGAGTCTTAAAAGAGAACAATTCACCCACTATAAGACACAATATCTAGCAAGGAACAAAAATTTTCCTAGGAAAATGTAAGCATAAAAAAGTAGCATTTAAGGTGGGAAGTAGCTTCAAAGATCACGACACTAAATAACTGATGATGAAGCCAAACATGGATTCCAGGGAAAATTAACCTTGGCAATTGGGAGTTGACCCATGACAAAGAGGAGATCCAAAGCAGTCAAGTGATCAGATTGATCAGGAGACATGCTGTTCCACTGATGAAAGAAGAGGGTGGAAAGAGGTAGCAACATATAGATGTCACAAGAAAAGAAATAACCTCAGGGCTCCATAGTATCAGAGGCATGAGTTTTCTTGGTCAAATGGGCTTCCTACTTTAGTGTCTCACCACCAGTATCCCTTAAGTATGCACTAACTCTTTTTATTATGTGTATTCATGGGAGAGTGAGCCCTAGGTTTATCTTAGTAAAGTAAATAAATGTCTTTGCTTTGAAGTAATACATAAAGATCCTCGTAGGTCATACAATGACTTAGAAAATCACATATTATCTATGTTCTATTGAATATTTATTTGTTAAATATTTCCCAGTTACTTTTTAATCTGGTTCAAGCCACACTCACAGAGTTGCAGGCCAAAATGCAGCTCCCAAGAGGCATGTTTGACACTTCTGATCTATGCAGTGATGGGCAGCTAGATGAGTGGTTCATTGATCTGTACATATGTCTTATACAGATACTGTATATGACTATTTAACTGGACCCAGAATTGAACATGAACATCAACATGAAAGAATGGCCATGATGTTGTTCTGGAAGTTTTACAGCACTTTCAACTCTCTGTAGCTGCTTCTTAACTCAAAATGTCATCAATTAAACATAAATGCCTTTCTGATGCTGCTTTGTGATTTCAAATCCTGTCATTTCATAATCTAAAAAGCATCAAAACTGTCACCCATAGGGCAATGGAGAGACATAAGATGAGCATGAGTAGGTTATAGAATATCACCAATAAAGAATTTAGTACAAGCCACAGCATACAACGTCATCAAAGAAAGGTAGGAGTAGAAAGGGAGGCAGACTAAGGGTGGAATAGGAGTGAGAGATAACTTATGACTTGCCCGTGTACCCCAGGGATACCTAGGCAGTGTCAAGAGTTCTGATGGGAAAGTCTCCACTGTGTTGGGTTTATTTTCTGTGAAAGAACTATGAGATGTCATAGTTGAGTTACACAGAATGAGATCATGCAGATGCATTGAAATCAGAGGCACTGTAGAGTGGATCTATATTAATGAGATTAAAAAGAAAAATGCCTCTTACTGCTAGCACGAGCATGGTGCCATGGACCCCTTCTCAGAATAATATTTTAAATGAATAAAATGCATAAGATTGTACAGAATGGCTATTATTAGAATACAACTTTCAAAACTTTTTTTAAAAGTCCATAAGCTGATTTGAATACAGATTGAAACACACTATTTTCATTTTATTTTTTTCATGTTTTTCCCTTTTGTTCTGTTTCTTCTTTCACAACATCACTAATATGGAAATATGTTTTACATGGTTGCACAAATATAACCTATATCAAAATTGCTTACCGTCTTAGGAAGGGGAAAAAAAGGAAGGGAGGGAGAAAATTTGAAACTCAAAATTTCGTAAAAAATGAATGCTAAAAATCTTTACATGTAATTGAAAAGATACTATTTTTAAAAGTTCATAAACTGCAGATTAAGAATCCCTGCTTAGAAAACTACAACATTGTACCACACAGACTGAAAGGGCATGTACGGATTGCGTTCTATACTTTGGAGCTGGTGTTCAGATCAGGGAGACCAAGACCATGGATCCACTGATATAGATAGTTATGAGTCAGTACAGTATAGTGGAGATTATTCAAATAAGGAGACCAAGGTTTAACTCCTGGTTCTATTATCTACTAACTATGTGACCTTGAGTGACTCTTATACACTTAGTTTCCTGATATATAAGATGTTTGCCCTGCTAATCCCACCAAAGTGTGACAAAGAACACATGAAAAAACATAAAGGAAAATACGATAAAAACGATAAAGCAGAATACCAATATAAGGCATTTATTGTCCCTATATGACTGATGCCTAGTGACACTAAACAATTCGAAAATAACTTATCAGAATTGATTTAGAAAATCACAAAAGTTGTAAGCCTTAAGGGACCTCAGGGCAATCCAGTCCACTTCCTCATTTTAGAAATAAGAAAAAAGGCTCAGCGCACTTGAGCGTCTTGGAGAGCTTAGGTGCCTTTAATTTACATGTGGCTCATTCTCTCTTGTCCATACTAACGGAATAAGTGACAACACAGATAATATAAAATCATTACTTGGAGAAAGATGATTAATTTTAATATTAGCCTAAGTATAATATAATTAAGGAGCTAATTGTCCAGCAAAAATAATTTACATTGCCTGTGCAAACACTGACTGGACAGCAGGGGGAAGCAACATGCAAGTTATGCTCCATAGGACGTAATTTCCAGGTAGAGAAATAAACAGAGAATGATTCCTGGGATACCCAAACATCTAGGGTATGTTGTATGATAAGATGAAAATACGCGCTTTTAAAAGAAGCTGAAATGCAATCCCCATTGCATCCTAATCTCCAGTGTTACAACTGAGGACTGCTGCAGCAGAAAAGCGAGAACTTACTCATCAGTCTAGCATTCAGTGACCAAAGGAGTCTGGACAGCAAAGCCCCAAAAAGAGAGGCGAAAACAGAAGGATATCTCTCAATCCTGCTGGTGGAAAATCATTCTTTTTACTCCATCTAGGCTATTCTGGTACTCGCAGTAAGAAGCATTTCTCATTGCTGTGATCGATCACTGCTGGTACGTGGTAAAAAGCATTTCCCCCCCTTGCTTTCTGATAGGTAAAAATAGGGTCTTTGTAGTCCATCAGTGCCCCTATGGTAAAACACAGCATCTAAGTTTCATCATCCCTCCATTCCCACCTTGCCACTCTACCTTTTTTCAATTCCCTAGCCAACAAAGCCATGGGGAAAATCAGCAATGAAGGCAGAAATCAATGAACTCACAGGTTCTTCTACGAATAGAAGTTGGTAACTGGAAACAGGCAGTGTAAGTACTTGTGACTTCATTTATCTACCTGCTATTTATGCTGCATTCTGTTTTATTTAGATATCCTAGATCAGCTAGGTGGCCCAGTGGATAGAGCACTCAGTCTGGAGTCAAAAAGACCAGAATTCAAATTCAGTCTCAGACATTTAAGGGAATAAGCATTTATAAAGGGAATACTATTTTCCATGTACCACACTAAGCACTTTATAAGTATTATTTCCTTTGACCCTCAAAGCAATCCTGTGAGGCAGGTGCCACAACTATCCCCATTTTACAGTTGAGGAAACTGAGGCAGACAGGGGTTAAGTGATTTGTCTAGGGACACAGAGCTAGCAAGTAGCTGAGGCCACATTAGCATTCAGGTCTTCCTGATTCCAGAGCCAACATTCTATCTACTGTGCTACCTAGCTCCTTCTAACATGGCATAGTCGATAGAGCACTGGGCCTGAAGTCAAGAAGAGACCTAGGTCTCTTACTGTCAAATACCATCTCAGACACTTACTACAAATTTGAATTGAGCAAATATTTCTCTGCAATTCAATTTCTTCTTCTACAAAAATGGGTCCTTTCCAGTGCTAACTGATCATGGGTCTCTAGGGAACTGTCTCCTTACTAAGATTTAGAAGATTTGGATGTAAATTGCAAAAAAGGATGAGATGTCTTCTAAACCTTCATCTTAAAGGTCCAGCCTTGATCAAAGCAAACACAACCTTGTGGGAAATGGAACAATGAGTCCCTTTGTCATTCTCCTCTAGTAAGGGGAGAAGATAAGGTAACAGGGGTATGTTAAAAAAGAGAGGCTGAGAAAGAAAGAATGAGTAAAAATAAGATGGAAGGAAATTCACAAATGGTAACTATAACACTAAATGTGAATGGGATGTTTATGGCAGCTCTCTCTGTGATGGCAAAGACTTGAATATTACAGGAATCCCTGTCAATTGAGCAATGAGTTGAGCAAGTTGTGGTGCATGGTTGTGATAAAATACAACTATGCCATAAGAAATGATAAGCTCCCAGAAGGACATGGAAACTCTTGCACAATATGGTGAAGAGTAAGGTCTGCAGAATCAAGAAAACATTGTACATAGTAACAGCGATATTGCTTTAAGGATGACTGGAAGTGACCAAGCTATTTTGACTATTATAAATATGCAAATTAAAAACAAAGGACATATAAAGAAAGGCATTGTCTAGATCTAGAGAAAGAACTGAAAAATGGAAGTATGTATAGAGAAATTTTACACACACACACGTACATATATGTTTGTGTATGTGTGTCTAATGATAGTCATCCCTGGGGAAGGAAAAAAATATATGTGATAACTTTGTTGTATATGTAGAGGAACTAACAAGTTGTACATGGCAGGTTTTCAGTTTCCTATGCAGTCATCTTTTTTATTGTAACGTATTATGGAAATGTTTGAGTTTTTTTCCCATGAATTGAAAATAAAATACATTTATTATAAAACAAAAGAATGTACAGGATGAGGGCAGGGAGCATTTAAAGAAGCAGAAAAGTTAATGAGGAAGGGAGGGAAAATTCAGGTGGGAAACTATAATCCCAGAACAGCAGCTTATCTAAGTAACAATCAGCTTAAAAATATCCACCACTCAAGAGAAAAGGAAAATTTAAAAACCCACAGGAATCTGACCAAAATAGGGTAACGTGAAGCTAGTGCATATATGAGTAGCAGTAAGACTCAAAGAAGATAGTTGCCATGGTGGTACATGCCTGTAATCTCTGCTGCTGGACAGGCTGAGTTGATGGATTTTTGGAGCTTGAGAACTCTAAACTTCAGTAAGGCTAAATCACTGGGGTACCCTGACTAAGTCCAGCTCCAAGATAATGAGTCATGGGAGCTGAGAGGTCAGGATGCCTAAGGAGGGACAAACAAGCCCAGGTCAAAACTCCCATGCCAATCACTATTGGGGTCCAGATTGTGGACTCTACTTACAACTAAGGAGATGAAAGAAGGAAGGAAGGAAGGAAGGAAGGAGGGAGGGAGGGAAGGGGAGAGATATAGGAGAAGGAGAACAAGAAGAAGGAGAAGAAGAAGAAAAAGGAGGAGGTGAAGGGGGAGCAGGAAGAGGGGAGGATGAGAAAGGGGGAAGGAAGAGGGGGGAGGAGGGGGACCAAGAAGATGTACTTCCCAAAATTCAGGGAAAGGTAAAAAATGCTACTCTCTAAAATTGAAACTAGAAAAAAAAGCAACACAAAATGCATGAGATCAGTTATCTATGGAAACCTTCCCAGAAAGTAATCACCTAAGAAAAGACAATTTATAAATGTGACCATAAGACTATCAAGCATCTTTTGACTCCCAGCTAAAATGTAAGAAGGTTGTTACCATTTAAATAATGCCATGTCCATCACAAATTATGTTATAATAGTGAAAGCTTTTGATGACTGATAAGAAACATTGGGAAAGCAGAGTTGTATGGTAAACATTACCTACAGTAATGTGCAGAGGTGAGGAAACCCTGACCAGCCCACATAATATTCTAGTATTCTTTATAGGCTGAAAGCCCTAAAAATGAGATAGGAAACATCAAATTCTTATCGTTTGGTTAACAGGTAAGCAACAACAGCATATGATAGTAGCAACAATACTGACTAACCTTTATATAGTGCTTACTCTGTACAAAACACTAGGCTAAATACTTAACAAATATTATCTCACAACAATCCTGGGAAGTAAAAATTGTAATTTTCCCCATTTTACAGATGAGGAAACTAAGGCAAGCAGTGATTAAGTGACTTACTCAGGATTAAGTATTTGATTGAACTCAGGTCTTCCTGGCTCAAGGCCCAGGAGACATCATCTAATTACCTCTACTCTAAATCTATATTTACCAAAAAAAGCTCTTAGTCTTAATCTTTTTTTTTTACAAATGAATAGTTCTACTGATAAAAGTACTAGCACACCAGAAGATGTGTCTTATTCCTATCAATAAGTATACTTCTTAGGGTTTATCTGTCAGTTTGTTAAGTATTTAATCAATGTAGCTATCTCCCCCTTAAATGATCATCAAGCTGGTATTAATGGATAAAATCAAATTTCTAAATACGCAAAGCAACAGAACAGATCTTGGACCTGAGATGTTACCGCCAAAGGTATAAATACCTCAGTCAGAATAGCCAGTCATCCTCCACCTGTATTTTTAAATATAGAAGATGGGTGTCCAAATATAATAATATTTTAATTTATTTATTTTTTAATTTATGAAATTAAAAAAGCATTTCCATAACATCATATAATAAAAGCCGTGATTGCATATGGAATTGTAAATCTATTACTTACAATTTGCTATTCTTTTTAAATATATAATGAAGTCACAGTATATCCCCTTTTTCCTTTCTTTTTTTTAATTTAATCTTCCTTTTTTTTTAAATTTAAACATAATGATATGTCTAGCAATAGCATGAAGTAGTAGATAGAATGCTAGGCCTGGAATCAGGAAGACCTGTGTTCAAATCCTACCCTTGATACCAAAGGTTTAGCCTTGAGCAAGTCACTTAACCTCTGTACCTTAGCAAAGTCCCTTGGCCTTATGTACTCAAGGTACAGCTCTAATAAGGAACTGGAAGAAAATTCAGCTCCTCATGAAAATAAGCAAAGATAAGAAAAGCTTCCAAATTACAGCACTTCTATAGTATTTAAGTGCTAAGGTTTGAGTTCAAAATGGTACATGCCAGGGTACCCTCCCATTGCTAAAGGCCAAGTATTCAATGAGCACCTTTGTAAGCAAAGCATTGCCCTAGAACAGGAACTCTTAAACATGGATTCCTAAGGATTCTAGTCATAAATTTCAGGGAATCTGTAATCTTGGAAAATGTATTTTTATTGTCACCGATTTTGATCTTTTTTATAATTTTCTGTACTTTATGTATTTAAAAAACTTTTGACAAAAGTTCCATAGGCTTCATCAGAGGTCAGTGATATAAAGTGGTTAAGAATTTCTGTGTCCGCAATTTCTAAGGTCTAAATCAATGGTGTTACTTAGTAACAATTAAACAGTATCCCAACAGGGATATTCCATCTGTCATCCTACTCTTTTTCCTCTCCTCTCTCTTATCCTTTTCTCTGGGTTAGTAATTTGCTAAAGAGCTAGAGGTCAAGACTGAGAAGGGAAGAGAAAAGGTTTACAGGACAATTCCTACCCACATGATCCCAATTTCTTTCCCTTAACCCTTCTTCAGTTCCTGAGGAAAGCATTCACAAAGAAAAGTATAAACATTGTAATGAGAAATCACATATTTCAATTATTTATCAATAAAATCTCAATGGGTTTAATTATTTAATTCAAAGACCACATACATGCACTTGTTTCCAAGAATGGATGTATCAATGATATTTTCTTTAGATGACTGTCCAAAGTAGAATTACAATAGGATATTTTGTTCTGCAACAGCTGTTCTAGCCAGGTCTTCAGTATTTTTTCCCAAAGCAAAAGCCTTTATCAAAAACTTTTTAAAGTTAAAAAAAGATCAACAGCAGAAATTTGTGCAGGAAACTGAATCAACGTCCCAAATCCCCCTCAAGGGGCTAAGAACAATTTTGGTAACCTGTTTGGCATTCTGCTTTCTCATAGATAAATACAGTTTTGTTACAGAAAAGAGACTTCTTTAACATGCTGACTGGTCTTGGGCAAGTCACCCGTCTTCCTGGACTTTAGCGATCTCAGCTTGTAGCATTTGGGATAAACGACTCCTGAAGTTCTTTTAGGGAATTAGGATACTATTCCTCATTACCGTTACTGGTAATATTCATCATTATTGTGTAATGTCAGTGTAATAGAGAAATCTGAGTGAAGAAAGCCCCCCTACCAAGACAAACGGACCCCTGCTCTACAATGCACAATCTTATGAGTTTTCCTGGTACTTGACCAAGGTCCCACAGCCACTGTGTATCAGAGGTAAGACTTTTAAACTCAGGACTTCCTTTCTCCAAGACTGGCCCTCTATCTACTCTGTGACACTGTTTTTCCTATGAATCAGTTTCATAAATTCTATTCCTGTTTAGTTGTTTTCAATCTTGTCCTACTCTTTGTGACCCCTTTTGGGTGTTATCTGGGAAAAGATACTGGAATGGTTTGCCATTTCCTTCTCCAGCACATTTTACTGATGAGGAAACTGAGGAAAATGGGGTTAGAAGACTTGCTCAGGGTCACACAGATAGTATCTGAAGCCAGATTTGAATTCAGATCTTCCTGCCTCCAAGCCTAGAATTCTATCTACTGAGTCACCTAACTGCCCATGAATTCTAGTACTACATATTAATTAGTATTGCAACCAAGTAAATCAAACTTTGGGGCACGTAATTTTTAGAAACTACATTCTATCAGAGATGTCAGGTCATTTTTTTACATAATCAAAGAAACCTATAACTAACCAAGTAAATAAGTTATTACAAAGAGCTATGTTTGAGAAAGTCTTGCTCCCAAGAGATATCACCAGTAATCAGTCATTCCCTTTAAAATTTCATTATTCAACCATTCTAAGTAACACAAGCTCTTTCAAATGAATAACTAAAGACAGCAAATATAATGAGGCATAATGCAAGTCATCCGTGGAAAATGTGTTTTGCACAGTTCTTTTACTTCTGTGGTTCAAATAAAGGGAAAATACAGTTCTATTTAAGCTCAGTCATAAATCTGAAAAACAACAAAACAACCTTTTGATTTTCCACATTCCTGGATGCTCACCCAAGAGCTAAAAAAACTTTCCTTAGATTTATCATCACATTCAAGAAAAAGGTCTATGACCCTGCTCATGACTGCTAAGACACTTCAGATATCTGGGCTTCTTACCAAAGCAAGAGTTGGCAAAGCCATACCACCTGCATCCGTGGTACCCTGCGATCCACCTGCCTCGGATGCTGGATGCAAAACTCAGGGTGGTGCCTGAAAGGCAAACCAGCATGTCACTGATGCTGATGTTCAACAGAAGCATGTTCACAGGATTTCGAAGGACTTTAAACTTGCAGAAGAGGACAAGCACAATGAAGTTATTGATGATACCCAAGATAAGGATTAAACCAAGAAATACTGCCGTGACCGTATGGCCTGTTCTAGAAAGGCCACTTCTTTGCTTCTCCTCAGAGTCAGGCAGCAGAGGCCCAAAGCTCAGGTTTGCTGTCAGATTAATACTCATTCTGGACACCAGATGGAGAAGAGAAATCCAGTAAGGAAAAATACTTTTTCAGTTGCCACAAAAAAAAGTTAAAGCCTTCCACTTTTTACTCTAAGCATTAGTCAGTCTGAGAGTGATAGGTCCACAAATAGTTCTCATGAATAGGATCAAAGCTTTTGTTTAATCTTTGTACCTGGTTTCAGGAGTAGCCTGAAAGGGGCCTGCTTTTTATCTTGACTTATTAGAAACCATGACTGAGCAATTAAGCAATCAGGAGACACAGAGAAGGCTAAGTGTTCAAATGCTTCCTCGTGAGGCTTCTTTCCTTATGTTGAAGAGAGTTTCTCAGTGAACCATTATTACAAATGGAAACATCCAACATCATTTCCTCATGGCAAAGTATCCTAAAGAGATGAAAGAGGAAGGGAAGAAAAGATGAAAATTAAAATGTCCATTTCCATACCATGACAGGACATCTCAGTCATAGCTTGTTTTATAATCTGGAAATGTGACTAATAAGATTCTTCAAGGTTTTTGCATTTGCTACAACATGCTTGCACACACATGCATGCACACTTGAAAAGGATACAAACATTGAGAAGCCATATGATGTAACAGGGAGAATTCTGCACTTGAATTCAGGAGACTTTGGTTCAAACTTTGCTTTTGACACTTACGTAATGCTGCAGAAGTCATTTAAATTCTTAGAGCCTCAGTTTCCTCATTTGAATGTAACTAGGGCATGGAAAATTCAAATATGCCCCATATCTCTGCTACATGTCAGATAAGGAAAATAATATTTACTCTTCCTTACAGGATTGTTTTGAGAAAGATTCTTGACAAGCCTAAAAGGCAAATCTTAAAGGACTCTACAAATATGAGTTGTTAGTATTCAATTAGTGCAGCTAAGGTGGCACAGAGTTCCAGTCAGGAAGATTCATTTTCCTGAGTTCAAATTTGACACTTCCTAGCTATGTGACCCTGAGCAAGTCACTTAGCCCTGTTTGCCTCAATTTTCCCATCTGTAAAATGACCTAGAGAAAGAAACGGCAAACCAATCTGGTATCTGTGCCAAGAAAACTCCAGATGGGGTTAACATGACTGAAATGACCAAACAGCAGTATTCTATTAACTTGATATTGCCGTCATCCGCCATGATCATACAGGGAAACAGGAGCTACATAAACCATGAAAATGGAATTGAACTACAGAACAGATCATTTCACCCAACTGTCTCATTTTACAGATGAGGAAACTGAGGTCTAGAGAGGTAACGTCATTTTTCACATGATGAATAAGTGTCAGTCCCCAAGCATGGATCAAGTCTCATCTTTCAGTCTAATGCCATGCCACTCTGAATGTGGCTGAGAAGTCTTCTTTTAGACTCAGTTTCATAGACATTACTTGATAGATTATTTACTCACTTAGATTTCTGATTAATCTTTTTGCCCCCTTGCTGCTTTTTTATTTAGTCAACAAATGTCTACAGAGCTCATCATTGCAATAAATTTGGTGTCTTGGGATCATAGATTTAGACTTGGAAAGGATTTTAAAGATCATCTAATATAACCCCCTTTTTCAAATTTGAAAAAAAGTGGATCTCAGAAATTCTGACTTGTCTACAGTCAAACAGACAGCAAATCAAAGAGCTGAGTCCTTGGATTCCAAATCCAGCACTCTGTCTGTTGCATTAATCACAAGATCCATATTCATGTCCTGTCTCCACTAGGTACTACTATCTGTTAGGCTTTGAACAACACGTGATCTCTCTAAAACTCACTTTTCTCATCTGTAAAAATAGGAAAATATTTCTACTAACTAGTAGAGGTTTACTACGAAGAAAGCACTTTATGAACCTGTAAAATATTGTATAAATATAAAGAATCATATGACTGTGTTCAAGGAACTGCACTACACTTTTCTTCCTATTCACTAAGGGTTTTCACCAAGACTCAGTGCTTTGGCAAATGCTTTTTTTCCTTTCTACATGCTTGCTGATCTTGGTCATTCGTTGTTTTAAATTAACACCTGCCTGCATCCGACTCTCAAATCCAAACTCTCATTAATCCCATATATTTGTTGACTTGGTATAAATGAAATGAAAAAGATGACTTTTCATATTGGCTATCATACTCTTTCTACCTTTGAAAAATAGAAGGCTTATTGGACTTCTTTTATTTTGTCTAATAAAGAAAGTTTTCATTAACAAATTATCAACATCGAAGCTATTGCCTAAAGTTAGTTTTTCCTTTTTAATAACTTATATCTTGAGTTGCCTGTCAATGTAAATTTAAAATATACATATATATGAAAATTTATAAATTTATATATGTACACTTATAATATACATCTACATATTATCCAAAGTTTTGCACTCCTGGGAAATAGATTACTAGAGATAAAACACGCTTTACCTGAGCTAGATGGACCAGGGTAAAATATCAGGTTTGAAGTCAGGAAGATTCATTTTCCTGAGCCCAAATCTGGCCTCATGTACTCACTAACTGTGTGACCCTGAGCAAGTCACTTAACCCTACTTGCTTTGGTTTATTCATTTGTAAGAACTAGAGAAGAAAATGGTGAACCACTCCAGTGTCTTTGTCAAGAAAATCCCAAAGTGGGGTCACAAAAAGTCAGACACAACTGAAATGACTGAACAACAGCAACCTTACCCAAAGCAAGTTACACAAAATATCAAAATGTTTAAAAATAAATGTTTTGCATTGTCTGGCTATTTTAATTAAAATTTTCATTGTGAACTTTTAATTCTGAATTGTTTTACTATTATGAAAACTAGCATCACCATTTCAAACTTTAATAGACATAGAAAACTTTTATACAATAAAGCTCTTGTTAAAAGCAGCATTTTGAAAGATAGTTGGCATCACTGCTGTTTCTGAAAACATATTCTGGGCCTTGGCCTTTAACCTCTCTTGAATTTAGGAATGACACAATATCTACCGAGTTCCAGATCTGCTAGTTGAACTTACTCACAAATCACAATTGGTTCTTGATCTGGCAATGAAAGGCCAGTATAGTAGACTTTACATCTTTGAATTTACCTGTGCTATAAAATTAACATAGTAAGATACTTTTTTATTTAGATACCTTCTTTTTCTCTTCCATCATGACTGCTACCATTCTGTATTTTCTAATGAGCTGGAAACTTATGGGACACAGAGATGTTCACTCAGAAGTAAATCAGAATTATCTTGAATGTAAAAATGTTTTCCAGAGGTTCAAATGTTTATATTTAAAGAGTAATCTGGTGTTTCTATAGTACAGGGTTGGTATTATTCAAGGTCCTGCTACCAGTCCACTACCTTTGAGTCCATGTTTACAACTAGCAACCTATGCTTAATAAAAACATATCATGGGATCAGCTGAGCCAAAGGCCCTGTATGGGCCAACACATACAACCTACCTGTTTGTCTCTGTCTCCCTTTATCCTTTTTTCTCTGTGTCTCTCCTCTCTCTGTCTCTCCTGCCTATTTCCATGTCTCTCTGTTTCTCCCTTCCTCCCTTCATCTCCTTCTGTCTCTGTCTCACTGTCTCTGTCCCTCACACACATTTTCTCTGTGCCTATGTGTCTTTCTTAGTCTTTCCCTCTCTCACAAGCACACTCTTTGTCTCTGTCTCTCTCCCTTTCTGTCTCTCTCCCTGTCTTTCTGTCTCTGTCTCTATGTCTTTCTGTATCTTGCTCTGTCCCTCTGTCTCTGTCCCCATCTGTTTCTCTCCTTCTCTTTCTGTTTCTGCCTCTCCACCTCTCTGCCTCTCTCCCTCTGTCTGTCTGTCTCTCTCTTGCTTGAGCACACACACACACACACACACACACACACACACACACACACAACATGTAAACTCTGGAAAATTGTATCCCTTCTTAACTGGGTCAAAAAGTACTTACTTTCCAATTGTCGGTAAGCCTTTCTGCCCTCTGATCCCAGGTCACTTTGCAAGCTGATACGGCATGCTTCTCGTGCTCTTCACTTTGGGTTATTCATTCCACTCTCCCTCTGTCCCTAACACGTTGAGGTTAGCAATCAAAATTTTTAAAAGGCAGACTTCACTGTTGTATTCTGCCCCCAGTTCCACCTTCCTGAAATCAGGTGAAAAGGACAAAGAACCAAAGTGGAGATTAGCAAATAAGAGTCCGACAAGAGGCCAAATAACAATGTTCTGTCCCCTCCTGCCTTGCTCCTTGCTCTGCAGCAGCCTCTCTGCAGCCTGCTTTGAGGGCTGTAGGCAGCTTGACCTTTGTCAATTTTTCCCCAGCGTTAGGTTTAATGAGCCTTCCCCTCTACTGCCTTTCTAACTCCAATATGGGAGCCCCTGCATACTCCTTCTCTATCTTTACTAGTGCTTGCTACTCTGGACAGGGACCGACTCCACCCCGCCCCACTCCCAATGGAATTGGCTGCTTTCATGCCAGTATCCCCAAACCCTCCTTCTGAGTATCGTCACCCTCCCCCACTTATCACTAGAGAGCTGTCCAGCAGCTTCCCCTGAAGGGCCCTCTGAAGTATGGACAAGTGTAAAATCGGTGGCTTTCTTCTCTCCTCTGGTACCAGAGGTAATACATATCTTTCCTGTCCATAAGTTCTCTACGTCAGGAGTTTGTAGGGAAGGGGAAAGGAGTTGGGGAGGTGTGTGTGTGTGTGTGTGTGTGTGTGTGTGTGTGTGTGTATGTGTGTGTGTGTGTTTTCAATTTCTTTGACAATCTGGTGAAGCCTACGTACCCCTTCTAAAAATAACATTTTTAAAATTAATAAAATAAAACATATAAGACAATGACTAAAACCAATTATATTAAAAATTATAAAAATATTTTTAAGCTAGCTTACAGACACCAGTTTCAGAACCCTTGCAGATTCTCCCTACCAGTTAGGTAGAAGATAACACCAGAGTTTTGAGAGACAGTGAGCAATTCAAGTGTACAGGGACACTATCTGCCCTGAAAAGAGGAGGCCACTTTGAGTATAGTTAGTTCATAAGACTGAGAGCTAGAAAGGACCTTAGAGGTCATTTAGCTTCCCACTACTATTTTACAGAAAAAGAAACTGGAGCCCAGTAAGGTTCAATTCCACCACCACTGAGCAAGCACCTATAGTGTGTCAGGCAGAGGTTAAATGCCTTACAAAGTGTCACACAGATGATAAGTGAAAGAACAAGCACATTCTCTGTGTTCCAGTCCTTATGAATGCATTACCTCACTGAAGGACAGTGGCTTCTGCAAAGAGGTTTTCTTCATTGAGGAGTGATATTAGCCTTATAGGGGTTCTTCACAATCTGTGGGTCCCTTTTTATCTCAAAAAAAAGATATATTGCTACAAGAGAAGCTTTTCCCTCTTCTCATCTTCTTAAACAGAACCCAGGTACTCTTAACAGTAGAGATCTAGGCCTTTGTAGAGGTCTAAGTCCTCAAGTGTAATAGAAAGTCAAGGTATTTTTATTTGAATTCCGCCACCCCCTCAAAAAATGGTCTCAGAAGTTTGGATTTTATGATGTGAGCAATAGAATATGAAATAGGCAACAGTGTGTGTTATAATCCTGTAGGGATGCATATCTGTGTGCCTGCTTTAAAGGAGTGAACTTGGAAATGGCTTACTATTTTACATATAATTTGCATATATTTCCATATCATATTCAAAGATCTGAACTCCAAATATGAGATTACTGTGAAATAAAAATAATTAGAGCAACTTATGACAATTATAGTGATTATTTTCTTTTCTGTTCCTGGCTGACAGCCTTTTCACCCAGTTATAGAAACCTTGCACCAAAAAAAAAACTGTACAGTAATTTTTACAAATGCGACTAGAGTATCTGTATTGTTTTCACTGTTGCTCTGAGAAGGAAAACTGTGATGATCAGCAAAGTAATCCCAGCCTCAAGAAAACATACATATTCTAGGAAACAGGTTAAAGCAGGGAGTAAGTGTGGGGTGGTGGAAAGATCACTAGACTAGAAGTCAGAAGTGTCTGCAGAAATTAGATGTCATATAATTAGAACGGGGCTTTAGAAGTCAGACATTTCCCACACACCTCTACATTTTGTTTAATAGATGAGGAAACTGAAATCCAAAAGTTTCACTAAGATCAAGGAGTGAATCAAATGAGGAGAGGGGTGCGGGGAAGAATACTGAAGTAAAAAGAATGAATTAAAAGGTGACGTTTTGTCCCATAAATCTTTAGGGTGCATATTCCAAAGCCAATATGCAAGACAGAAGTACAACTTTATAGCTAACTAATATGAATTGTCCTAGATTACCCTAAATGCATACTTTAGCTAATCACCAATGTTCACCAATATATTCGGTTAATAGAATTGGTTTTTTGTTTGTTTTTCTTAGAGACAAAATGCTATAGAAAATGGTGAGAAGTTGAGCCTGGGTTCACAAATGTTATACGAGTGGAGCACAAGCTCAACTCTCCCTTCACTGGTAAGGCCCCAAGTACAGGTCGACAATCAGCCTGATTGATAGCAGACCAGCCTAATAAAGGTCAGAGAGCCTCATCACCAGAAGGCTGGTACCAAAAAGCTTTTCCATCTGCTATGGTAAGGACACATTCTTCATCACCTTACAGACTATCCACCCTAACCAAATCACAGTGCTTCTGGAGCTTTGAGATATGTAAAGATAATTCCAAAAAAGTAACAGTCTCATCTTACAGTTAAGTTAGATTGCACTGGGAGTCTTCCATCAAAGACCACAAAATTTTCTCTGACATGGGGAAGGTTCAAGTTTATTTTACATGAACTATTTCAGGATTTTAAATAATAACTTCTGCCAAAGCTACTTGGAAATTTTTGGAGAAGATTAAGGTATTAGAACAAGAGGAGATTAAATTTATGTGGAGATTAAGGCATTAGAACAGTAAAGTTACTATAGAAGTTTGTGACTGAATATGTCACAGTTGTGTGAAGAGCTTGATATGAAAAACAGACATTATATCATGCTTTTGTGAAGGGATGAGAAGGTTTTCCTTCTTGCATGCTTGAGAGGTTCGTGGGAAAACAAAGCCAGAAACAGACATGCAGCTGCAGGGCCGGGGGAGGTTGTTCAACCAGCTACTTCTGTTTCCTTGAAATTCTGTTCAATTCAATAAATATTTATTGAGCACCCTTGGTGCTCTACACAGTAAAATTACACAAAACTCTGCTAGAGTTAATCAAAATAAGGACCATGCAAAGTCACGAACTAGTTTAGATAAATAACTCAGACTATTCTTGTTGCCCAGTAGATTATGGTCTATGCATAGGGAGGCTAAAGTAGTGATCTCTATTGCTTTGCATATGGCAGCTAGGTGGCACAATGGATAGAGTCCTGAGCTTGGAGTCAGGAAGACTCATCAAGCCTCATATCCTAACTAGCTGTGTGACCCTGGGCAAAACATTTAATTGTGTTTGCCTCAGTTTCTTCATCTGTCAAATGAACAGGAGAAGGAAATGGCCAACCACTTTAGTATTTTTGCCAAAGTGTTGTGGTAGGGATGCAGAGGTGAGCAGTTGAAAGGGTATTTATTAAAGTTTGACTTTTCATAAAGAAATGTTAATTTTCATAAGCACAAAATTTCAGATTTATTCTTCTAAGTTCTATCTATCTCAGTGTATCTCTTCCTTGCTTATAATTACATTTCATCAATTCAAGATGCAATTATTAGGCACCCACCATATACCAGACACTGTTCAGACAAAAAACAATGGCACAAAGAAAGACTTGGTAATGCGTTGGTTTTAACCAACATATTTAAAAAGTTAGAGGGAGGACTCCAAGGTATGGGTTGGAATTTCCATGAAAGATTTTTGTAAAAACATAAATATTACACAGGATGAGACGCCGTGTATCACAATATCACAATCTGCATTGATAGAAAGAATATCCACACCAGTAAAACTACAATAACCATGCATTGACATAGAATATAATAATTTATTTAGTAATGTCATATATATTCATATGATCCTCTCTTGAGCCTCGCCAATATCTCTCTACAAGGAGAGGGCAGGGTTGGGTTTTTTTGTTTTGTTTCGTTTTTACTCATTAGAAAACTGAGTCTCAGAGAAGTTAAGTTTCTTGGCCAGTAAGTGTTGATCGCAAGGGTTGACCCTAAGTTCTTCTGAAGCTAAGTCAAATAAATACCATTTCTGCTATGTTACACAACCACACACAGGACCATTTAAAGTTATAAATAACCAGGAAAAAATTGTGACTTTTCTAAATATTCCTTACTGTTACTAGTTCAATACAGAGACTCATTATAGTAATTCCCATCCCTTTGTCCCTCATTCTCTTAACTTAGAAGCCCAAAACATCCCCAAATTATCTGTTTGAACCCAAGAATGCTGAAACTTCACATATATCAAAGCTCCCACTTTCTTTTTTGTCCTAAAGTCAGTCGTATTCAACTCCCTGTTGCAGAGAAATTATGTTGTTTGCTCCCATTCCTAATGATGGAAACACCGTTTTGGCTTTTGTTTGCCTTTCCGGTTATTTTCCCTAAGATTTTTGCTTCCTCATACAGCAGAGAAACCAGAGAGAGAAAGAAACATTATATGCAGTGTGATAATACTGGTCTGTATGAAACCCCTTAATCTGTTTTTTTTTCAATCATGCTGCTTCTCACGTCCAAGCTTTCTTCCTTTTGTCCTGAATAACACCTTAGCTGGGTTTAGTATAAATTGAAATTTCTGTACAGTTACTACCTTAGCAAGCAGCACTTTCAGTGCCCTCCTGATGACAAGTACAAAAATCTTCGTTTGTGTCAAAAACCTATTTGCTTTTCTCTCAGAACATGTAACTTAAATGAGAAGTTTACAAGGCTTTTAAGCAGCTACAATCCAGATGTATCACAGACACCCTGGAAGGACTGGTGCTAATTTTCTCATTTGATGATTAAGGGGACTCAGCCTAAGCAAAATTTTGAAGTAGGAAAACACGTGTTTAAAGACCTTCTTCTCTATTGGTACCCCTTACATTTCACTATCTGTTTCTGTATCAACCAAGAGATAAAAATGGTTATGTTTTAAAACACAGTATTTTTAAAAGTCAAAACAAAACAAAACATTCTAAAGTCTCCAGTTGTACAAAAACAGGACTGGATTTGGTCCTGGGCAGTAATTTGCTGACTTATGCTCAACAATCAACAAAACAAGAAATCAAATCCTGACTTGTAGTTTGCTGATTTTTGAAGTATAAATGCTCACACTGAATGTTTAATAATCAACCCTCACAAGCCAGTTTAGGTTGGATACATCACACTCTGAAACATCTAAATTTCAGAAATTAGTCATTTTCTTTTGTGTAGAGGATCCAGAATAGAATCAGACAAGGTCAGTGTTAAAAAGAGATCTCAGATTCCACCTGATCCAACTCATATCTGAAATAGGGATTCCATCTTGTCATCTGTCCTTTGTTCTCAAAGAGGATCATGACATTGGGAAGGGGATGTCATGACATGGAAGTGAATTTGGATTTAAGTGAGGGAGGGCTGTGCAAAGTCACCAGCCTCACTTTTTCCTCTAAATTCATCTGGGTCCAATAGCAAGATATGAATCGGGACAACAGGAGATGGCCCTGGATGCAGTGGGAGAAGGTGTTTTTTCTTTAAAAAGGGGGAAAATATGGGGATAAGGCCTTTAACATATCTCAGTTTCACTGAAGCAATGGCCATTCAGTGATTTAGAGCTAGGTAAGAAATGAGGCAGAGAATGGACTTTTTTTACCTGGTCATAAGATAGATAGACAGACAGACAGATGATAGATAAATAGATAAACAGATAAAGATAGAGATAGACATATCATATCTACATCTATCCATATGTATGTATATATGTGTGTATATTATATATGTGCATATATGTGTGTACATATGTGTGTGTGTAAATCTGAGAGGCAAAGACCCTCAGGGTTTCTGGGCAAAACAGAGGCAATTGCTATTGACATTCCCTCTGAGCCAGTCAGGGCCCAAACAATTACCAGGTGAGGCTTGGCCTCAAACCTACTGTTAGCCAATCAAAGAGAGTCAAAGTGATTTGGGATTCCATCTACAACATCTCCAACAAGTGGTCATCCATTCTTCTTCCTTTCAATTACTTCACATCACAGAGAAGTCACTAGCTTTCAAGGAAGCCCTTTAAGGGAGTTCTAATTATTAGTTGTTTTTTTCCATATGTAATACTTGTATCAGATTCTCTCTTCTGAAAGGAAAGCCTCAAGTGCAGTACACAGACTTCTTATTCCTACAACCCATTGACCCTATCCAAATAATTTAGAACTTTAATATCTGATATTCTCCATGATAGTCAATGCCTTCCCTTACAAATTTAATCAGCAAGTGTTAGGGTAAGGATAACTAGCTGACAACTTGTTCCTCATTCCCTGCTACATCTGAGAAGACAGATAGGGTCAAAACCCTCATAGATCATAGGAATCATAGATTCCTCCTGGTTCCTCTCTCCTTTTTCTTGGATCAAGGCAGGAGAGGTGACAGCATGCTTCAAACTGTGCTCTCCTAGTGAACCCCATCTACATTTTGACAACCTCTTTCTCCTAAGGGAAATCAAAGTGAATCTTTGTTTAGATCTTAAGGTTCTGCTTGTTTGGAGAGTTGTTGAATCAATTATTTTTTGGAGCTCTTATTTATTTTATTTCACTTCATTTTTAATTTAGGGAATAAAATAGATATTTCCACAACATGGTGCAATTTTTTAAAAAGATGATTGTACATGAAATTACAAATATATTATGCACAATTTACTATTCCTTTCAAATAGATGATAAAATTATCAGGTAAATTTCTTTTTTTTGTTTTTTTTTCCCCTTCACTCCCTCCACATACTAGAGACACAAATTAGACACATTAGATACAAATAGGTATGTGTGTATGTATACATATATACACATATGTATGTACATGTATATATACATATATTAAATATATTGTATATAATATATTGATGCATATATGTATGTATGTATGTACATATATATATAATTATTCTATACATCTATTTATCAGCTCTTTCTCTGGATACAGATAGCATCTTTCTTTATATATCCTTAACAGTTAATTTGGGTATTTATAATAGACACAATAATGCATTTGCTCAAGTCATTCTTAAAACATTCTTAAAATTGTTGAGTCAATTATTAATCTCATTTATAGTCTAAGAAACTCCCATCAATGTATATAATCTCTCTCTCCCACTAGAAATGGGAACATCTAGCTAGTACCTCTGCTGAGTTATCCAATTAGACATATTTGCTCCCCACTCATGGACCACAAATGAAGACATAGGTCTTTTTTTTCTTCTTTTTAATTTTATTTTCATTCTAAATTTAAGCATCACTAAATAAAATGGTTATTTCTCTACACCTAGTAGAACATTAAAAAAGAGACTATATGTGAAACTTCAGGTCTCTGGTATATACAGTTGGCTTTGCTTATTGAGTATATATGGTTGCTTTCAAGTTATACTATTTAATTCTGCTTTCTTCTGGAAAAAATATACATCCTGGCCAGCCATCCTTTATCAAGAGAAAGCACAAAAGTCAATGTAAAGAAAAATTAGCTTGGCACAAGGTGCCGCCTGATGGACAAACAAATGGAAGAGAGAACAGAGTCCTGTGGAGATGGATCAGTTCCTCCACATTCCTGACAATGCATCTAAAACCCAAGTGGAACTTCAGCCACACAAGCAAGCTGCCAGAATTGAGAAGCATGACCTGTACCTTTCTAACAACTCTCAACATCTCTTCTTCTACCTATGGGTATGGGAAGGGAAATTGTACTTTACCGTGTCAACTATAACAGTTCCTATTTCTATCCTAGTCACAGTGACCCAAGCCCCATGGTTTAAGTGCTAAGGTCTTCTACTATTCAGTCCCCAATCCTACTCAAAGTCTTCACTTTGATAATGAACATTATCTCCCAGGAGGTTGAGATTAAACCCTGGAAGATCACCTAGGAGAGGATTCTACCTATGCACCCAAAACTCAGGCTTAGAAAATTCAAAACACTGAGAGTTTTATTTATAAATTGATGGAAATGAACAATTCCAAAAGATATAAGAACTCTGACCAATGCAATGATCAATTATAGTTTCAGAGGATCAGTGGTTATGAATGCCACCCACTTCATGATGGAGGTGATGGACTGATATGCAGAATGAAATTATTTGTTTTGCTTCATTGTGCCTATTTGTTATACGGGTTTTGTATTTATTTTTATTTTTTCTAGGTTGAGGTAGGGGAGTTGAGGAAGAGAAAAAACTCCTTTAAGAGTTTTTTTAATGAAAATATTTTAAAGAGTTAATGCAAACAGGGAAGGCACATCTCAATCCGTAATAAGTAAGGGTGTAAGGTCTCCTCCAGTAACTTACAGTTTCCTTTCTGCCTTCAATAAGGTTCCAATGAAGATGGTCAGAGATTGTGTCCCTACCCAGAGGGCTCCTCCCCATGGTTCCTCTGTCTTCTTACCTTCAGTAATGTCTTCCTTCTGCCACTCTCAGCAAGGATTAGTGATTGTTCCTCCCTGTGCTTAGTCTCAGCCATTGCTCTCTACTGTTCTATTGCAGCTTCTTTGTCCCCAAGTCCCTTCTGCAGCCCCTGCTTCCTATTGCTCAGCCCTCATCCTGCTTTGCTGTGCTTTATTCTTTTCCAGCAGGTGGACCTTTATTAAATAGAAGGAATAAGATGAGTGTACAAATAGTTAAATGTCTGAACCAAATATAAATACTAAAAGAGAGCTAAGTAGTACTCTAGATATTCAAAGATGCTTTACACCTAAACCTAATAACTTCCAAAGATCTAATCCCAATAGGTAGAATGCAAGTATCTTTTCATCCCTTGTACTGGCAGTGCCTGGCACATAGTGTATATTTAACAAATTTTTATTGGTTGATTGCTACTTTCAAATGACCCTGCAAATTTTAGCCCACCAACATGCTGCATGTATTATATATTCCAAAAGCAAATATTTAGTAGTAAACTAAAAATAACTTTACAATTTTTCCCAGTAATCAAAATTTTTCATTGTTCACATTTATCAGTGTGATACTACCAATCTTTCTTTTTGCCATCTATCTCATTAAGATGGGGAAGGAGGGAAGAAAAAGTAGGATAAAAGATTGGCTTTGGATTCAGGAAGACTTGTGTTAAATTCCTGACTTTGGCATGAACTGTGTTAATATGGGTAAGTCACTGAAATTCTCAATGTCCTAGGCCGGTGGTGTCAAATCCAAACAGAAACAGGGCCACTTAACCTTTCATAAGGATCTATTTTTGCCACATATTTACCTAGAAAAAGCACGTACTTACATTGCCTATGTCCTACTGTATTTTTTATGTATTTTGATGAATATTTTCCAGTTACATTTCAGGAGTATTACCCTGTGTTTAATAATTCTGCCCCAGGCAGTTCTCCCAGATTGTCATGCTGCATCTCATTTAGCTGTGCATGAATGTGCCCATATAAAAGTTAATTATAATAACTAGCACTTACACAGTGATTTATTTTTTTTAAGTGTTTTACATATGGTGACTCATTTTATCTTTTTCGTATGGGATAAAATATATTACCAATGATTTACCAATCTGTACTTCTGTAAGGAGTTCCCTTTCTATAAATTCCCTCCACCAATGAATTTATAAGTCTAGATCTTCCATATTACTGTCCACAAAAGTAACTAAAAGAAGGAGGAGGAGGGAGAGAAAGAGAGAGAGAGAGACTAAGAGGTTGTGTGTGTAAATATATAAGGCAGCCAGGTGGTAAAACAGAGTGTGGGATCTGATGTCTGGAAGATTCATCTTTTTCACTTCAAATCAGGCCTCAGATGCTTACTAGCCATGTGACTGTCGGCAATTCATTTAACCCTGTTTGCCTCAGTTTCCTCATCTAGAAAATGAGCTGGAGAAGGAAATGGCAAACCACTCCAGTATCTTTGCCAAGAAAACCCCAAATGAGGTCACAAAGAGTCAGACATGCCTGAAATAACTGAAAGACCACAACAAAATATATACACATGCATATGCATGTGTATATTCACTTGTGTTGTGAGTTTGTATATTGAGAGAGACAAAGAGAGAGAAACAGAGAGAGGGAAAGAGGGAGAGGGCAAAGGAGAGAGAAAGGAAGAGAGGCAGAATGGAAGGATCTGTGGTCTTGAAATTAAGTGACCTATAATAGATTAATTATGTGACTATGGGCATATCACTTAATTTCTCAGAGCTTCTGTTTCCTCATCTTTAATAAGAGGATAGCAATATTTATATTGTTATATGTTGTATCATCAAATATATAATATATTACATTATTATACATAATAATACTCATATTAACTTTGCAGGATTGTTGCAAGAAAAACATTTCATAAACCTTATATGGTATTTTGTCTTAAAATACTATGTAAAGGTGAATTATGGTCTATTGAATTTAATCACACTTTTTCCCCCAAGTAAATATTTTTCATGAAGTTCTAGTTCTAAATATATTGACCATTTTCTGAAATGAAACATTGGTAAAAAATAAAATATATGGCATTTGATAATGATGATGTAATAATTGAGGTAGGTCATGGCTATATTGACTTCCCCTAATATTTGAGTACCACCTTCATTTATGTTAATTGAGTAGTCTCTATCTTCCAATTTATCCACCTGGACCCATCAAACTTACTTTAATGCCCATATGATAGAAGTTTTAATAGAACCCATCTGAGTTCAGTGATTCTCTTTTCCTTTTAATTTTCCTCTCCACTACAATTCAATATTAAATGGTAAAGCCTATTCATGGAAAAAGAATGAAAGAAAAGACATATTATTTGAGAGAGAAGGGACAAAGCTGCCTCATATCTCACCAACAGCAAAGTGGTATGGGCATTTATTTGTTTGTTTTAACCTATAGTAAAATATATTTTCTAAGACTGAAGGGAGCACATCATTTTCCTTTACTCTAGGTGGCAGCATTCACCTGGATTCCACTGGCTAAGAAACAAGACTCCAAACTAGTAGTGACTCAAGTCTTATCCTAAGTCCTGTCTGCCTTTGGCATCTTGCTGTGAAACATAAAATCAATGTTCCTGAGCAGACATTTGTCAAAGTCCTTGTGCGTGAGCATGGAGGATTTCTTCCACCTGAATAAACACAGTAATTCTGATAGCACATTCTGTGGGCTGAAGAATCAACATCATTACAGTAAATACCACGACTAGACCATGGTCCACCTACCAGCACCATATGAAGAAGAGGTTTGATGGTCATCCTGCTAATTCAATCAATAAAAATTGCCAAGTTGAATAAAGGTCAGAAGCACATTGTGCACGTATGTGCCCTGGATTATCTGCTTAGACTGTCTATATTGATTAGATCAACAGATGCATAGAATCAGAGAGTTGAAAGTAATGTCAGAGACTATCTAGTTCACCCCTTCCTGAATAAAAATCTCTTCTGTGCATCAGGGTTATGGTTACTCTCCTCTTGTCAACTATAATCATCCTTTTACTTGAATAAAAATCTCTTAAGCTTAATATTACCCTCAGGAAAAGATACTTGATTTTCTCACTGGAATGAAATGTGTCTAATTTCTCAGCGGGACCGATCTCAAAAATATTAATTAATCAGTTCCCATTAAAAGCAAAAATGTTATGTAGGCTAAATGATTGTCCTTCACAATGGAATTATCAACAAAGACCCTATCTGAATAATTTGGCAATCAATATGCCCTTTAAAACCATAAAATTCAAATCTATACTTCCTTTACAGATATAGGAGATATAGTGCAACTATATATAGCCTAATGGGATGCAGTCAACTGTAGTGAAAAGCGAACTTTTCAAGACAAAGTTCTACCGCCTATAAAGTCTATAACTAGGGATATGCTGGTAAATATTTAACAACAGGTTCTTCGGGGGCAAGAGGAAGTACACATTTTCAAGTTTATTTAGTTTTTGTGAGGCAAATGGTGATGTGACTTGTCCATTGTCACACAGCTAGTAAGTGTCTGTAATTGGATTTGAACTCAGGTCCTCCTGTCTTGACAGCCAATGCACTATCCATTGCACCACCTAACTACCACTTAGTTTTTAAGTTAAATCTGCATTATTAACATCTTCTCTACCCATTTCTTAGATCTAGACAATGAACAAGATAATAAATTAAGCCATAATTTGCAGTGTTTGCTGATTTTTGAGGTGTACGTGCTCACAAGGAAAATGTAACCATCAATTCCAGGAAACCACAAGAGCTTGTAGGAGCAGGCTCCAGCAAACCCCTGTCTGTAACCTTGGTTGTATTTCATAACTTTTTAGAGGAGTTAGTTTCTTCATCTGTAAAAAGAAATTATTACTTCACACAATTGAGTTTATGGAGCAAAGGGAATTATGTAAAGTACTCAGGAAATTATAAAGAGAAGCAAGGTAGAACAATGCCTAGAGTCAGGAAAACTCATCTTTCTGAGTTCAAATCTGGCCTCAGACACTAGCTGTGTGATCCTGGGCAAATTATGTAGCCCTGCTTGTCTCAGTTTCCTCATTTGTGAAATGAACTGGAGAAGGGAATGGCAAACTGCTCCAGTATCTGCCAAGAAAACCCCAAATGGGGTCATGAAGAGACAGACACAACTGAAAAATGACTGAACAACCAAAACAGTTTTTAATTATGAGTTGTTACTTATTAAGATTATTGCTATTAAAGTCTTCCCAGAGGGAGATTTCAAGATACATCCACATGGACATAGTAAAGGAGCATTTATTAGGCACCTATATATGTCAGCTACTATGTTAAGGAATGGACAAAAAGAGGAAATAATGAAGGCAAAACCAATGAGTTGCTTTAACTATGAGTCATTCATGCGGCTTACCGCATAGTTAAGGTGATAAATTTCCATGAGCTGTGTATATTGTACAGGGCAAAGCATACTGACAGTCCAGTCAGAAAGGAATATAGTCAGTGTAGCCCCCAGAGCCCAAGAACCTAAGCTCTGGGTTGCCATGGACTTGGCTCAGTCTTGAGGGCTATTCACTAAGTATCTCTGTGGCTCATTTTCCCATCCAGGGTTTTCTCTGGGGAAGTCAGAATTTGGTGTATGTCTAACATAAGCTCTACAACGATGGATTAAGACTCTTCAGTAATCATGAAGTGTTTAGACCAACAAGACTTCAGTCTTTTGTTCAACAAAAATAAAAATTATTGATGTCTGAATTTATTTTAAAAAAATCAAAACAGCTTTTCTTTATTCTCCAGTGAGTATAACTTCTGAGGGTCCTATAGAAGTTTTCATATTTACAGTACTACCTTGGTTGGGGCCCAGGAAAAGAGAAGCAATCAGAATTTATAGAGTTGATTCCTTCTACCCCTGGTAATTCACCATTCACCTAATTCATAGTACTTAATACCTAGATGGATGAATTATCTCACCCATCTAGTTATTCCTTTCATTGATACAGCTCACAACCCCATATGATATCACTGTTACTATAATAACAATAGCTTGAGGGGATGGAGCCTAAATAGTGGAGTAGAAGTAGGGACCTGCTAGAACCTTCCTCCCAAAACACTCAAAGAACCTGTAAAAATGACTCTAAACAAATTCTAGAGCAGCAGAAGACACAAAATGACAGACTGAAGCAAATTTCCAGCCCAAAACATCTGGAAGGTCAAGAGGAAGGGTCTATGACACCAGACTGGGAGCAGAGTGCAGTTTGGTGTGGGCTGCCCTAGCATGGCTGAGGTAGAGCAGGCCTTAAGGAACTAAAATAGCTGTCAGCTGCTGTGGTCTCCAGACTTCTTAACCCACAAATGTGAAAGACATCTTCTAAAGTCAGTAAAAGAGAGGGGAGCATGATTCAGCCCAAGCCCCAGTCCCAGTCCCACAGGGCAGCAGCCACTGCTGAACAAAATAACAGCTTTAAATTTAGACTAAGCCAAATGGCAAAAGAGGTCCAAAAAGCCAACAAAGAGAAGAATGCCTTAAAAAGCAGAATGAGCCAAATGAGCAGAGGTCCAAAAGCTCACTGAAGGAAACAATTCCTGAAAAATTAGAATGGAGCAGATGGAACTTAATAACTCTATGAAAAAAAAATCAAGAAATTATAAAACCAAACCAAAAGAATGAAAAAAGTAGAAGATAACATGAAGTGTCTCATTGGAAAAACTGACCTGGAAAATGGATCCAGGAGAGATAATTTTAAAATTATTGGACTAACTGAAAACCATGATCAAAAAAAGAACCTAGACATCTTCTTTTATGAAATTATCAAAGAAAACTGCCCTGATATTCTAGAACCAGAGTATAAAATAGAAATGGAAAGAATTCACCAATCACTTCCTGAAAGAGATCCAAAAGGAACACTACTAGGAATATTGCAGCCAAATTCCAGAGTTCCCAAGTCAAGGCGAAAATATTACAAGCAGCCAGAAAAAAAAACAATTCAAGTATTGTGGAAACATATCAAGATAACATAAGATTTAGCACTAAGAGAGGAGAAGGCTTAAAATATGATATTCCAGAGGACAAAGGAGATAGGATTAAAATCAAGAATCACCTACTCAGCAAAACTGAGTATAATACTACAGTAAGGGAAATGGAATTTCAATGAAATAGAGGACTTCCAAGCATTCTTGTTGAAAAGACCAGAGATGAATAGAATATTTGACTTTCAAATACAAGAATCAAGAAAAGCATGCAAAGGTAAACAAACAAGATAAATTATAAGGGACAATTTATAAAAGTTAAACTGTTTACATTTCTACATGGAAAGATGATACCTGTAACTCATGAGACCCTTCTCAGTATTAGGATATTTAGAGGGAATATATATATATGTATACACATACATATATGTGTGTGTATGTATATATGTATATGTGTTGTATACATATATAATATATTATATTATTATATATAATATACAATATAAATTATATATATTATATTATGTATATAATATATATACACACACTACACATATACATAAAGAGAGAGAGTTCTCGGTACAGGGTGAGCAGCTTATGAAGGGATGATATCTAAAAGAGAAAATTAACTGTTGAGAGGAATGTACAGGAGAAAGAGAGTTGTAGAATGTAGTAAGTCATCTCACATAAAAGAGGAAAGAAAGAGCTTTTACTATGGAGAAGAAGGGGAAAATGAGAGGGAATAAGTGAACCTTACTTTCATCAGATTTGACTTCAGGAGGGAATAACAGACACACTCAATTGGATATGGAAGTTTATCTTACCCTACAGGAGAGCAGGGGGAAGGTGATAAGAGAGGGGGGATAAAAAGAATGACAGATTGGGAGAAGGGGTAATCAGAAGCAAACGCTTTGGCAGAAGGATAGGTCAAAGGAGAAAACAGAATAAATGGAGGGCAGGACAGGATAGAAGGAAGTGTCGTCCATCTTTCACAACGTGACTGCTATGGAAGTGCTTTGCATAATTACACATTTAACCTATATCGAATTGCATGCCTTCTCAATGAGGGTAGATAAGGAGGGGGGAAAGGAGAGAATGTGGAACTCAAAGTTTTAAAAATGAATGATAAAAATTGTTTTTATATGCAACTAGGAAAGAAGAAATATAGCCAATGAGGTATAGAAATCTGTCTTACCCCACAGGAAAATAGAAGGGAAGGGGATGGGAGGTTGGGGAGTGATCGAAGGGAGGGCAGATTGGAGGAAAGAGCAATCATAATACATGCTGTCCTGGGGTGAGGGGAGGAGAGAGATAGGGAGCAAATTTGAAATTCAAAATTTCATGAAAATAAATGTTGAAAACTGAAAATAAATTTAAAATTCATTAAAAAAATATATAATAACAATAGTTCATGGTTATGTAGTACAGAGGCAAAGTGAATGGTATGAATAGAAGGTTGGACTTTAAGTCAGTAAGACTGAGTTCAAATATTAACACTTATGAGTCATGTGACCATGACCAAAGTTGTCTGACAAATCTATGATTTTCATTTCTTCATCAATAAAATTATAGTTTATACCTATAAGTTAACATATCTCTGATTTTTCATTTCTTCATTTGTAAAATTATAGGTTATGCCTATATCACATAGTCATTGCGAATCCCAAATTAATACAATGCACATAAAGCCCCGTGGAAATATTAAAATGCTACATATGTTAGTTATACTATTATCAGTACCACCACCACCACCACTACTACCGCACTATTTTGTTGTTGTTATCATTCAATTATGTCTTACTCTATGTGATTCTATGTGTGCTTTGTCCATGGGTTTTCTGGGCAAAAGTACCAGAGTGCTTTGCCATTTTCTTCTCCAGTGTATTCTCATGTTATAGAGGATGAACTGAGGCAAATATGGGTTAAATGACTTGTTTAGGGCCATACAGTTAGTAAGTGTCCAAAATTTGAGTTCATCTATCCACTGTACTACCTAGTTGCCAGTACTGCTACTACTACTACCACTACTACCACCACCATCACCACCACCACCACCACTATTGCTATTACCACCACTACTACTTCTATTCTACATTCCACATTGTGGCTCAGACTCTAGCTGCTCTATTTCCCACTTGGTCCGGGAGCTGGGATACTTATACATAGTTCCCTCAAGGGACCATACTGTCCTTTAAGGTGCATGATTCTCTAGAAAGGAAGAATGACTATGCAGGTTTTTTTCAAGGACCTAAGCCCAGGTGTGTCTAAAAAGTTCCTCTCTGCCCTCTTAGATCAAGTTATTTCATCCTTCCTGTTCCCTAGTTTCCCTTAAATGGCTAAGCCCAAGGGTCTAGTTATCTGAACTGGTCATATTAATCAAATAACATCAGTATGGTATCAGTGAGACAAGAATGAATTTATAACTTATTAAGCAGTTGTTGTCAAGGAAATTACATACCTGTTTAAGAGAACATCACCACAGACACAATAAAGGCCAGTGAGGATTCATGTACTCCCTGGTACATGATACTAGAACAAAAGTATTCTTCACTAAGCCAAGACTCAGTTTTTCAATGCCTCAGCACATTAGAAAAGTGCATACAAAATCTGAAATGATTTAACTAAAGAATTCTGGTCGGCAGAGTGATTAATCATGATCTAGAAGATAAATAATAAAAAAGGCTACCTATCTTTAAAAAAAGAGGTGATACATTAATGTATAATGAGGCACACATCTTTGGCTGTGCCCATTATAGAGATTTGACTGTACTTATTTGTTATGAGTGTCTTGTTTTGTTTTTGTTATTTCCTGGGGGTGAGAGAGGTTGTTAGAGAAAGAAAAAAATTCTTGATTATTGAAAAAATAAAATTCTATTTTTTTCTCAGCCTAAAAAGATAAAAAGCAATCACAGATTTCAAGTGATAAAATATATCAGAGGCCAGCTAATCCAACATCCTCATTTTTCAGGTGAGGAAACTGAGGTCCAGGAAGGTAAAATGATTTGCATGAAGCCACATAGCTCATAATTGGCAGTATTAGGATTTTAACTCAGGTCTTGTGATCTCAAGTTCAAAGCTCTTTTGACCAAGGTAATCTGCACGTGGAGATATAGAGAAGGAATTCCCTCCTGAAATAATAATAAAAAATAAAGACTGACAAATATGTGCTGAGAATTAGAAGGGTGATTTACCATCATGGGTGCAATTTGTGAAAATGAAAACTATAATCATGACTTGATGATTAAAAATGTATTAGGGGAGGGGGGAAGGGAGAGAATATGGAAATCAGAACTTTAAAAATGAATGAAAAAAATTGTTTTTACATACAACTAAGAAGATATATAGGCAATGGGGTCTGGCCCTACAGGGAAATAGAAGGGAAGGAGTGGGGGTGGGGGGGGGACAGAAGGGAGGGCAGATTGGAGGAAAGGCTAATCAGAATACATGTGTGGTGGGGGAAGGGGAGAGAAAATTTGAAATTTAAAATTTTGTGGAAGTGACTGTTGAAAATTGAAAATAAAACAATTTTTTAAAATGTAATAGTCATAAACCCTGAGTAACAGGACACTAACTTGAGAGATGAATCAGAAAGTATATACTGCACTCTAGTATCTGAAAGAAGAAAATGTATAGTCTGTATGCCAAAACACAGACCAGACCAATAGATTAAAATGATCTTAAAAGAAAAACTGCAGTCTGATTTTTGCCTGCAAATATGCTACGGTAGTTTGTTTTCTCATTAGGGAATCAGAAAGAACAGAAGGTTGGGCTTCTGTGTTGACTGTAGTGGAAAATCACAGACATTTCTGGCACCAGACTCATGGGATTGCTTTGCCTAAGGTAGAAGCCCTAGCAGGAAACAAGACACCAGACAAGTGACAGGATAGAGCAGATGGAAAGAGATTATTTTTAAGCAGTTTTTATTGAGGATCGTGAAAGCTAGGCAACTACAAATGAGCAGGACACATTGAACATGATTGTGGATTTTGTTTTTAGCTGCTGCAAATTGGGCAGCACTGGCTGAAAATGCAGAACCAGATTAAAAGCTCTCCCTGGGGTGCTTTGTGCTCATTTTTTAACAAATATAAGAAGGCTTGTGAGGATGACAAGAGCTCTTACACTCCTCAGCACTGAAAATTGTATTACTAGCCAAGATTTGGCTACCTCTTCAAAGAATTTGGGAATGTATAAGAAACTAGAGCTTAAAAATAAAAAATAGCAAAGCTAGCATCCCATCCTCAGGAGTCCTTCCTTGGGTCTATATTTTTTCCTTTGCCCATGACTCTGAAATGTGGGTGTGAATGAAATATTGAGTGTGAAATCTCATCTTTTCCACCTCTGAGACGAGTATGGATAGCTAAATAGCACAATGCCAGTACCCCAAATACAATAAACAAGTCAAAGGTAAGCAGCAGTTAGGGTATCCAATGGACATATTTCAAAGAACCTAGAAAGAAATGCTGGGAGAAGATCACATAAGCAACCCAAAGATTTCTGATGAAAAGGTTCCTCTAGCCTCAGTAAAACTGCTGAGGAAGGAGTGGATTTCAAATATGTTGTGCCTGTTTCCTTATGTATCTTTATAACTCCTTTAGGTTGATATCAGTTTCATATGGGAAAAAAAATCAGGCCTCAAAGCAACATGGTAAAGTGGAAAAGGTATTGAGTTTGAAATCAGAGGACCTAAGTGTAAACCTTAGCTCTAATACTTCCAATCCGATAAATATTTATTAAGTACCTACTGTGTGCGGCATACTAAGTGCAGGGATACAATTGATTAGAAAAAAATAAGGTGTTGTAGCCCATCAGATGTAGGGGAGGCCAGTTACAAGGA
The DNA here is from genome assembly GCA_028658325.1 of Potorous gilbertii. Lineage (NCBI taxonomy): Eukaryota > Metazoa > Chordata > Mammalia > Diprotodontia > Potoroidae > Potorous > Potorous gilbertii. The sequence goes on along the minus strand of CM053771.1, from coordinate 399,053,699 downwards.
GGAGAGGTCTGGGGTTGGGTTCCCTGCCATCCTCCAGCCGGATAGTATACAGAATTAATGAACTCCAGCTTGATTAAGCCAAAGAAATTGAAGGCTTATTAGAGGTACATGCATCATTTCTGAAGATTTAGATGACTGAAAGGTAACCATTGAAATAAGAAAGGCATCTTTGAAAAAGTCTTGCTTTTTGTGCAGCAGCACCCAGTCAACTTGAAGAATCTCAAAGGAGCCCACTCTAAGGAAATCAAGATGGCAGTTCATTGTGAATTGACAGTTTAAGTAAAATGAATTAATGCAAGTGCACTGTGATATATTCAACCAAGACAGGGGTATTTTAACATGAATTCCATTCATTCAGTGAAGATCTAGGCTTCTGGTCACCTATGAAAAATGGACAATGAATTTGACGTTCTACAGACTTTTTATATCATTCAAGGAAAAATAGATCCTGGACATTTTCAAGAAAATTCATTAGAAATGTCACTAGAAAATAGATGAGACAAATGATTTTTGATAAGTCACTTGATTGTATAAATAATGTATTTATGTGTTCTTAATTTTAAAATACTTTTGACTATTTCTACAAAAAAATAAATAATGCCTGCCCTTGAGGAGCTTACAACACAATGGAAGAGGAGAGAGAGAGAGAGAGAACACAAAAAGAGGCAAGCAACTGGCAGGGGCAGAGGAAGAAGGATACTAGATGATACATCTGGTACCATGGAATTGAAACCAGACAGAATGGAAGATGTAAGGTGAAGGGAGTCCAAGTTCACTTTCTGTCCTCTAGAAAGGAAGGCTTTGGGAGTTTGGTGCTCACTCCCCAGCCCTCCAATCAGAGGGGAGAGGAACCTGATGGAAGTGATGTCAATCAATATTTGAATTAACAGCATGGCGATGAGATTGGAAGATGATGAACTTAACTTGGGAGGGGCATCTTGCTCCTTGGAGTTGAAATCAGGTAGAGCAGCAGATATAACTTTGGTCAAATCACTTGTCCTCTCTAGGTTTCAGTTTCCTCATCTGTAAAATAGGGTGGGTTAGACTGGATGTTTCCTGATGTCCCTTCCAATTCTAATCTATGATCCTAGAATTAATGAAGACTGTCATCACACCTACTGATCACTACATTTTAGTGATATGCCAGTAACCATTTATGCTGATCAGTTTGGAATTCTTATAACTCATTGGTTTGGTAGGCTCTGGATATGGCCATAGCACTCCAAATGGCTACATAATTGTCTGAGCTCACACAATCTGCCAACCCCTTTTGTAGAAAATACAACACTTCTCTCAGTCTGATTTACCAATAAATTCTGATTTTGCTCCCTAATCACCAGATGTCTTTAACTATAATATCTCAGTTAGTTGTCTATTGTATGGTAATATAGCCTGGGTGCATAATCATTGGATGGAATTTAAATGTCATTACAGTCAATTTCCAGTAGGTAGGCGAATAGAGAGATAGATGGACGGATGGACGGACAGACACACAGACAGACAGACAGATGATAGATAGATAGATAGATAGATAGATAGATAGATATTCCCTATTCAACAGTTCCTGGTATTGACATCAGCAAGAATTCGCACTGCCAACTGGAATGCTTTGACCTTTCAGCATACACTCCAGCTGATGCCACAAGAGTACAGTGTGAGGATTGTTCTCTGAACATGTCTCTTTCTGCTGCTGTCTGTAAATGCATAATGAGTACTAGTTAGATTAAAATTCCGTTTGCTGTTTTTAACTTCAAAAAAAATTGTCAGATATGGAAAATTTACAAATCCTTCCCTATTTGCTTTTTAATCTGGATTTATATTTGTCCACATTCTCTTATTTATCTTGAGTATAATGATATTTCTAATATCTATATTTATATACAGTATTTTGTAATCCTGTTTCTCGGTCCCAGTTTGGTCCCAATCTGTCTCTTGACTGCCTTAGAAACACATTTTGACAACTTGTATGGCTTCCAAAGTCAGAGAATAGACAATATCTTAACAGCATTTACAACATAATCAGCACAAGATTAAACATATCAATTCTCATTTGTCTTTGTGTAATATCTGCCGCCTTTAAAAATCTGTCCACTTTGTAGCATTATTGAGATATCAGTCAAAATCTATTCTATGACTCTAGAGCCAATTATGCCAGTTGTTCATAAAATGTGGGGCCAAAAAAAGAAATCATGAACCTGCTTTAAAATGACATAATGTTTCTTTATCTGTGTGTCTACCAACCTCTCAATTTTTTTTGTTTTGTTTTTAAAATGGAAAACAAAACCTCCAACATGTTCAAAGTATTATTTTGTACCTTTTCTGCTTCCAAAATGCTATCTGACTGAAGCCCCTCAGTGTGCACCTAAAGGTACTTCTTTTTCAATTCTTATTCAATATCATATGGGATTTTTAAAAATAGAATACTGATACTTGCAGTTCAGTGCTTATTTTTTGTGAAAAATTATTATTTCTCTATGACATTAATAGTTATGTATTGTATTAGGACCAAGATTTTTCCCCTTTTCTACTTCCTTATCCAGAAACCAACCAATGTGGAAACTCTCTCTTACAGATTTACTCAAACCAAGATCTAATCAAAGACAGTAAAAGAAATTCTATGTTTGGGTTAATGGGCGCATTCCTGCTTATTGTGTTTGCTCAGACAGGTCTGGGAAAATGAGGATCCTCACTTTTGTGCAACAGGTGAAATGGAAATTGATAAATGTCTTTGACCAAGACTTGAGTGATAAAAGTCAGGAATCCCAAGACCCTCATTGTAATGTACCCCACCCTCTTATTGTAATTAACCAATCAGAGCTGATTGCCACCCTCCAGAACACCTACTCTTTGAAGGACATATTTGTGAGCCCACCCCCATTAGAGATCTTTAGTCTAAGAGAGAGACCATTCTGTTATTAATAAACATGCTGGCTTTATTAATAAAATGATTAAATCACCCAGAAATTATGTCCCTCTACTTTGTTCAATGTTAAACTTTAATTAATAAACAGACTAATGGAAGGAATATATGCAGATAAAAATACAGGAGACATACATAAGCAGTCAGAAACAGAATTTGATAAATAGGTAATCACTACTATCAAATTCATTTATTAGGATCTGAATTGCAGTTCCACTGAGAAGATATGTAACCTTAAGTATACATCACTTGCTAAAAACTGTGGTCCGGATTATCTGGGAAGACTTCTATCAACTGATACAAAATAAAGTGAACAGAACCAGGAGATAAATTCATGCAATGACTACTATATTTTAAAGTAAAATGTAACACACCTTAAAATCTTTATAAAATTCTCTTTCAGCAACTACCACAGAAGACAGACAGGAAGATACAAGAGGAGGGCAATGATCTGCTGATCAAGAAGGACCTTGGCTACAAACATCCCAGTGGACCCACAAGGCTGTGTGTGTGAGGACTAAAAGGGAGCCAGACTCCTCTCCCTGCCCCCTGCCTGTGATGGTCTAGAAAAACAGATAACTAAATATACATCACTCCACACGGCAGAAAGATGGGAAACTCCTGGGGTAGAGTTTCGCATACACATTGTCAAATTCAGTTATTCTAATGGAGGTTTTGCTTAATTTTTTTTTCTCTAGTTCAAGAGAAGGCTGAATCTGGTGGGGAGGGCAAAGGGAACAAGCATTTATTAAGCACCTACTATGTGCCAGGCTCTGTCCTAAGCACTTTACCAATATTACTTCATTGATGCAATAACCCTGTGAGGTAGGTGCTATTATCTCTATTTTACAGTTGGAGAAATTTAAGTGACACATGGGTTCACACTGCACTTGAACTTTTCTTCCTGATTCCTAGCCCAGTGCTCTAACCACTAAGCCTGGAGGTGAAAGGGGATCATTTCAGAAATGATAATAAAATAATGATAAAAGTTATTAACAAAATGCATTTAAATAAATAAATATAGCTCATCAAAAAAATGTTGAATTCAGGAATCTTTGTTAGATTAAACACATCATCAACTAAATGAATGCTAGTATAAGGCTCTGAAAAGTCACCCTTTGGGGACTTGAACTAAACTGATATTCTCAAGCTAGGTGCCACAGTGTCAGACCTTGAGTCAGGAAAGCCTGCGTTCAGATCTGACCTCAGACACTAACCATGTGACTCTGGGCAAGTCACTGAACCTTGTTGGCCTCCATGTCATCATCTGTAAAATGAGCTGGAGAAAGAAATAGTAAATCACTCCAGTGTCTTTACAAGAAAACCCCAAATACAGTCATGAAAAGACAGATACAACTAAAGAGACTGAATAACAGCAACAATTTTTTTTAAAAGATTGATAATTAAGTTGCCAGAATTCATCTGAGTCTGGGAAAATGACCCAGAGAGAAAGAAAAGGTCATTAAAATGATCTCAGTCTTAGGTGTCAGGAGAGATCCTCTGATTCTATATATAAATATTATATATATACATGTTATATTTATATATACTTGCTTTTATTTATAAATATAATAGATTAGTTATAATTATAGAAGAAGCTTCAATATAGTCTTAACAAGTGGATAGGTGTTCCTTAGTTTGAGTTATAGACTTGACATAGAAATGCTGAATAATCTTAGAAGGTAGAAAACTGACTTTTAAAAAGGAAAACAAAAACCAACTAATGGAAATAGCATACACATAACATTTTTTTCTAATGTAATTTCTTGCCCTTTTCTCTTGATAGAACCAAGCTGTAGCTGAAGCTGCAATTTAGCTCCCAACAGGTGCATCAGGGAACAAACAGTACTGGATTGCTTGTCCAGAGATGGTTGGAACATAACCAAGATAAGTAGGGAGTGGGAATGTGTAGCAGTGCAATTAATAACCCGGCTCTCTCTGTCCCCAGATCCCTCCAGCGTAGGACACAACCTCCACCTGCAAGCCCAGGGATCAGAGACCAGTCTGATTCCTAGGCAAGGAAGCAAGATAGCCTTTTTAACTGGTCTTCTTTTAATCTTGTAATACATTTGCAGCAATTGAATTTTTATCCTGTCCCTTGTAATAAAGATCTTTATCCTTGTACTGCAGGTCTGACAGTAAGTTCCTATCTTACTTATCCCTGCCTATGAATCTTCTCCTGGTACTCTGTACTGTAACCCAGTCTCTCCGGGATTGGAGTCCGGTCCCCTACTCCAGACTCTGTTGCTAAGTTTTTGTTATCTAATGCCAGACCTCCATGTCGCTAGCCATCTGCCTGTTTGAATGTTTTCCTATTGCCTGCTACTATATTACCTGGGCCCCACACTCATGCTAACCATTTACCTGAATCAGTTTCTGTATATTGTCCATATTCTGCTTTCCTAAACAAGTTCTTCATCACCAGAGGTCTTCAAGTTGAGATTTGATATTACTGGACATGTTTAGAAGGTTTTCCTGTTTGGATCTAGATCAGACTAGATAACTTTAGGATTCTCCTTCAACTCTGAACTATTTTGACAGTTCAACCTTTTCTCCCTTTTTCTTTCTAGTGTTTAATCCTGGGATATTTCTGGGAATGTCTGTCAAGTCTCTGTTGGTCTGTCTCATCTCTGGGGCCTGGCTATGTCCAACCCAACTGGGCCGCAATCTGCTTGCATTAGCAGCAGCCACTCAACAAGCTGAGGATAAAAGTGGAGGAGGTGGGGGAAGATAGGTGGTGTAGCCAGAGACACCCCAGCAGAAGAAAGTACCTTTCAATGGCTTCTAGATTTAATAATGCTTGATCTTCCATCACATTGGGCAAATGTTTCTTTTAATGGTTGTGACCTTGTACTCAGACCTGGAGCTTACTTAAACCATTCTCCCCTGCTGACTAGCACAAATCCCTATCTCTTAAGGATGTTATTTATCTCTAATATGTATTTATAAAATAATATACAAATTAAAATATTATATATTTATATTTTATATTTATGTTTATTTATAAATTTATATTTATATTCACATTTCTTTTAACTTGTAGCTCCAGGTATTGACAAATGTCTTGCTCCAGCTTTCTAATATCCTAGAAAGAACTGCACTCTTCTCCTAAATACATGAGGAAGCAGTACATCACCTTGGAGGAGGATGGTTAGGTGGGGACAAGGTCATTCTGATGCTCATCAATCCCTGATACCAATCACCAATAAAGTTGTGGGATGTGTATCAACAATGACCTCAACATACACCTGCTTCACAACTTCTTAGATCTGCTTTTCTAAAGGAAAGCAACTTTTTAGGGGTCAGCAATCACTTTACTCACACATATCATTCACTTAGGTCAGGGGAAAACATGAGCACCCTGAACTTCAGAGATAATGCAAAAAGAAAAACAAAGATCAACCAACAGACAGGGCTTCCAACTGTCTGGCCATAAGTAATGCATGCACTACAGATCAACAGACAGATTCAACTGTATATACAAGCATAGTTGTGTGTGTTCGTCCTTTGTTGCCGAAGAAGACCATGCCATCAGAGAAATGATGACATGACTTGCACTTGACTTTGTTTTGAGTGAGGGAGGGCTGTGCAGGTGACCAGCCTCACTTCTCCTCCAGAGCTATCTGAATCCAGTTAGCAGATATTCATCAGGATGACTAGAGATGACCCAGGATGGGGCAATTGGGGTTAAGTGACTTGCCCAAGGTCACACAGCTAGTGAGTGTCAAGTGTCTGAGGTGAGATTTGAACTCAGGTCCTCCTGACTCCTGCACTGGTGCTCTATCCACTGCACCACCTAGCTGCCCTATATGCATAGTTACCAGAGCAAGAAGCACCAACATCTGGGTTTTCAAAGCCAGGGAGCTCCTTAGAGGCTGCCCAGAGTCTCGTCTGGTCAAACAAACACTTCCAAAAAGTAATCCCCAAAGTTAAACCTCAGAATATTTATATACTTTTCAAAGCTGAAGGACAGGATCCTCTGACCCAGTGTCTCAATAGAAATGAAAGAAAGGTACTTGAGACCTATTAATGGACAGGGAAGATCTGATTAATAGATCTAATTAACATTACAGCATAAGGGTAAAGAAATGGTGTGTCTGGCTTTTCCTTCTTCTTCATGACACTCATTGTTTACCTAATGCTTGTCTAACTGTGTCAAAAGAAAATTAAATGAATTGGAAAGAATAATAAATTTGGAATCAAAGAACTTTGGTTCAAATCAGGACTCAATGCCTATTCTCTGTGACAATTTATTTCACTTTTCTAGGACTCAGTTTTTTTGCACATAGAAAGTGAGAATCAACGGACCTCTAAAGTCCTTTTCAATCTTAAATCTATAATTCTAATTTATCATAGTTACCCAAGAGACAGCAATTACAATTTCAAAGCAGGGGAGGGGAGATGGGGAAAAATAGAATTCTGTACCGAAATGCTTTTATTATTTTCTTTCGCTTCATGTTTTAAAGAAGAAAAACTAAAAAGGGAGGAAAATCTCAAGAAAATATGGCATGCAGTCCCAGAAATACCCATTAGAGAATAACCCAGTCAAATTAAACACCCAAGGGAGATTGAGCTGTTCAGTCTTCCACTAGTTCATAATGATACTGGGTTTCATATACACTTATGACAGTTATCCTTGGTCCTATTCATAGAATTACAGATTTAGAATTTCAAAGGACCCCAAAGGCTATTTAATTCAACCTCATTTTACAGATGAGAAAACAGATGCCCAGATTCCCTAAGTGACTTCACCAGTCCTAAATGACAGAACTGAGATTTAAACTCCAGTGGGAAAGCTCTGTACTCTTTCTACTGCACCAAAATCCCTTCATGCTGCACCAAGGCCTTGTTCTCTAGGCTGTCTCAGCAAAATTCTATATGTGTCAACAAAATTAAATATGCTCCCAGGTGACATAGAGGCCCACATAGTATGATTTCAAGGAGTGTATAAAGAAATCTCCAAAATACCTTCACACACACACACCCCCACAGTTCACTGAAGTGTGAAATTCTTCTTTAATGTAAAAAACTTCTTATTACACAATTGGAAATAAGGTTTTGGGTTTCATAATGCCTGTTTACCCTCCAAACTAACATGACGATAGTTTTAACGGATCCCTGATCTTGACAATGACTATTCCCTCCATTGATGCAGACTGTAACCTATCCACATCTTTTCATCCCATGAAATTCCTGAATATGTCTCTCAGAGTTGGAAGGGACTTCAGAAATCCTAGTTCAATCTATAGAAAATGTTATTGCAATCTAGAGAAAAACTAGTTCAATCCATATCCCTTTCTACAAAATTGCCAATAAGGGCTGATCCATTTTTGAATGATTGATACTCATTAAGTTTTTCCTTATATCAAATCATATTCTGCTTCTTTGCAACTTCAGTCCTTTCACCCCAAATTCCATCTCTGCCACCTAACAGAGCAATACTAATCTTTCTTCCATGTGATGGAGGCAGCTAAGTGATTCAGTAGATGGAGCACTAGACCTGGAATCAAGCAGACTTGAGTTCACAATTAGCCTCAGACACTAGTTATGTGACTCTGGGCAAGTCACATAATTAATGTTTGCCTCCGTTTTCTCAATTCTAAAATAATAAATTTTATAGGATTGTTGTGAGAATCAACTGAAATTATATTTATATAACCTGATACATAATCTGCATTTAATAAATGCTTTTTTTTCTCTTACCAGAACTACAAATATTTGGAACACAGTTACCATGATCCACTCCGCAAGACTTTGGCTCTCTTCTGGATGTGATACCCCAGAGATTACTAGTTTTCTATTCAGGTATTTTTATTCTTAAGCTTTATTTCCTATTCTATCCTATGTAGCTAGAAAGGGAGTTCCTGCTCCCTTTCCATTTCCAAGCCAATTTGAATTGGTTCTCAGGATTCCGAGCAAAAAATATTTTTATAGGCCCTTAGTAGGGCCTTGTTAGATCCCTGGTCTACAGTTCACTGTTACTATATTTTATGTCTACTGGCCCAGAAGTTTAACCTCCTCTTAGGCACAACCTTTACATCCAACCATTTTCTTCCAAATCTGCCTCTCTCTTCTGAAGTCTCTACAACTGGCAGTAGCCGTGAAAATGCCAATTACACCCCCGAGATCTTCAGAAAGTCTCCATATACATCAAATTCTTTATAGCAGTACTCTTTTACGGGTGCAAAGAATTGGAAACAAAGTAGATTCAAAGTTGACTTTTTTAACTCTTTGTTAAGAGGGCAGCTTCCTAGAAGAAGGAGAAGAAAGGAGAGGGTTTATATTTAGGTGATAGAAAAACAAAAGATATCAATAGAAACCTATTTTTAAAAAAAAACCAGCTTAATTTTTTTTAATATCAAACTTCCAACAAATTTTACACATGAAAAATCTAAGAGTCAGAAGTTCCATGATTTAATTAAGGTCCCACATGTTGTAAGAAGCAAATCTGGGGTTCCAATTCAGATCTTCTGACTCAGAATTTAGCATCTTTTCCATTATTCCTATGCCACCATCTGCCAAAACAGTGATAGCCTTTCCATTTTTTTAAACTGAAAGCTGGAAGAGTGGTCAGCTTTTAGTGGAGAGGCAGGGAAAGAAGCCAACCATGCCAGAGGTCAAACAGAATAAAAGCAATCTGCCACAGATGCTTTTTAGCTGGGGTTAGCGACTGTGAAAGCAGCCATTAGTTTTGATCATATGTGCGGTCTGATTGCAAGAAGCAAAGCCAGGCAGAGTAGTCCTCAAGTAAAAGAAGGAACTTTTGATTGCTATTAAGTAGAATACATTGTGACATTTTAGCTTCCAGAGTATGTTCCTGAACTTTGGAAAGAAGCCCCCACTCTTCAAGGGACCCATCCTGTACCACTGAAGGAATCCTAGTACAATGCAGTAAGGTTGTTAGTTGATGATGACTCAACTTGTCCTCTGCCCTTCTTCAAGTCTTCAAAACCATTTAAATTTTTAAGGAAGATTCTTGACAATTGAAAAGTCTTAATCTCCAAAGGATTCAGTCTCTAATGGTGGAATCTCAGGCAATCTGAACAAATAGGGGAAGATATTTACATAGAGTATGCCTTATTGACAACCCTCAAATTCCATCATTTATTTAATCATCAATGTGTCAGACAAGCTCCTCCTTCAAAGCCTCTTTAAATAACAACAGCAAAATAGAAGAACTTCAGTTACACAGCATGGTAGAAATGACAGTATATGCTGCACTTAAGGGATGGCTAGCAGATCTTTGCTGATCAGATGTAGGTGCAATTGAAGTATTATGTCACCAGGTGGCAGCAATGATACCCGAATCAGATGAACAGAGAAAGGCTATTTGTGTTATATTTCTGTATTATGTGTAGACTTACTTTTTAATTAAAAGGGGCCATCCCTTGAATAAACTACTTAAAGATTCATTGAATCAGTGTATCTCACGCAGAATGAGAATCTCATAAGACCTTAGGCTAAAACAATCAGGGTCTCACATTGCATCCTGGGTCATCTCTCGTTGTCCTAATGAATATCTGGTCACTGGATCCAGATGGCTCTGGAGGAGAAAGTGAGGCTGGTGACCTTGCACAGTCCTCCCTCATTCAAATCAAAGTCAACTGCAAGTCATGTCATCAACTTGATGTCATGGCCCTCTTTGAGAATGAAGGACAAACATAACAACAGAGATGTATACTTCTGTATAGATGTACTTCAATTCTGTAAATAATACTGAGACCAAGTCTTTTACATATTGGTAAATGGTGTATCCTAGTTGACATGGCCAAAAGCTGTGTCACTATTCACCAGCCTGGTAATAAGCATTTCCAGATTTAACTAGACACTTCCACAAACAGGAGATAGACAACTCATCACCAGATCTGCACTGGAAAACTTTCCAATATAGTCCTATTTGTTCCCTCTGCCAAGGAAAAACACATGTTGAGGATGAAGCCTGCAGGTAAAGTATGATAAACTAGAGGCAATTTCCTCAGGGACAGTTGCCCCCAAACAACAATTTCCCTTCTCATTGACCTGTCACCTAAGACAAGTTCAAGGATCTTCTTTGCCTATAGGTGTTATCTAAGGGAAGGAATTGTGGGGAAGTGAGTCTGTCCACATGAAGATGCAAACCACTTAAGAGATTTCTTACTAAACTAAACCTCCACACGTAACCATTGGTAGAACCTGAAAGAGCTAGTTGTACTAGCATACAGGGTATATATGTATGTATGTGCATATGTACAGGCATACAGCATATTGAAAGCTCAGAGTCATTTTCACAACATGGTGCACTATCAAACTAGCACTTTTATGGAGCTATTCTGCTAATTAAATGTAAAAGAATGACCTGAAAGTAGTGCTTGATTCTGAAAGGCTATACTTGCAGAGCACAGTCAATAGCAGGAAAGAAAGAAAGAAAGAAAGAAAGAAAGAAAGAAGGAAGGAAGGAAGGAAGGAAGGAAGGAAGGAAGGAAGGAAGGAAGGAAGGAAGGAAGGAAGGAAGAAAGGAAAGAAGGAAGGAAAGGAAGAAAGAAGGAAAGAAGGAAGGAAAGAAGGAAAGGAAGAAGGAAAGGAAAGTGAAAATATAGATGTATAGAGATAGATACATGGATAGGTACATAGATATAGATATAAATATATATTGGGTGGGGGTATAATTTAGTAAATCCATCACCCACTCAGCTTAAAGTAACCAATAAGATGGTGATATCAAGTGAGGCACCTTTACTAACTTAATCAACCAGAGGTATGAACTAGGTATCACCAAAGCTTAGACATTCCTATTGAATCGAAGATATTAAACTGATGTAAATTCTATCATATCATATGGGTCTTTCTATAAAATAGCAAGCCAGTTCAGAACCTCATTATCAGGTAACATCCCACGAACCCTTGAGAGAGAATAACTTGGGAAAGAAGAGAATAAGCTTCTATCTCCAACTCCACCTTTGACCACAGAGGTCAAAGGACTAGCCTCACTGCCTAGCCCCATCCCAATTACATAGATGTATATGTTGTATATTATCTCACAATTCACTATATATACATATATTATATGAAATTTCATAATCGGTAATATTTTCCTTAAACAAAACTTTATAGCCTATATGAAAATTTTCATTATTTCTTGTGTCCAACTCTCCATGACCCCATTTGGGGTTTTCCTGGTAAAGATACTGAAGTTTGCCATTTACTTCTCCAGCTCATTTTACAGATGAGGAAACTGAGGCAAAGAGGGTGAACTAACTTGCCCAGGGTCACATAGCTAGTAAATATGTGAGGCCAGATTTGAACTCAGGAAGATAAATCTTCCTAACTCCAGGTTCAGCACTCTATCCACTGAGCCACCTAATTACTCTCTAACTGAAAATAAGAGTGCGCCAAATTCCTGCATCTCTAAGTTTGGGGGGAAGCCAACACTATTCATTAAGAGGGGAAATTTGGCATCCTCCATTTAGTAATAAATTTTAGAATCAAAAAATCCTGAAACCTGAAATTCTTTAATATCGAATCACTATTCTACATACTACATTAGACGAAGAGGGATACCATTCAATCTCAATTGACCAGTTGACCTCAAAACCTGTTCAGGTGGTTATTGCCACTCCCTGTATCAGCAGAGCAGGCAGAATGTTGGCGATGTGCCTCAGCATTTTGAAGCATTCCAATAAACCATTTAATGAGTGATTCACTGGAAAGCCTTTGAGAACTTAGATGATGTATTATACTTATTCCATATTCCTCAGTGTAATGACCTACTTGGCTCCCTGTCTCTATATCCCTCTAACCTTTCCAGTCAAAATCATTTAATCTTTAGGTTCAGACTTCCTCAAATTCAGAGATAAATTGTGGCACTATGAAATGGAATACAGAGAACCTTGGGCCAGTACAATAGCCTAAGTCAACCTTGCTGGCTGTCACAATCAGACCTTGTGGCTCAGCTTCTACTTACTGGACTCTTTCCTGGTTTCATTGTGTCCAAGTCCTTACTGTCTAACTCTGAGTTCCTGCCTTGTTGTCCTTCCCCAGTTCTGGGATTTTGCTTTGGTTCCTTCCTGATGCTCCAGTTCTATGAAGACTGGGGGGGCCTGACTGCCTCCTTCCCCCCATCCAAGGCCTTCCAAGTATTGGAATTCTTTCCCTGAACACCAACATCTGTTACTAATGCCTGACACATGCAGTGAATGCTCCCTGAACCTACCTGGGCCTCCATCATAGTCTACTGCTTCATTCCCTTGATGCTGTACTCCCTAACCCTAAATACCTTTTGTTTGCTGACAGACCTACCTAACATCTGTCTGCCAGCTGTTTGGAAAGCCTCCTCTTAGATACATCCCACTGCTGTCTGTCTCATCTATTCCAGGCCTAGTCTGAGTTATACCCTTCTTTTGCTTGTGCCCTAGAAAAACTCTCTCACGCATGCAGTAGGTACTTAATAAATATTTATTATTCACTGTATACAATAGGGAATCCATCTCCCATCTCTGTATTTTTGGATAGATAATCCTCCATGTCTCCAATGTCCTCCCTTATCAGATCTTCTTGTGAATGACAAGGTAGAGATGGCCTTCTACATTGGTCAATAAATGAACAGTATTTATCAAGTACTTACTATGTACCAAGCACTATTTTGGGGGAATACAAAAAAAGTAAAAACTATGGTCCCTGATTTCAAACAGCTCACTTGTATTGTGCAAATTTTACATGCACACATATACAGATGTATGTATTGTATGCATGTATATAAGCACACGTGTGTACATATCTATGTATATACATATGAGTATAAATGCACATGCATATGTTCACACATATACATATTCATATGTATGTGTGTGCATAAAAACACTGACCCCATTGGCCCTCATTGCCTGAAGGCCAGGTCTATTATATTTCACCCCTTCCCCAGGGCTCTCCAGTACTCTTAAGGGGAGTGGGAGTGTCTAATCTCTCTGCAAATGTCTCTAGGCCCTATTGGTGATTTCCCTTCAATTATAGGGATTTCCTCTGAACTCTAGTTCCATCTAGCCACTAATAGTTGGGTTAACTTTTACACGAGAATATTTACTCTAAAGTATAATCACAAATATACAGACATATTCCCTCAACACATGGGAGGCATAAGCCTCCTCCCCTCTTGCACCAGCTCAGTTTCTGGGGAGGGGAAGGGATTAGGTTCCTAACTTATCTCAGTTCCTACAACTCCAGATCAAATCTCAGGCAACTTGGCTTCAAGGTTTCCTTTTGGCACTGGTTGTTTGCAATATACTGCCTAAAATCCTGCCTCCAAGGTTGCCTTGGTTCAATCTCTAGGTTCGGTTAGCATCTACAACTGAGGACAAATGAAACAGAACAGAAATCGTAAGTCCATTTATTAGAGTTGTGATTAAAAGAAAACTTTGAAAAGGAGAATAGGGGAAAGAAGTCCTTTCATCTGAACATAACAGAGGATGCTGTTTTTCCTGTAAGGAAAGGTGAGGGAACACAGAGAGCCTCCATGTTAGGCAGTCTGCGTTTGCTTCCAGATGGCATCCATGTTAGATGACCTGGATATATCCCAAATTCCTCATTGTATGTACACACACATACATATATGCATGTATATATGTTTTTTGTGTGTATATATATAGTATGTGAGTATGTATACATATAAAACATATACAGAGTACACAGACATTGACTTTTCCTAATTCCTCAGTTGTAAGTATTCTATCCTGCTTAAAAATTGTTGTATTAACTTACAATTCACATGTTGTATACTCCTAATAGGATGTAAGCTTTTTGAGGACAAGGAGTGTCTCTCCAATCATTGATACCCTTACAGGATTCACTCCCGCATTTAATACAGTCACATCTCTTTCTACTTTCAACATCGCACTGACTCAGAATCTTTGGAAAACTGATATATGAACCCCTTTCCCCACCACCAAATGTCTGCTTCCTCCTCCCATCATTATCAACCTTTTTCCTCCTAGTATCTCATTCCAGATCCACTGTGATCTCTGATATATTTGCTTCATATGTAGCATCATTTTATATCTCTTCTTCCTCACTTCCACCATCTTCTGGCATTTACTGGGATCTGGTTTCCCTGATGACACCGTTTCCTTCACCACATTTTTCTGAGTACTAGCTACCATTTCTCTTTCCTACTCACTGCCCTCATCTAGGCCATCAGAACCATCCTTACTTCTCACTGCCACTTCCAAGCCTTTTCTCTATCACTCAGGCCCAGAGACCTTTCCTCCTTGGAGGTTCATGCTATCCAAATGTATCATCCATTCTAGATCATGTTGGCTATTATCCATCAATCACCAGGAAGACCTCTTTTCTTCCTCAATGAGTTTAATGTCTACCTTACAGGTTTCCTCCCCACCTCCACTCTTGCCTTCTTGCTAGGGTATCTTAATATACATACCAATACTCTCTCAAATACTCTAATTTCCTAGCTCTTTGGTTAACTCAGTTCCCATGGTCTACCCCTTTATTCCAGCTCAGATATAACTGAGATAGTAATACTCATGACCTTGCTATCACCATAAGTATTCCACTTTCATCCCTGTTCATACACACCACAATTCTTTCATGTGATCACAATCTTTTATTATTTCATCTTCCCCTGTGCCATGTGATCCCTAATTCTGTTTTTCATTCTCACCATGATCTTATTCCTTCTACTCGTTGGTTCTTTCCCAAACCTGTACTGCATAGACTCTCCTCCCTTCCCAGTCTCAATTTGCTAGTGAACTAATTTAATTCCACACTATCCTACTGCCAAAACTCTTTCCTACGTGTCCTATAGCTTCAATAAAACCCAAGCTTAGATTTGTTCTATCATCTGCCTCCTTCACTTCCATTCATGTACTGCTGACTGGGTTCACTACAAATGTATTCTATCTAATCTCTCATAGACCTTTACTGCAGCAGTTACTCTTTTCCTTATTGATTCTCCATTCCACTCTTCACAGTGACTGTTTCACAACCTTCCCATCTCTGGTCAAGCTGCCCCTTCCATCCCTCTTCCTCCTGCCTTCTCAGCTGATGGCTTTGCTTCATACTTCACTGAAAAAAACTGAGACCATTCACCATGAGCTCCCTCTTCTCCCCTCCTCCTCATTTCCTATAACTCAGACATCTCCCCCACTATCTCCTCCTTCATTCTTGTCTATGATGAAGTGACCCTTGCTTTCCTCTTTTTTCCAGCTGATTCCTTTCACTATCATTCCCATTCCTTTTCATCTTCAGTCTCTCTCTGTCTCTTCCTCTCTCTCCATCTCTCTCTCTCTCTCTCTCTCTTTCTCTCTCTCTCTCTCTTTCTCTCTCTCCTCTGCTGCCTACAAATATCTTCCATCCTTTAATAAAATTACCATTTGATCTTCCAAAGTCATCAATGATCTTTTCATTTCTATATCTAATGATCTTTTCTCACTCCTGATCCTTCTTGACCTAGCACAGCATTTGATGCTGTCAACCCCCTTTTCTCAGATACTCTCCTCTCTGGCTTCATGGCAGTGCTCTCTCCTGGGTCACCTCCTATTTCTCTACTCCCGAACCTCCTTTGCTTGTTCCTCATCCATGTAATGTTCATTCTTGGTGTCCCCAGTCCTTCCCTTTTTTTAATCTATGCTTGATGGTCTTATCATATCACATGAGTTCAATGATCATCTCTATGCAAATGATTCCCAGATGCTTATATCTAATCCTAGAGTAGGGGATGGAGAGCATTAGTATCACCATCAGCCTTTTGGATATCTGCAACTGAATATACTGTACTCATCTCCAATTCAATATGTCTAAAAACATAACTGATTAGCTTTTCCCCATTATCTCTCCCTGCTTCAAAACTTTCCTCCAACTAATAAAAAGAACCCACCATCTTTCCAGTCAGCCAGGCTTGCAACTTCATAGATCCAATACATTGCCAAATTTTGTTTCCATCTTTACAATATTTTCAAATAATTATCACATATTATATATACATATATATCACATATATATTATATAATCATATCACATATATATATTTGTTATAGATAATATATCATTATATTATCTTGTATATACATATGTACACAAGCACACACATACATATAGATACATATATACATATGTGTATGTGATCTCCACTCACAGTCACCATCCTAGTTCAGGTCCTCATTACCTCTCTCCTGACTACTACTACAACAGTCTTCTGGTTAACCTTCCTAACTTTAGTCTCTCCTTATTCCAATGTATTTTTCTTTCAGCTGCCAAAGTAATTTTTCTACGGTTTAGGTCCAATTGTGTTATCTCCTACTCCAATTACTTCCTGTTACCTCCTTGATAAAATATGAATTCCTGTTAGACATTTAAAGCTCTTCACAACATGGACTCCTCCTGCCAGGCTTTTGTGTTCTATTCCCTCCATATACTATATAATCTAGTTATGCAGAGTGTTTGCTATTCTTGAACCCAACATTCAATTTCCATGCCTTTGAATTGTCTTTCTCTCATCCCTGGAATGCTCTCCCATCTCACCTCAGTATCTTAGTATTTTGTCTCAATACTTCATTCAAAATCTACCCTTCAGGAAAATGTCTTTCCAGATCCTCTGAATGATAGTGCCTTCCTTTTTGAGATAACTTTCCATCCACTTTGTATTTATCTTATTTTCACCTACATGTATGATGACATTCTTGAGAAGAGGAACTGTTTTTGCTTTTTATTGCAGCCCATTGCACATAGTGCAATGAATATAGTAGTTGCTTAATGAATGCTTGTTTATTAATCTATCGTTTGGTTGGTTGGGCCATTTCTAGGATTACTCATGACCTTGAATCTTGTTCCAATAAATATTCATGGATATATTGATAAACAGAGAGCAGTTACTTTCAGTATTTGTTCAGATATTTATTCATAAATATGACCAGTTCTTTCAATCTTTTGGGGGATACTTGACTGCTTATTTGAACAATACTACAAAACATCAAGTTGGGAACTATTTGGCCATGACCTTGTGATTCTTTTATTTTAAAAAAGCAACAAATTGTGCAAATATGGTGGCTGCAAGCTAGTGTTCACTCCCTGCTATTAGTGGTTAAAAGGATTTGAGGGTGGGGGAGCAGTTAACTCAAAAAATTTGAAATACAATAAGGTTCCATTTTTATTACATGCCATTTAAATGGCAATTTCATTTTTATAAGATTCAAGTAGCTAACTCATAAAGATTTGAATAAGGCTGATGAGTCTTTTATGTATCTTTAAATTGACTTGGTATATCCTAATTCATTATTAAAGTAAAAGAAGTAAAAGACTGGCATGGTTTATCTCTATCATTATTTTAGCATAACAACCTTTTTTCTATGGAATTCTCAAGAGTAAATCCCCAGTTTCTTATTTTTCCAGAAAACTAGTTCAATGGAATGACTTTGGTGCCAAACTATTCCATAAAAATGGAATTTTACTGTACTCCTTATACCCAGAAGTGAGAACTGGTAGTGTGCTTTATTGTTCAAACCAAGCTAATACTTTGCAATTATTTCTTCCTATAACCTTGAGAATGATTGACCTTTTGTGAAGTGTATATTTGACAGCTAAGTTGTCCAGTATTTAATGGGATAGCATAACTTGGGCTCTCTTTTGCTGTGCGTCTCAAGATTTCTCTCACCCATGAAATATATCCCCTCTATTAGGCTATTAGTTTATGTCTTATAGCAAAGTGTAGAAGGCAGAAGAATTGGAATAGATTTCTTTCTCCACGTACCTTTACTGAATTTTTTTACATGACTAGTGAAAAAGAAAATTTAAATGTAAAATTTATTTAATCATGTAAATTTCTTCTTCTTTTCCTGTACCCCTGTCATTTCATATTTCTAAGTTTCCTTGGTTTTCAGAAAATTACAGTTTTAACTCAATAGCTGTGTTTGTTTATTCTCAGGAAAAAGGCAACTCTGAACTGGATACAAAAGATGAAATTATGAGCTTACAACACCTAGATTTAATTCCAAATTCTGAACATTGAGTGAAGTAATATAGTTTGTCCTTAGACCTTTATTCTCATTCTTTCCTCCTCTTATCAAAACTAGGTCTTAGGGAACAGTTATGTTTAAAAAAAATAGATCTGAATATTTATATACTGTATCAAGAACTAATATAGTAACTTAACAGTCTCTTCCCAAGAACATTCAATAGGGGAGAAACAATCCATTAACCCCAGGAAATAAAGTTGTTTATATCCCCCAAGCTTAAAATGGTGCTACCACATAATTGGGACTTCATAAATCCTTTTTAATTTAATAATTGAATGAATTTAAGATTTGGAACTAAAAGTAACTTTAAAGATGTATTTTACAGATGAATAACAGTGACTTGAACAAGGTTTCAGAAAGTAAAACAGAAAGTAGTTTAACCGAGGAAACCAAAAGCTCAGAGCTAGAAAACACAATATAGGGTATGGGAAACAGTAAGTAGACAAATTTAGTTGAGTGATTGGAGACTGGGGAGATTGACATGAAACCAGTTTCCTAGAAAAAAATACACTCTCCCTCTGTATTGACTCCAACACAAGACACATATTCTTTATGCAGCTTCCAGGTTAATCTAGCCCCTAAAAGATCTCACAGCATTAAGAAAATAGACTGGGAGATTTTGCTGATAAACTCAATATAGATTCATTGCCTTTGTCTGGGAACTGATACTGAAATTCAACTTCATCAGTGAGGACAGCATTAACCCAAATGATTAATTCTCTGTTTTACTTATTCCTTCCTTCTGTATCCCCTCTGGCTTTAGACAGAATCCAAAACTTTGGAAAGAAAATGAATGATATTACTTGAATGTAACTGTAGCCATATCTAGCAAGTTAAGAATATATATCAGAAACAACTTTTTTCTTAAATAAGAGGCCAAAAAAGAGGTCAACAGGATCCCAAGAGGATTTCAACAAATTTAAAACCCTCTTAAGAAGGAGTGACACTGCCTGCTTTAAGTTGTAATGACAGATGGTTTCTTTAGACAGCTATACTGACTATTGACCCGCTGAGAGGGTTCCAAAGTATTCTGACTGAATAAGGAGGAAAATAACATAAATTAAATTAAAGACCTTCTGTTGGATTTAAAGCACACAAAGTAAAATAGAAATAAAATTACAACAAAGCACCAGGATGACAGATAATCAACACATTCATTGTCAAATCGATCTGTCGTTGCTAGAACAACATAACTCACCATTTTGAAAGGAAGATGCTGTAGTTATCTGGAAGTCATCTTGTTTTTCAGAGAGACAAAATGATAGACCATTTGGGGTAGCGTTGTAAGATTTGAAAGCTAAAAGGAATCTTAGAGATCATCTGGATCAAGCCCTTCATTTAATAAGTCAGGACCCTGAGTCCCAGAGACTGAAAAGACTTGCCCAATGTTTCATAGCTTCTGTCTTAATATCAGTAGGCACCTTGCTTCCTTCCTTTCCTAAGGGAAAAGAGATTTCTGATAACTCATTTAACCTCAATGGATAGCTCTAATAATGAAAATTTCAGGTGTCATAGTAGGTCAGAAAGAAAGAGCTGTTTTGTAGCAGTTAAGGGCTTTATAACACCCATCAAATGACATCACAGGAACAGCATTCTAAAACACACGGATATGTTTGAACTATGCCTCCTGAATGGGGACCCAGCTAACAGCATCTCCTCTCCTGTCTGGCTCCCCTTCCCCTTCCTTCTCTACTCCAAAGGAAGGTAAATTTGGATGGCCAGTTAACTTGGGTTTTACTGACTAGATTCCTTTCCTTTCCTTTCTCAAAACCAGTATTGCACTCTGAAGCTCATACACTGGAAGACACTAGGCCCCTGCCTAAGGACTGACCTTCTGGACCCTCTTAACTTCAGAGTGATTATCAAAAGCAACTGTTGCTGTTTCCTTCCCAGCCTGATGTTTTTGCTTTTCTACGCTTCACTAAAGGGGACCTCCCCTGGCTACTTCTTAAAGAGGCCTATTCAATAAATGGACCTTACCTCACCCTAAGCGAGTTCCTGAATAGACTTTGATTTAAAGGGGCCAAAGTTTCTTATTGCATTCTGAGTCATCTCCAATCATCCTGATGAATATCTGGTCGCTGGATTCAAATGGCTCTGGAGGAGAAGTGAGGTTGGTGACCTGCACAGCCCTCCATCACTCAAAACAAAGTCAAGTGCAAGTCATGTCATCATGTCTCTGAATGCATGGTCTTCTTTGGCAACCAAGGATGGACACAAAGGAATTAAGGACTGGAAAGAGAAAAAAGAAGAAATAAATCCAATGTATATTTAACTTTTCACTTTTTAACTATAAATGCTTGAAGAGCAGGATGCCAAAATGATAATAAACCAAGGAGAACATATATTTCAGAACTCAGAATGAGAGATATTTGAGACTCAGTATACCAAGTCCTGAGAGAACAGGACATTGTTCAGTCTTCCCCTCAAGAACTATTATTTTAAAGCAAGGCAGCAAGGTAGATATCACATTGTCTGCAGACCAATCATCCCAACTGACAAAAGAAATAATTATCAATCATAGAACATACAGGTATTAAAAGAGAATGGCAATTATCTAATAATCCTGTGATAATGTTGAGTAGGCATGACTGTACTCGTTTCACAGAGGAAGTGCCTGAAGCAGAGAAAATGGAAGTGACATAATCATAAAGTGATAGCAGTGTCATTTAGTGATATTACAGGAGGGGCATGAGTCAGGACCAAAACTAAGGTTTCTCAACTCTTACACTAGTGCTATACCTGGTTGCTGTCTTAGACTTTATCATGGTCCCCAGAAACTCATCATGCATCAAGATCACATTAACTCTGAAACTCACTCTTCCTCAGCATCCTCTGCCCTCAGGGCTCTGATTGGAGAGGGTGAAGGGTAGACATTAGAGAGCTCTTCCAAGGTATGCCATTTAAGGAGGGGGCTCAGGGAAGCCATATCATCATTCCCCATTCCCAGATGCAGGAATTCATCATGTCTCATCATGATGACATGATGCCCCTCCCTTTTAAGCTTCTTTTATATATTATCTTCCAATGTCCTCAAAGGAAGGGACTATCTACCTTTCTTTGTATCTCCAATACAACACAGTGTCTAGCATATAGTAGATGCTTAATAAATGTATATTGACTGACATCGGCTGTGCAGGTCACCAATCTGAAGCACAAAGGCAACCAAATCCTGATTAACTTTGAACATTCATTAGTGATCCAAACATCATATCACAAGGTTTCAACCACTGTTCAAGTTGATATAAAGATTTTGGGAAATGAAGACCATGGAATGGCATCTCCACTGAAAGATTTTTAACATGTCTTTCTACCTTACCTTGCATAATCTCTCAAACCCAACCCCTTTCTTTCCATTCCTACTGCTACCATCTTGGTTCACCCTCTCAACAAGGTAATGAAATAAATTCTTCAAACATCTCCAAGATTCCATCTTTCCTCATTCTTATCCATACTATACACCTACTGCCAAGTAAACATAATTCTGATCATCTCACTCCACTATTCAGCAACCTGCAAAGCCAAAAGAAAAAAACAAACACTTAGACCAGTACTTAAGCCTTCAAACAATCTGACCCAAACCTAACAAATCTTATATTTCACATGATTTTCTTTCATGTACCCTATAATTCAGTCAAACACAATTCTTTTTTATCTCTAAATTTGTACCACACTTAACTGCCTTAATATACTAAATATAATATGTTTCATCTCTGACCCCTGAAATGTTCTTCAATATCTGCATACAGAAATTTCACCCATCCTTTAAGAGAAACTCAAAGTGCTATGTCTTCAGCGAAGTATTTCCTAATCTTCACTAGCCATAAGTGATCTATTCTTCCTTGGAATGCTCATACTACTTTGAACTTTTTTACATTCTACTCTACTTTATGGAATATTTATTTGTGTATATGTCTGACCTTCCCTAATAAATTGGAATATTGCCTATTCAAACAACCATTGCTATTGAAAAATGGGAAATGCCAAAAAAAGTAATAAGATCATCATAATTACTTTCAATTAACGTCTTTTTCTGCGTAAGTTTAATTGTTATAAATCAGTTGCCATAATGAGTAGGCCAAAAGAGCCCAGAAACAACCTTCAACATCAAACACTTGATCTCTTTGTGTTGTGGCCCAGGATACTAGTGGAACTAGGGAAGTTTGAGTTAACCCCATAGACTCTCACAACAGGCAAAACTGTTTCGAGAGAAGAAGTTGTGGTGCATACCTAGGGCAATTTTGGGTATACTTTGTCAAAAAGTGAACCAATCTGGTACCCATCTCTAGGCCTTTTGTGCAAGAAGAACGTAAAGCTCTCTTTTAGGAATTCTGTGAGGATCTCCTAAAATCCCAAGCAACATCCTGTTGGATTTTTTTTAATTCTTTGGTTCTTGAATTTTAGTTCATGGTTCTAGAACTGGAAGGGAGGTCACGGTTACAAAGAATGATCATTTGGTGACAAGAATATGCAGAAGGTTGTCAGAGAGTACAAAGTAAAGCGTAGCATGGCTGGGCCTTTCCTGAAATATGCTTCAGGTAAAGATCCTTAAATTTATGTAATTTTCTGAAGGATTTTAGCTTTGTGTAAATATTCATTTTCTTCATACAATTCATCCAGAATATTATTTCAAGGATCTTAAACACATTGGAAGTTAGAATGGTACATTTATGTCTAATTTTTCTTTAAAGTTTATTCTAAAATCTTTCAGAAAATTCCATAAATTCAAGGAGATGAGATGGAAAAAGTCTATTGGAGGTAATCCTTTATTAATGATGATGCCAGTCATCTCCACCATGATTCTTATGAAGTACTAATGTTTGCTGAAGCAACCCTTCTTCTCATCTTTCATCTTGAATCCCAATCACAGGCATTAATCAAACAAGTTTATATCAAAGTAGTTTTAAGAATGTATCACTAACTTAAAAGTTTCTATGATGACACAAAACAGCAAAAAGAGTACTGAGAGGGCTGAGAAGTAGGAGATCAGAGTCTACCAATAAAATGTGTGACTTTGGATAAGTCACTTGGCCTCAGTTCCTCATCTGTAAAATGAAGGGTTGCACTAGATCGGGGCTCCTTCACCTGGTTCCACAAACACCAAAAGGGTCTATGAATGGGTTGGGGGGGAAGAGAGGGTCCCTGAACATAGGAAAAAATTTTATCTTTTTTTCACTAATCTCTCACTGAAATTTAGCATTTCCTTTAATCATGGCTGCAATAAATTACAGAGGCATAAGTAGTTTGCCATTAACAGAAATTAAAAATATTTTTGTATAACGTAACAGTTTGCATAGATATCATTTACACTCACCACTATTTCAAAATCGCTTTAGTAAGTAGATCTGTCACTACATTGCGTATAATCTCAATCTTCCCACTTACAGATACCCATGAGATATAGTTGGACAACTATCAAGGTCAATCAAGTCTTGATAGAATAAGACTTCACCAGGCTTCCCAAGAGAGCTAGGACATACACACAAAAAAGGCTAAAAACTCCTGAACTAGATGATACACATGGTCCTTTTCAGCTCTCACTTTCTGTGAGTCTATGTTTATTGCTATTGTCCATTAAAGAGATCAATAAATCAGTCAGTCGATAAGCATTTAATTAAGTGATAAGATCTCCATTTGAAGTGGGGGCCCCAATACTTCTGACTTCTCTGGAGAGCTTTTGGAAGTTCACATCAAGCTCTTTGGCAAAAGCCCAGTATAAGCAGAGAGTCCTTTTATTGTATATGAATTCTGCTTTCCACAGTCCCTGTGGCAAATTACAGGGAGCTGGCGCTTGACCAGAATCTATCCCAAGCATCCTCCTGAACTCTCAGTACCTAAAATAGACATGAAATCAGATGAAAAAAGTCACTAAGATTAACAAAAAAAATGCATGGGTTTTGTCTTCAGAGGGAATTTGTTTAATGTATTGACTTTCTTTTGTAAGAAATCAAAATAAAGGAAATACAAAGAGTCTTGCCTAAATGGCAAATTAACTGTCCCAAGATAGTTAAGACTCTGGAAAAAATAATTCAATCCAACTCATCTGCATTATTTATAGGGACATAAACAAAAACTATTACTGGTATAGGTCCATGGGAAGGCCTTAAGAGTGATATATTCACCTATGGAAAGTGAAGTAAGTTATTTATAGTCAAAGAAATATGCAATAGGGAAGGCATTTTAGGACATCTTGCAGGATACCCATCTCATCCTTGCTGATATAGGTAGAGGCAAAGGAAAACCAGAAAGTTTTATAATTATTTAATTATAAATTCCTACAACTTCTCTGAGAATTCCTTTATAGGTCTTTAAGTATGATGCAAATGTAAACTGGTTTATAACTGTTAATAATTTGGTTTTCTAGCCTTCCTTGACTTTCCCTATGCTTGTTTTCTCTATGTTGAATTTTTTTTCTTGTGCTCCTTTTTGTAAAGAATGAGATTTTGGGTCTTGTAAAATACAATTCTGAATCAGAGAATGGTCTTCATCTAATACAAGTGTGGTGCAATGGTAAGAACATGGAGCTGGGAGGTAGTAAACCTGGATTCATATCCAGTTCCTGTACTTATTATGTGTGTGACCTTGGAGATGTCATTTAATCTCTCCAGGCCTCAGTCTCCTCTTGTATAAAAAAAAAAAAAGAACTTTGAATTAGATGTTCTCTAAGAAGTCTTCCACTTCTAAATCTATGATCCATAGTTTGTACATACACTAAACTATTTCTTTACATGGAGCTCTGTAAAGGTCTGAAATTTAATGTGCAACCAGACAGCCCTATGGCTCTTTTTCCTCCATTTTTCTGGCATACTACTGATTTCTCAAGAGTGATGTGATTTTATTTCGATTGAATAATAATTTAAAAACAAAGGCCCTCAACAACCCCTGAAAGAATGAATCATCTGCCTTAAATAATTTCTATCATTTGTCATTTTGATTTCTACTACTTATAACTATAGCAAAAATGCATGTGAAAGGCTTTGAAAAATAGTAAGGGCTATACCAATGGAGGGGGTAGGGATAAGTAATGGACTATTTCTGATTTTCATTGGTATAAGGAACTCTCAGGGAAACTCCTACTAAAAGCAAGTTAGCACTTTCTATACAACTTATAATCTTAAGGAGCTACTAAATCATACATAAGGGTCTCTGCTGCTGCATTTCAACTTTGTTTTAAAATTCAATGTTGTCTAGGTTTTATTGTATTTTCATTTATTTCATTAAATATTTCACAATTACATTTTAACTTGTTTCACCTGCACTGGAGAATGGTGCTATTGGCATGGCCAGTGGACTATGTTTCTGATGAACTTTGAAGGGTTAAGCAGTTTACTCTTGTTTCCAAAATCAGTGTATCTTAGAGATAGGATCTGAAATCTGATCTTCCTCTCTACCACATCCTGATGCCTCTCATGTATATATATATGGAGTATTATAGATTTCAGAAATCTTCTAATCGACCCCCTTACTTTATAAATGTGTCTTATCAGAGGTTACTTGACCTGCCCAAGGTCACACAGCCAGTGCCACTCTCAGTGGGAAAGTGACAAGTTTCTTTAGGTCTCCTGAATCCTGAAACTTTACTAGAGTTTTCTCTCTCTCTATCTTCAGCAGTTCAATTTTTTTTAAAAAGTCCATTGTTTTCAGTGGAAGCAGTGTCTATTATGCCAAAAGGAAAAAGTCACACTTTTTCTTTAAATGCTATTTCTAAATATAGCCTGACCTTGACGTATTAACAACAATCTTATAGTACAGATTCTGTCTTCTGATAGCAATCAATTTCCCCTTTTCTTGGCCCCAGGCCAGGACCCAGACAGAGCCTCTCCAGAGAGGTACAAATACTTCCCTTGCCCATGTTTGAGTAAGGGTTGGATCGGGACAGAACAGAGGGATAACACCACTGATAATTTCCCAGATGACACAGTACAAGCCATCCCTTTCCCTCTGGATCATTTACCTCCTTTTGGAGGTCGGGAGGCCAACTGCGTTGAGCTTTGCCCATTGTGTGACATTTCTCCAGTACCTCTCACAACTCTCAGAGATATACTGAGTAGGGGATATATCAGCTACATTAAGGAATTTTTTAAAGTGAAATAGAGATACATAAATATAAAGGTTTATATCAAAAATAGAAAAGTCAAATGTCCACTAAGTAGTTGTGTCTGACAAATACAATTCTTCCACAAAAGGATGTTCCACTTGAAGGTGTACTGAAAATGGCATATTGCCAGCTAGCATCTCCGGCAATGATAAATCTGATTCTGACTTGACTTGGTCTTTCTCCTCTTCATGTTTTTTTGCCTCCTTTGGTTTGTTCTGACATTTTCTTCTCATCTCATTTCTTCTGTCCCTGCCTAGTGAATCCAAGGCACTCATTCTAACCTGGAAACTCAAGCTCACATTTCTGCTGAATTAATTTACATGAAGTGCTCTCTCTCTCTCTCTCTCTCTCTCTCTCTCTCTCTCTCTCTCTCTCTCTATCTCTCTCTCCTCCCTTTCTCTCTCTTCCTCCCTCTCCCTCCTCTTTCTCCCTCCCTCTTTCTCATTAAGAGAATTTGTTCTGTGAAGTTTGGATTCAGTCAAAGAGTTGCACTTCAGGACCTAGAGGGCCACATGCAGCCTTGAGGACACAAGTTTCCTATCCCTGGTCTAGCCATTCTGTCATATTTGCTATTCCTCATGTATAACTGTCTGTCTCCTATCTCTGTACCTTTGCATTTTCTGTTCTTCATGTCTGAAATGTTCTTCCTTTATTTAGTGTTCTTGTTGATGCTTTAATTTCAAAGAAGACCAATGACATTACAGGGTGATGTCTTGACTTGCACATGAATTGGATTTAGGAGAGGTAGAGTTGTGCAAAGTCATGTGTCTCCCTCTCTTCCAGAATCAATGGAGTCCAGTAGCAAAAAAAAGTCAAAATGACTGGTGATGGCCTGGGGATGTAGTGGATGACCATGGCATCTCTGATGTCTGATCAAGCTCTAAGCCCTCCATAGCACCTACTTCATCCACCTTCATGATCATTGGAACAAACTGTTCTTCTATGTCCATTCTTTAAGACTCAGTACAAGTACCACCTTCTCAAGGAGCCCTTGGTGGCTAGTTATCATCCATCTGGTCTCTATGTGTCTTGCATGTTCTGGTTTGTATATATTATTTCCCCCATTAGAACATAAGCTCCTTGAGGGCAAGAACTGATTTTTAAAAATATAATTTGCAGTGTTTGTCACAATGGCAAATGGCAATTGATTAATTAGTGCTAGTTGATTGACTGCACAGGCTAACCCTCATACGTGTCATGAATTCTTGCCTTAGATATATCTCTCAGAGTCTCTGGCTTCCTTTAATACTTAACTCAAATGGTACCTTCTGCAGGAGATCTTTGCCAGTCCCTATTCCTATTGACTTACCCTCTAAGGTTTTCTTCCATCTACTCTGTACGTATCTTCTTTGTACTTATTTATGTACATATTTTTTCCCCATTAGAGAGCAAACTCTTTTAGGGCAGAGGCTGATTTTGCTTTTTGGTTGAATTGGAATGCAAACCCAGGGAATATGTTTGGAATGGACCTTATAGGGAAATTTATATGACTAATTTGCTGAATTGTCCTAGCCCCCTCTGAAGGACTTGCCACTTTGGTATGAGGCAGCAATTTCCTTGCCCTCCCCTTCTCCTCTTGACAGCGGCAAGCAGGCATGGTACAAGGTTGGCAAATAGGAAAAGATAGTTTCCTGCTTGCTCTATTTCTTCAACTCTCTTTGGTGGTAGACTCTCCTTTGGACTTCCATTGAAAAGGTGAGGAAAATTTCCTCTCCAAAACCATATTCCCACCCAATTCCAATGGCTGCTTAGAGATGGAAATAAGAGTGTACATTTGTCTAGGTGAACCAGAGATTATATTTTTATGCAAAACCTGCGGTGGATGATTCTGACCTTGTCAGCTATTTCATGAGTTCAAGAAGTTTGGAGAGCTCCTAAGTCTAGGTGATGTTTGCCCAACAAGAGGTGATTTCCATAACTGATTAAAGAAGATAGTCAGTACAGGAATATACTATAGATGAAAGGACTAAAAAAGCCCATGCCAGAGCACCACATGCAAAATGGTATGCAGCATGAGAAAGTTATCAGTCGGTACAAATCTGTGTTTGTAGAAGAATATGCCCTACATTTATGAAAGGAATGTTTTGTTACTATCATCTGTTCTGTTCCATCTTGGTCAATGGCTTTGCTGTAAGGTAATTCTGTCCTCTGACTGACTATTGAAGGCAAGCTCGGTAATGAGAGATAACTTGAGAGATGTAGTTCATAAGAATAAAATAAACTAACGGGAGTTATCCCCTGGGAGATTCTATCTGGAAGTGCAACCTGAGGGAGAAGCCTAGAAGGGGAACTACATTGCGAGTCCATACTCAAAATTCTCATGAAGCCCCCAGCAAATCATACTTGATTGAGAGACAGCAGGGTAGAGTCAAAAGCTCCGAACTTGCATTCTATTTCACAGAAGGTTATGAGAAAAAGCCCATGTGGAAAGCTGAGTAGTGGTAACAGAAGTACACAAGAAAGCTAAAGGTCAAGGCAGGGTCGGGGGGTGGGGGAGGCAATGGGAAGGGGAAAGATGGTTAGCACTAGTAGAAAGAGATAAATAGGAAACTTCTGGGACTGGGACATATTTCCAGGGATTAAAATGTCAGAAATAGCATTAGAAAATGGAAAGTACATTGTATTTGGAGTCACATAATGTGATTTTGAAAGTAAAAATATACTTGAAGCTTTTCTCCTACTCTATTGTCAGAGATGGTAAATAATTAATCAATGAAATCTTTCCCCTTCCCTTTTGGGGTTCATTTAGACTGGAATGATTCCCAAAGTTCACTTTGTCAGACTACTGCTGCCTTATAGAGAGTCTTCCCTTTCTTGTTAAGTAACATTCTGTTCCTCGATGACTCCTCCTATATTTACTATGTTCAAATTAATGTAGTACAGCTGGAAACTTGGGTGACTTGTGACTTAAGGGCTGATATCCTTAAAAGAAATTAATTTCCATCCAGTTAAAAGGCATGTATATGACAAGCTAGTGGGTCTGAAAATTATAGACTTGACTCTACAAATACATAAAAATACTGTACCATTTTTCCTTTGTAAGACATTTACTTCTATAACCTCTACCCCCAGACTGAATTTTACTGGCCTATTAAATTTTTTTACAACTTATGTCCATTTGAAAACTTTTATTGTTTACTACTATGTATCACTTTGGCAGATTGTACCACAATTCAAAGTATACCATGATATATTTACTGTTGAAGAATTCCAAATCTAATCAAGATCAGTGAATATTTTTTTGAAAGTCACAGTAGAATAGACAAATGAACAGATAGACAGGAAATATCAGGAAATCTAGTTGAAATAGAGGCATCAATTCATTTTGCCAGGTGGTGATCTCCTCCTTTACATTGTCTACAATCTATGTCATTTTGGAATTTTAAAAATAGTTAAATCTCAGAGTGGGGGAAAAAACTTGGAGGTCATCAAACCTAAACGCCTTATCCTATGCAAAAATTCCCACTTTAATATTTCTACTAAGTAGGCATCCAGTCTCTGCTTGAATACCTCCAGGGACAAAGAATTCATGACCTAATGAGGCAACTTTTTAATTTTTAGACAACTTTTCCTAATATTGAAATTCACATCACTGAAATTACCCCAGATGTGTCCTCATTCTGCCTTTAGAGCAGAAGTCCCTAGTCTTTTTTGTGTGTGTTGTATACCCCTTTGGCAGTCTGTGGACCCCTTCTCAGAATAAATGCATTAAATAAAATACATATGATAACAAAGAAAACAAATGACATTGAAATAGTTATTTTAAAATATTTTAATACAAATTCACAGACCCCAGGCTGACAGCCCCTACTGTAAAACCATTCAGAATAAATGTAATTCTTCCTCTAAGTGACCACCTTTCAGTAATCTGAAAACAATTTATCATAGTCTCGCTACATCCTCTCTTCTCTAGGCTAAATATCCCTACTTCATTTAATCAATCATGATTTAGAGACCCAATCTCTTGGCCATCTTCCACCAAATGTCCTCCAGTTAATCAATATCACTCAGTGCCCAAGACTGCATACAATATTCTTTATATGATCTGATCAATACAGAGCATATTCCAACTTCTATTATTCTAGATATTATATTTCTTTTATTAGGTGTTATACCTCTATTTTATTCATGAAGCAATATAGGTTCCTAATGATGACTTCTTCTCTTTGCCTAAATCACATTCATTAAAAAAATAAAAATAAAATCACATTCATTTTTTCAAACTACAGATGACTCTCATTGAGCTTGAATTCAACTAAACCTTAGGCCTTATTAAAGAAGGTGGCCCAAAAGACTTGATAGGAATTATAATGTTATAATTATCATGAAACCAATCCAATTTCATGCGATTCATATATTTATGTATTTATCTGAGTCTTTAGATGTCTTCTTTGACATCACTAATAAAAGTGTCCCAATGCCTCAAACATGGTAGGCAATTAATTAGCATTAATTCAATTAATTAAAATTGAATGCTGAGCAAGGCCAAGGACAGAGCCTTTCTTCCAAGCTAATAATTATCTAATAATTAATACATTTTGGATTATGGTCATTCAACTAATTGTGATTCCATTATCCAAGGAGGACATCTCTTATATTAGAAGAATGTATAATATATAATAAGAAAAATATCACAAGATACTTTGTTAGATAATCTACCAAAATCCAGCTATACCTTATGCACAGCTATCATTACTTGAATCCTGGTTGTTATGAGAATAGCACTGACAGGACTTTGCCCAAATTCAGAGTTCACTCATTTCAAAGGCAATATCTATCCATCTACATGGCTGTAAATAAAGGACCACCAGGAAGACTTTTCTATCACTAATTATTGTCTCAATGATATCCAGTTCCTTAATATACTTCATTTGTGCATTGGAGTGCCTTTGGAAGGGTAATGTTACAATATCACACTATTTGTCTGACCTCCTTTCACCAACATGGTGTATGACTCAATATATTGATAATGTGTGATTTCTTGTGTTCTACATCAACTGTGTCCATTCATCAATAAATAAGAATTTATTAGGAGGATATTCTGTGTCAAGCGATGTGTTTAGCAATGGGTATACAAAAGCAAAAGCAAAGTTACTACCTTGAGGGAACTTACAATCTAATTAGAGACAATATAGACATATATGACGCGTAAAACAAACACAAGGAAACATTGGAGGGGATTTGTGAGTACCAGAAAAGTCATACAGCATATAGCTCTTGATCTAAATCTTTAAGCTGAGGTAATTCAGAAGATGGGGATGAGAAGACAAAGTATTCCAGTCATGGGAAAGAGTCATTAGAGTGAGAGAGAACTTTTGTCTCAGAGACAAGAAAGGAGTCATAGAGGGTGTGAAGAAGATTACTGTGTAAGAACACCTGCAAAATAATAAGGATCCAAGTTGGAAAGGCTTTAAATGTCAAATAAAAGGATTTATTATTTGATCTTGGAGGTAACAGGGAACTACTGAAGTATATTGAGTCAGAGGCTGCCATAGTCAGGTCTAAGTTTTAGGAAAAAATCACTGTGGCAGCTCTAGGAAGGTTGACTGGAGTAGAGAAACATCGGAGCCTTAGAGACCAAATTGGAATCTAATGTAATGGTCCAGGTGAGAGGTCATGAGAGTCTGAACTAGGGTGGTAGCTATGTGAGTAAGAAAAGGAAGCACAACTGAGAGAGGTTGTTAGGAGAGAAATTATGGAATTTGTCAACAGACTGGATATATGGGTGAGTCCAAGGGAGGAAATGAAAAATAAAAACACACCAATGCTACAAGACTGAATGACTGTAACAATAGTGTATATTAATGCAATAATAATAGAGAACTGCAAGGAGGAGTGAGTTTGAAGAGCAAGAAAATGATTTGTTTTAGACATTCTCAGTTTGTGATGCCTATGAGAGTCAAAATATCTGACAGTTTGTGGTGCAGAACAAGAGATCAGAAGGGAGATTAGGGTGAGAAAGCACTTGTCTCTGTACAGTTGTTAAGGGTAGAAGTTCATCCTACTTTATTATCTCATTAGAAGCAATATGCTAGGTAGACAGATGATGATAAAGCTTTGATCAACAGCTAGCCTTTAAGATAAAGCTATTCTGATATTGCATTTTACCTGCAAAACTGAAAAATACAAATAGATCACCTAAAGTCATGGTAACTTCATTCCTTCAATCGAACAGTACAAAAGGTGTTAGTCTTATGTGATTTTTTTTATTAATAAACTAATGCTATTTCTTATCTGTCATGAATTCCATTTTTTACTCATAACTGTTGAAAATAAATTCAACTCAATAGTTTGTAGAATTCACCTTACTTCCCTTTATTTGAAAATTGCAATATTTACTTGCAAATCAATATTGTATTCTATTCTCCAAGATTTCTTTAAAAATCACTAAAATGAATATGTAATTATATTTGTAAGTTTTCTTAGAATACTGACATGTAATCCACCTGATCTAGGACATATAAATTATTCCTATAGGTCTATGTCACTCTTCTGCACTTATCCTTGGATTTGTGCCCATTCATCTTTTATAAGCATCCTTTTAAAAATCTGTGCTCACTGGAGAGCTCCATGTGAATTCACATCAGTTTCAGGGACTTTTGATTTGTTACTAGACTTCTTCCCAAGTGGCTGCAAAGTTTTCTCATAATAAACAATAAGCATAAAGATTCTATAATATAAATTAAACTAAAACTAAAAAGAAACCAAACTCTAAGTGTAATGACTAGGCTAGATTATTGAGAAGACATAACGAAACCCATTTTCCCCTTTGGATGTGTATTCCTGAGACATGAAATACTAGAGACTATGTATGCAATTTTTTTATACTATATTAGTTTTGTTTATTAAGTTCATTATTTTAGCTCAACTGGTTTTCTTGTTTTACAACTAACAGTTCTCTTGCCAGGGAGTATGAGGATGGTGGTAGAAAGGTTTACCCAGAAATGAATGATCTAAAAAGATAAAGGTCATTATTAAAACTTGTTTAGAAATATTGTCTCATAGATGACTTTGGATGAATATAATGCAAACAAACTCCTGCCAAATTCAAGAGTCCTGGAATTTTTCACTTTTGTTTGACAGCCAGTTCCAGCCACCTTCTATGTAAGTGTGTGGGTGCATATGTGTGTGTGTTGCTTATTGTAGTGGTCCGTGACTTATTTGGACACTGCCTTACTATCCTCTTTGCATCTACATTGGAATCTATGATGACTCTATCTCCTGCTAGCATTTCCTTTTTGTGTAACACAGACTCTAAAATGGCATGGTCCATTTCTTCCTATCTTTTTCCCCCTTTCTTCCCATCATTTCTATCTCAGTATACTCCCTACGGTTGGTCAGAATTATGTCTATAGTAGCAGTTTTAGTCATTGTTTCTACCTTTGAGAAATTGAGTCATTAGTAAGACAAGTCAACAATTTACTACATACCTTTCTTTGCTAGAATAATACTTTTAGTTGATATGCTTGAGTGGAGTTTCCTCTTATCTTGCTTCCTTGCTTTACATTGTATTTATAACAGGTAGTGCATGTGTATTTTGAGGTTTTTGTGTTTTGAGGGGAAGTGTAATATAATGCAAAGAATCCCAAATTTATAATCAGAAGACCTAGGTTCAAGTCTCATTTTTTTAGGTTGGTACTTTGTGAGACTGAATAAGTTATTTAACTTCTCTGTAACTCAGTTTCTACATCAGCAAAATTGGAATAAAATAACTGTGCTGCCTAACTCATACGAATATTATGAGCAAAATACTTTGTAAACCTTAAAATGTTGTATAAAAGCAACAGCATTTTTATTATTATTTATCTGGAAGTAATCATCCATTTCTTTCATCTAACCAATCAATCATCGGTGTACTCTCAAAATAACATCACTCTTGCTTCTTTCACATTTTGTCCTAATCCAAATACCCTTTAGTGTCCTTGGATTTCATGAATTTACACACATATATATCTTCTGGGGCAGTAAGGCACCAGTGGATAATAGTATTGAGTGTGAAATCAGAAAAACCCAGAAAGACCAGTGTTTAAATCTGACCTCAGACATTTACCAGCTGAGTGACCCTGGGCAACTCACTTAACTCCTGCCTACATAAAACTAGAGAAGGGAATAACAAACCATTCTAATATTATTGACAAGAAAACCCCATGGACAGTTAGCTCACAGGGTCACAAAGGGTAGGAACAACTAAACAAGGACATATCTTCTTAACCTACAGTATTAAATGCAGGTTATGTTTTCTTTTTAATCTAACATTTTAACATTGTTTTTCAGCTATCAATTCCATTCCCCCTCCCTTTCTTTGCATCCTTGTGTTTAAAATCTCAAATTCGCTTTTTTTCTAATTATCCATATTATGGGCACAGTAATGTAGATGTTTAAAGCTACAAACATAATTCCCTTTTCTGTTACATAAATCCTCTACCTTTTGCATTTTTCTTATAAATTACAGTGTACCTTTTCCACTATTACTTTTTGTTGTTAATGTTCTCTTCAAAGTACAGGAGTTTCTGAAATTTCGGAGACAGAGGGTGCTGTCCAATTGCTGAAATCACTTTATGGATAATAGAGACAAAAAGATTGTGACATTAATGGAATAATTGTCTCAAATCCCATGTAAGTCACCATGGAGCCTCAAGATCTATTAAAACATGTGAAAATCAAAGATTTTTGCTGATCATATTGATACAGGGCCTCTCCTAGGATCTCTGTGAGGTTTTTGGTTTGTTTTTTGTTTTTTCTCCCCAGAGGAGTTTTTGCATAAATACACTTCAATCAATTTCTATTGTAGTTATGATGTGGGGTGGGTGTGTGTGTGTGTTTGTGTGTGTGTGTGTGCGTGCAATGTATGCCACATTGTGGTAGTATATGACTTTTGTGAACAGGCAAGCTACTATGTTGACTTTTGGATTCAAACACGACTCAGGAAATATACAAAAGATATAATGCTTCATAGCATTGGATTCAATTTTCTGAGAAGCCTTCTCACCTTGATAAGATTGTGAATTGTTACATATGACATATCAAAACCACATGAATAATGACACTTCTGCAAGAGTTAAAATGCTATTGCTAAAATGGATGGAATTTTTTGTTTCAAAATTTCATTGTGGTTTTTAGGATGCTGAATTAATCCTGATAGAAATGAACTCTCTGTTAATCTAAGGAACTATTATTTTAATCAGGAACTACTGTAAGTAGAGAAATATTCCCAGCAGCAACTTATCACATTTCTTTTCCTGATTATAGGATTTTAGAGTTGCAGAAATTATAAACATCCCCCTTCATTTGCCAGATGAAAGTCTTGGAATGGAAAAGTGATTTACCCATAGTCACAGAATAAGGAAATCAAAGTCTTGGAATTTAAACTAAGTTTGTGTGGTTCTAAATCCAATTTCTTTCCATTACCTCATGTTTTTCCTCACTATGTTTCTTCAACCTTGATGGGAAATTACTCTTTCCACTAACTTGAGAGTAGAACTATGTCCAAAACCTCAACTGAGTTTATCAAGAAGGGTTCCAATTATGACCTGATACTGGTCAATTGGAAAGTTAATGAAAAACACTATTGTATATCTCTTAGGCTTTATATATTTAATGGTCTGCTCCATGCCTTATCTGCAGTTTTCTACTTGAACACACAGTGGCAGTGGAATCTAGTAGCATTCTTCATTCAAACTGTATCAGAAGAGGGTAATTTCAGTGATGATGTTCCAGAAAGCCTACCATCATTCTTACTGTACCCATCTCAAGACAGGGAGAAAAATGTTGATGATGCATTCTAAAATAGCAACTGCAAAATTACAGAATGTCAGAGTTGGAAGGAACATCAGTGGCTAATTAGTCCAATATATATCCCCCAAAGAATTCCCTATACAACATAACCTAACAAGTAATCATTCAGACTTTATTTAAAAACCTCGAGTGAATCTGCTGCCTTACAAAACAGATCATTCCATTTCTGAATTGTTTTAGGTATAAGAAAGTTTTTCCTTATATCAACCCTTAATTTGTTTCTGCAATGATATCCTTTGCTCCTGGTCATGCCTTTTAAAGTCAAACAGAACAGATATAAGCCCTCCTTCCAAGGGAAGCCCTTTAAATAATTGAATAGAACTAATTATACCCCTTCACTCTAAGCTTTTTTCTTCTCTAGACTAAACATCCCCAGTTCCTTATGTGAAATGAATTCAAGGATCTTCACCAGCCTTGTTGCCTCCTTTGGATTCATTTCAACTTACCAGTATTCTTCCTAAAATATGATACACAGAACTGAGCACAATATTCTAGATGTGATCTGACCAGAGCAGAATACAGAGCAATGACCTTATTCCTAAAAGCAATGACCCTTAAGGCAGGTTTGGATCTCACTATCTTTTTTGGATATCATAACACAGTTGACATATTTGCAGCTTGCATTTCACCAAAAATTCATATATTTTTTCAAATAAACTATTCCCTAATCATGGCATCTTGTGAAACTGATTTTTTAAAACTTAGTAAGATTTTGCCTTTGCTCCACTGCATCTTAGCTTAGGTGATCCAGTGATTTAGGCAGCCAAGATAAATTTGGATTGTAATACTGTCATCTAGTATGTTAGTTAGCTTCATCAAGAGTGTGTTAACTATATATTGGGTAAGAATATTTATGCCTTCATTCAAATCATTAATAAAGATATTAAACAGAAAAGGGTCAAGAATGAATCCCTGGGACACATCATGTCAAACCTCCCTACAATATAACATAAACCATTTATGACTTCTCTTTGGAACTGGTCAGTTTCAAATCCATTTGTTTTTACTATTGCATTGTTCAAATCTTTTCACCCTTTTATGAAAATAGTATAAAAACTTTTATTAAATACTCTGTTAAAATCAAAGCAAACACCATTTACAGTAGTAATCTGTAGGCTTTTATTGTTCATGGCACAGTTGAGACTACGGTAGGGTGAGATGATCTGTGAAGGTCCAGTTCCCTTTCAATAAGAGTAGTTATTTCTGTCGAGCTCTTTGTATATTTAACATGTTGCAGATCTAGTACATAACATATAAATATATATATATATATATATATATATATATATATATATATATATATATGTATGTAATGGATCAAATCCTGGGCAAATAAATTTTATATTAAAATTGTTTATATGTGTTCATTTATTGATGATAACATAACATGAAATATTTCAAGGGCACGTTTACTGAAACTTTTGGACTGATAATGAAACGTATGCATATGCTTTCAGAACTATTGATCTATAGAATTCCTCGGTCCTAAAAGTTTAGTAACATTGTCAAAAAAAAAGACATAAAGTTAGTCTTGTATAACTTGTTTTTAATGAAGTTACCCTGTCTCTTTGTAGTCACTGAATCCTTCTCTAGATGTCCTCTCCAGTCATCTTGATGAATATCTGGTCACTGGATTCAGAAGGAGAAGTGAGGCTGGTGACCTGCACAGCCCTCCCTCACTCAAAACAAAGTCAAGTGCAAGTCATGTCATCATTTCTCTGACGACGTGGTCTTCTTTGGCAATGAAGGACAAACACAAGTCACTGCATCCTTCTCTAGATGTTCAATAACCAACTTTCTAGTTATGTATTCTACAGTATTTACAAGAATCAAAGAAAGAACTGACAAAAAGAAGAATGTATAGAATGATTTTACATATATGTACATATTTGTGTCTAATGGTAGTAATCTCTGGAGGTGGGAGCAGGAGAGGAAAGAATGAGAAGAAAGTTACATAATAACTTTATTATATATTTAAAGACAATAGCAAGTTGCATATAATACATTTGCAGTTTCATAGGTAATTTATCTTTTTTATTATGCTATGTTACAGCAATGCTTATTTTATTACATAAATTAAAAATTAAATAAAGAGAAATTTTTAAAGAATTAAATCAACCTCATTGACCTTTAGTTTATGGCTTCTATTTCCTCCATCTTTTGAAAAAGAAAATGTGACTTTTATACGTACTAATTCATTACTATTGTAGATAATTCTGTAGCAAAGTAGAAATTACCAGATCTTTTACTGATATCACAGCTAGCTAGGTGATATAGAGGATTCAATACAGAAATTAGAGGACCTGAGTTCCAATCCTGCCTCAATAGCTTATTAACTGTGAGACTAGCAAATCACCTAATCTCTCGTTCCTCTCTCTCTCTCTCTCTCTCTCTCTCTCTCTCTCTCTCTCTCTCTCTCTCTCTCTCTTTGTAAATATATATGTGTGTGTATGTGTATGTATATATGTACAGTGTGTGTGTGGATATATATAAATCAGGGTTAAGTGACTTACAATCACACTGCTACTATATGTCTCAAGCATGGTTTGAACTCAGGTCCTCCTGACTCCAGGGCTGGTGCTCTACCCACTGTGCTATTTAACTGCACCCCCTACTTAACCACTCTCAACCTCAGATTTCTCATTTATAAAATGGGGAAAATAGTAGCTAGCATTAATTTTGTAGGGCTGTTGTAAGGATCAAATGAGATAGTATATGTAAGAAGCTTTGTAAAACTTAACAAGCTATGTACATGCTAGCGGTAAATATCATTGTACAGGTATGCCCTATTTTTAAATAAACACAATTTTGAAAATAAATCTTTGCAAAGCAGGTAAATTTAAAAGTTTCTCAAGAATTGGAAAGGGTTTTTCCAGATTGAAAAGAAGTTCCTTTAAATAGCAAGTTCTTTAAGAGTACTTTAATAAATCACTTAATTTGCAAAATTTGAATTAATCATATCATTTCCAGTAACAATTATTTTATAAAATGTTATAATTTGGATTTTTAATTGTGGAATATAACATTATTATTATTAAAGGTTAAGTATTGATTAATATTATTAAGTAATAATTAAGTAGTATTATTATTAAAGGTTTAAGTTATTCATGTAAATTCTTAGTGTTCTTTTTTTTCACCAAGAGAATGAGTGACAATTTCATTGGGTTATTAGTAGGGGCTAGAACTCGGCTAGAAATAACTATTCATGTCTTAATGACCATGCAGCTTGTTCATATGTACTTTATGAGACTCTTTTTGGCAAAGACACTGGAGTGACTTGCCATTTTCTTCTCCAACTCATTTTACAGATAGGAAAATGAGGTAAAAAGAATTAAGTGACTTGTCTAGCTAGTATGTGTTTAAAGCCAGATTTGAATTCAGAAAGATGAGTCTTCCTGACTCCAGGCCCAACACTCTACTCACTGCATCACAGAGCTGCCCATGCAGATAGACAAGGAATTTTAATTCTTGGATGTTCTTATTGACAGTACTGTAGAGACTGCTTTTGACTTTCATCTTTTAAACAACTAAAATCATCATTTCCTCCCTAATTCATTAGTAAGATATTCAAATAAAAATGGGCTTCCTTTGAATAGTGAAATCGCTGAACATTACTTTCAGCATAAATTTATTCACATTACACTAAGCATGTGATTTCATCCCAGATAAGTTTTCATTATAAACAATGAAATAACAAAACAAAATTTGCTTTCTTTTAAACAAGTTCCTATAGAATGAAAGGCATTATGAAAAATAAAATAGGACTTCTCTTTAAGCAAATTTCTGATGGAGAATACCGAAATAAATAGAAGATATTAAAGGGGAGAGATGATAAATTATCTAGAGTAGTCAGTGATCTTTTCTTTAAAAAAATCTTCATAGCTTCCTTGAAATATCCCTGGTGATTCCAAAGACATTTCCTAGAGATTCAGACAGGGCTTTATTGACAAGGAAAAAACACATTTTCAAGAAGGTTCATACATTTTTCTATATTAGTCAAGAACATGCTTTTCACTTACAAGATGCAGTGATGGGCAGCGTCCCCAAGCAAGAGGTCATTGATTTTGTTTTAAGTATGCTGCTGGGGGAAAAAATGAAGAGGCAGACCTCTAAGGAACTGCTTCTCCTCTAAAATTTCTCATTGTTGGTGGTTTATTGACCTGAAGGCAAAACAAAGGTGTCACTGGAGTCAAGCCTTGAAGGATAGGTTGAGTGACAACAGGCAAAGAGGTTGGGAAGAAGGCTGTCCAATGGGAAGGAAAAGCAAGAAAAAAAGGTATGATAATAGCAAAGCAAGAGGTGTTCAACACAGTTTGGCAGGAGCATCACATTCATGATTGGTAATAGATTGAAGTACAGTAGGGATGCGGGAAGGCATCAAAAGTAGATTGGTATCAGATTGGGGAGTTCCCGAATACCACCTAAGGAGCTTGATCTTTATTTGACAAGCATTAGGAAACCATTAGAGGGGTTTGACATCAGATCTGGCATTTGTGTTAATAAGTGAACAGGAAGCAATTGGATCTGAGTTTTCAGTTGCTTACAAAAATAGAATCTCTTGCTGGATAGGTAATGTCAAGGAAAGGGGAAAGCAAAAAAAAATGATAAATTCAATTAAAGGAAACAAGTAGTTGTGTCCTTCAAGACCCATCTCCAGTCCCAAATCTTCTATGAACTCTTTCCAGATAATTCTAACTCACACTGATCATCACACTTCCTGACTGACCACAGGACTCTTGTCTGCCTCTCATATTTCTGTTTTTCATTATCTTCTGCCTTGCATTTCTCTCTCAGTTTTCTGGTGTTGGTTTTCATTGAGTCATGTAGTTAGAATATTAGAAAGAATCTAATATATTTTCAAAACAATATGGTTGCCACATTTAGGAAGTTGAGGCAGCTGAGTGGCAGGGACAGAAATTAGTAGCTTCAGAGGGTAACTTTTTTTTCCAATTTACAATTGAAATTGTACAAAAAATTTACAATTTTTTTTCCAATTTTTACAATTCTGCCCGTGGGCAGCAGAGTAAAAGCAAGGTGAAGTAGATTGTCCACACTGGTGGTCATGAGACCAGTCCATATTACCAAGAATCACAGAACTGTTTCTCTTAAATAAACAGGGAGATGATGATCCAAATAAGCCTGCTTTGTAGGGGAACACTGGTTATGGAAGTGTCTTTTACAACATTTTTTCTCAATTATCTTATGTTGCATATGACTCTGGAAAAGTTTTATGTACTGGGTCATACAGTGAACTGCCTGAGATCTTAAAGGATTTGGAAATAGGACAGTAAGTCAGGTCGGTTATAGGTAAATGCATAAGAATACGTGCTGAGGCATTCTCTATTTTCTATGGATATGTCCAGGTCAGGGGACATTGGACTAGGGTGGCCAGAGATTCCAATTATTTTTATCGAAATGAATGTTTCACTTCAGGTTTCTTGATTTTTCCTATTACTGAAGGCACCTAGGCTTCTTCACCATGCATACATAGCCATATCACATATTCAGGAAGTAAGGCAAGAGAAACCTTGCAAAGCACAGATTGGAGACTTCTAATTTATTTTTCCATCATTTAGCCAGGTGCTTTCAAAATCAAGGTAAGCAACTCCCAGAAATAATGAGGGTCCTATAGCTGACTCTGTGAACGCTGCTTTGTCAATGTGCTTTGTTTTTCCCTTGTGCAGTCTTTATATAGCAGGGACTTGTTTTTAAATCTATTAAGTCTAATCCCAGCAGTATTAATTAAATATTGTATGAGTTTCCAGTGCTCCATGTATAATACAAATTCTCCACTAAGGCAATTTGGAAATCTTCTCTAGCCTGCCATCCCTTCAGCAAGGACAACCACAGTCTCTTATCATTACCTCAGGCATTCTGTAAGGACTGAAACATACATGTATTTTTAGAGCAGATGGAATAACTTCAGAATCATCAAGTGCTAAATTTAAAAACAATATTTCAAACAAGCATACTGAGAGACTAAAGAGAAAGAGGATGTGTACAATGTACCTACCACATTTTGTTATGGTCAGTCTCTTGGGGAGGAGAGAAGGAGCAGATTTTAATTAAGCTTGCATGTTTTATTAAGGAAAAACAAAGCCTTCCAGCATATTAAAAAAAACATCTGCAGGTTGATATCTTTAGAGTACTCGACAATCCTCTACTCCCATCCTACCACTGAAAATCAAATGACTTTTGTGCAAGGAAAAGTCTGCTTTTTATTTTATTAAGGACATTAAACTCTGGAATAGTCACTGAAATTAGGAAGTACTCACTTTGATTTGGGTAAGAAATAAAGAATTGCTAATTTATATCTAACTCTTCCTTTTTTAAAATACATACCCACCCCCCAACCTATGTAAGTAACATTATTGAGCCAATTAGCAGCAGGAGTATAACTATTCCTTACCAAAAAGATAATAGTAAGAAGTAGACTTGAACTATATTTAATTTCTCTTCCAATCAATTTTACCACTAAAAATGTTCTATACCTGACCCTTTCATTGGGATTTGAATTCAAGGCTCCCTGAGCATTATCTCACTTTAAATTAGAGGCAGGCTTATTTAGTGTGACTAAAATGGCCCTGAAATACACCTCTCCAGAGAAATGTGGCAATATGAATGAAAGATGAGAAAATACACAGAGAGCAAATGTTACAACAAACAATATTAAGATGCAATTTAAAAGATGACTTTGCAACTGAAAAAGTTTCCAGACTTTAAAAAAATCTAATTGATGTATGTTTATTCTTGCTCCTAGTATTTCTAGATACTCATCAACAACTTAACATAGCTATTTCCCATTCAGGAGGCAGCAGAAGAAAGACTATCACTGATTAATAGTTGATTTTATTGAATTCTTTTTTCTCTTTCCTTTTAATCTCTGTCATTTCTTTATATGGAAGAGGAGTGTGATGATGAAGATGATATAAATGGAAAATGTATCACTAAAAAAGTTATTTTTTTAATTTTAGAAATAAAAGTAAATTGGATTGTCTAAAAATAAAGTTAAACAATGGAAAAATATAAGAAAGAAAAAAGAGATATGACTGTACTCCACAAGTGGGACCCATCAGGAAGAACAAGGGTGGGGATGAGGGAGAGGAAGGAATACCTCTCTGCACACTTGGATTAAAACCCCACAGGGAAATTCAACTCAGTTGTCTTGACAAATTGTGAGAAATTACTTCTTAGGGGCAGAACCAAGGGAAGCAGAATACTAATTGTTTTTCCAATATTTAAAAATGTAGGGCTCCTTGCCTGTGCACTTTCTCCTGACCCTTCCTCAGAATCAAATATCCTCCATAGACACCTATTGAAGTCTCCAGAATGTGGTACTAGCGAGTCCAGATGAAGTCTCAGTTTGTAAAGAATCTGAAGCAAGAGCAAGAGAGTCAGTTACTGGAATAGCAAATTTTAAAAATTAAAAAGCAAAAGCAAAAGTTCAAGGCAAGAGGACTACTTAGAGACAGGAAGCAATGCAGTGTCAGAAAGTCAAAGAGGGAGAACAGAACCACATTCCAACCGCAGAGGACAGCGCAGAGAAAACAGAGATACAGTGAGGTCTGTGCATTAGTCAGGTTCACACATAATTCATCACACTGAAAGGTGAGTAGATTTGCTCACTTAAAAACCCTGTCCTCCCGGTTCCTCTAAATCAGCTTTTGCTGTCTATGTTTCTCATTTAGAAAAGGTCTGTGTTTGAGCTACCATGGACAGCATCATACTTAGATCATAGGGTCAGCCCTAGTCAAACTCATGATGCCCCTTAGAGCACTCTCCCATTGCTCTCTTGTAGTTCACAATTATAGTGCTACAAAGAACAAGGGAAAGAAAGAAGTTCAGAGGGAAATATAAACAAGCACGACAGCTTTGAAAGTCACACT
The DNA here is from genome assembly GCA_028658325.1 of Potorous gilbertii. Classification (NCBI taxonomy): domain Eukaryota; kingdom Metazoa; phylum Chordata; class Mammalia; order Diprotodontia; family Potoroidae; genus Potorous; species Potorous gilbertii. The sequence continues at coordinate 399,009,005 of CM053771.1, read as the reverse complement.
CAAATTTTATGCCCTCTCTCAAAGTCTGTCTGTCTGTCTGTCCCTCTCTTCCCTCCCACTCCTCTCTCTCAATCTTTCTTTCTCTTTCTCTCTCCCTCCCTCTCTCTCTCTTTCTCTCTCATCTCTGTTTTTATCTCTAAGTATGTCTCTGTCTCTCATTTGTAAAATATAAGATTTTTTAAAATAAAAATATAGGCTGGGTAAAGATTGGAAAAGACTTTAAAAACCAAACTAATTTTTAAAATAAATAAATGCAACAAAGAGTGCTATCTTTAGAAACAAAATGATATTTCAAAATGATACTCCCATACTTCAAGGGCCCATGATTTTATTGACATGCATAATTATTACACCAGTGCATATCACAATTCCTGGATGCCTTAATCTTTGAATGTTGCTGTGATTGAAAAATGCATCACCCTGAGGCTAACCTCAGAAGCAGCAGAGAAATCGGTATTATTGCTTATTTCAATAAATTATTCAAGAAACCGTCATTTCTTGGGTTGTTTTTAGACTCACACTCACAATTTTTCTTCTTCAGCTTCAATGTCAATAATATGGGCACTCCTTTGACCAGAATACACCACACCTCCTCAGGGCCTTAGTTATGACCTTTATAACTTCTGTATCTGAAAAATTAATCAGAAAAGAAGGAAGAAAAGAAGAAAGGAAGGAAGGAAGGAAGGGTAGGAGAGAAAGAAAGACAGAAGAAGAGAGTAAGAAAAGTGCTAGAAATAGAATTTTATGTTCAGACTGAATGGGACCAACAGTTTTATTCATTCAAATAATAATCAGGAAATATTGCTAAATGTCAAAGAATTCTACAAATCACTCTATTTATAATATGCACTTTAGATAAATGCCACCAACTAATAGAAGTTATTATTCTCTGTCTGGTGCCTAGTTTTTAACTTTCCATACGTGTAAATAATAAACAAGAGGACCCTGCATTTTATAAGGTCTGGTCATTAATGAAGATTAATACATGATTGATAAGTACATATTTCTAGGCAAGTTCTTACTTCTGTTCAGCATCTTAAATTCAGATGCCTCCCTTTCCACTTTTCAGGGTTGTTTTGATCAGGTAACGTACCTTAAAGCATTTTCAAAGCATAAAAGTGTGCTATGAATACTAAAGGCCACAGCGTATTATGGACAGAGGGCAAATTTTGGGATCAGGATGATTCCTGGCTCTGCTTCTGATGTATTCTATGTGACCATAGGCAAGCTGTTTAATCTCTGAGGGTTCCCAGCAAGCCTCTAAGAACATAAGATACAGATGAATTCTGTTGCTATGCAGGGGATTTTTCCCTCATGAGTTCTCAATACCAGTAAAATCCTAAGTCCAGACAAAAAAGCCACGATAATGATTTTTTTAAGACAGAATATGACTTTTATGTGATATTCTATAATTTTTCAAAGCACTTTTTATAAATTAGGTTTCTTTCATACAAGAAATCTGTGGTATTATTACCTGGTTCACAGAACAGAGTGGTGGTGGATCAGTGGAACAAGTTAGGTACATAAGTCAAGGTAGTAAATGACCATAGTAAACTAGTGATCAATAAACCCGGAGACTCAATTTTTTGGGACAAGAAATCACTATCTGAGAGAACTGGAAAATAAAAGTAGACCAACATCTTACACTGTGGGCCAAGATAAAGTCAAATTGGATACCTGATTTTGACACAAATGGTGACACCACAAACAAATTAGGGAAACAGAATACTTTATCTGTCAGATCAATGGAGAGAAGATTTTATGACAAAACAAGAAAGAGAGAGGCTTACTATAGGTAAAAAAGGACAATTTTGATTATATTAAAGAGAGTTTGCCCAAATAAAATCTTTGCAAACAAGATTAGAAGGAAAGTGGAAAGGAGAGACACAATTTTTACACCAAATGTCTGATAAAAGCCTCATTTCTCAAATATATAGAGAACTGAGTCAAATGTATAAGAATACAAATCATTGCCCAATTGATAAATGGTTAAAGAATACCAAGGGTCAGTTTTCAAATAAAGAAATCAAAGCTATCTCCAGTCATAGGGGAAAAAATTTCTCTGAATCATTTTTGATTAGAGAAATGCAAATTAAAATATCTCTGAGGTACCACCTTACACCTATCAGATTGGCTAATACGATAGAAAAGGAAAATGATAAATATTGCAGGGGATGTAGGAAAATTGGGAACACTAATGCGTTGTTGCTAGAATTGTGAACTGATCCAACCATTCTGAAGAACAATTTGGAACTATATCCAAAGGGGTTTAAAGTTGTGCATACTTTTTGATCAAATAATACCACTACTGGGGGGATGGAGCCAAGATGGTGGAGTAGAAAGACTCACATATGCTAGCTCCAAAACCACACCCATGGATCTCCTGTAAAAAGAACTCCCAACAAATTTTGGAGAAGGGGAAGTTTCGCAGAAACAGAGTGAAGGAGATTTCCGTGCCAGAGAGCCCTGAAAAACCAATCCCAAAGGTCCATCGCACACCGGATGGGAGCAGAGCCCAGCCCTGCCCTGGCCCCGTGGCAAAGAGAGGAGCAAGCAGATCAGAGCAGGCTTCAGGGAGAGAATCTCCAGCGGCCGCAAAGGTCCCTCCACCCACAGACACACAGGTCAGTGAGAGAGACGTGGGGATGGGCTGAGAGGGGAGCGGGATGTCTCCATGACTCGGGCCCCCTCGGGAGGCAGCAGCAGAGGCAGCAGGTGGCCAGAGGCTCCCAGAGCAGGCAGGAGCTCTGCAGGAGCTCTTGTACAGAAGGTCTCTGCATAAACCCCCTGAGGGAACTGAGCCGGGGAGGAGGCTCTGCCCCCAACTGAGAATCTGATTTAATCTTACCCTGAATAGAGGCCAGCTGGCCACCAAAGGCCCTGAGGATGGGGAGCAGCATTTGAATCTCAGACCCCAAGCACTAGCTGGGCAGATCTGGAGGCAAGGTACGGTGGAGAGGAATCTCAGAAGTCAAGTAACTGGCTGGGAAAATGCCCAGAAAAGGGAAAAAAAATAAGACCATAGAAGGTCACTTTCTTGGGGAACAGATGATTGCTCCATTCCTCTCTGACGAGGAAGAAAACTGCTTACCATCAGGTAAAGACATAAGAGTCAAGGCCTCTGTATCCCAAACATCTGAAATAGATATCCAATGGGCTCAGGCCATGGAAGAGCTCAAAAAGGATTTTGAAAATCAAGTCAGACAGGTGGAGGAAAAACTGGGAAGAAAAATGAGAGAGATG
>CM053771.1:398925631-399005262 GCA_028658325.1 Potorous gilbertii | reverse complement strand
AAAATAGATCCAGGAGAGACAATTTAAAAATTATGGGACTACCTGAAATCCATGATCAAAAAAAAAAGAGCCTAGACATCATCTTTCATGAAATTATCAAGGAAAACTGCCCTGATATTCTAGAACCACAGGGCAAAATAAATATTGAAAGAATCCACCGATCATCTCCTGAAAGAAATCAGAAAAGAGAAACTCCTAAGAATATTGTAGCCAAATTCCAGAGTTCCCAGGTCAAGGAGAAAATATTGCAAGCAGTTAGAAAGAAACAATTCTAGTGTTACGGAAATACAATCAGAACAACACGAGATCTAGCAGCTTCTACATTAAGGCATCGAAGGGCGTGGAATAGGATATTCCAGAAGTCAAAGGAACTGGGACTAAAACCAAGAATCATCTACCCAGCAAAGCTGAAGATAATACTTCAGGAGGAAAATGGTCATTCAATGAAATAGAGGACTTTCAAGCATTCTTGATATAAAGGCCAGAGCTGAATAGAAAATTTGACTTTCAAACACAAGAATCAAGAGAAGCATGGAAAAGTAAACAGGAAAGAGAAATCATAAGGGACTTTCTAAAGTGGAACTCTTTACATTCCTACATGGAAAGATAATATTTGTAACTCTCAATACTTTTCTTAGTTTTTGAATAGTTAGAGGGATTATACACACACATACACACACACATATATGTGTGTGTTTATGTGTGTGTGTGTATATACACACACATATATATATATATATATATATATATATAGACAGAGAGCACAGGTTGAGTTGAATAAGAAAGGATGATATCTAAAAATAAAATTAAAGGGTGGGAGAGGAATATATTGGAAGGAGAAAAGGAGAAATAGAGTGGGGCAAATTCTCTCTCATAAAAGAGGCAAGAAAAAGCTTTTCCAATGGAGGAGGAAATGGAGGAGGTGAGAGGGGAAAAAGTGAAGCTTACTCTCTTCACATTTGGCTTAAGGAGGGAATAACATGCACACTCAATTTGGTATGAAAATCTATCTTACACTAGAGGAAATTAGGGAAGAAGGGGACAAGTGGGGTGGGGGGAATGATAGAAGGGAGGGCAAATGGGGGTCAGAGCTCTTTCCATTGTACTCTCGTCTCTCTGTCTCAGGTGAATTGCCATTTGTTTTTATATTTTTTCCTCATTAAGGAATTTGATACTAAATTCATATTTTTAAATTGAGCTCTGGCTTATTAAAATCATTATCGTTAGAATCATAGACACTTTGTAGAGAGAGAGAAAGATCAACTCCTTCCATCTCTCTGGTTGATAGGTGAGAGAGAAGCTAGTAAGTAGCAGAACCAGATAATTTGTCTTTCTGTACCACACTGCCACCCTGATCCTATAAATAAGGCGAGTCCTAACCAGCCAATCATATGGAGAGCAAACCTAGTTATGAGTAATCAACCAGAAGTTGCCATTTGTCCTAACAAGATGCCCATGTGTACATCCATGCTCCGTAGGGAGAGAAATATACTCAAATTGATCAGAAGGAGCATCCCTATCAATCAATCAGCATTTTGGGAGGAGAGAGGCAATCAGTGTTAAGTCATTTGCCCATGTTGACACAGCTGGTAAGTGTCTGAAGCTGAATTTGAATTCAGGTCCTCCTGACTCCAACAATTATTAAGTATGTACTGTATGTATGTAAGGATGTCAACATCCTTACAGAGTAAATAGATTTTGATGCCTTCATTGTCATCACCATTCTAGATAGTATGTATTGTGACATGCACTAGTCAATAATTAAATTTAACCAGCAGGAAGTAGTTACCTGCACAAAGGGTATAGTGGAGAAAAAACCCTGAAGAATTAGACATGGGGTATTAAGAAGAATGATAGAGTGAACATAGCTGGCCTAGGACCTTTCTTAAAATAAAAATTTTGGGGGGAACTGATCGATCAGAGGAGGGGGCCACAGGTACACAGCAATCTTCCAATGTGAGAAGGATGCTATGGAATGATAAAGAAAGAAGTTGAAAAAGTCACTACACAATGCAAGTTAAATAGAAAAATCCTATGATCTAGAACTTTGCACTCCTCCCTGGCTTCCTTTAAGTTCCAACTAAAATTTCAGCTTCTTCAGAAAGCCTTCCCTAACACATCTTAATTCCAATGTTTTCTCTTTTTTTATTATTTCCTATTTATCCTCATATAACTTGCTTCATATATATTTGTTTACATATAGCCTCCGCCCTTTTATTATAAGCTCCTTGGGGGCAAAAAAAAGACTGTCTTTTGCCATTTTTTGTATTTCCAAAGCTTAGCACAAAAATGTCTAGCAAATAATAGGTTCTTAATAAAAGTTTATCCATGGATTACACTCTAAGAATTAACAATCATAGAGGGAAGAAGTATAAGACAGAGAAGATAATAAGGAGCATATAACCAGAGAGATTATACAGATGATATGTGCTAGAATGAAGAGAAAGGATAGATGCTGTGATCCAGGATGGTTAAAGAAAAGAAAGACTTGCCCTTTCCACCAACATGCGCATCACATTTCAAATCAAATATTTCAACTTACAGAAGAGGGAGCATCCTAGAAATAAACCAAGTCACCATCAGTTTTAGTGAGGAAAAGGATATAATTGTCTCAGTTTCCTAAGATAATTCAGGAAATGAGGGAGAGGTAGAAAGCTCAGAGATCATTGGTAAATGAAGCTACAAATCAGTAGTAATTGGCCTTTTGAAAGGCTCCTTTTGTTAGATGAGACAAAGTATCCTGAGCATCAAGGGTTGGGACCCACAAAAGCCGAGGAGGTCAGCAGAGCTGACATCTCTGATCAGAGACTTATGGCATCATAGAGCTGCCTCAGAATACTATGAACACTTTCCCTGCCTCTCTACCTTAAATGCACAGAGATATTCTTGTTTTCCACCCTTAGTAACAGATCCAGTCAAAGAAAAGACAGGAGGGGAGGTACAATATTGACAGATTTTTTTGGGGATGAAATTTGTCTCCAAATATCAACTATCAGCCTCCCTCTGTCCCCAGAAAAAAAAATGTACAACCTATCTCAAGAGAGTATACCTAACTCTTTCCAGCTTCTGGGTTAGAAAAACACCTCAGAAATACCTTGCAGACTCTCAGTGAATCAATTATAGCAATGAGAGCTGGCACTGAAAGAACAGTACAAACGATAGTCCCCTGGAGGAAAAGATCTGAACCTGTCAACTGGACTGAACCAGCCTCTAACCTGTGGGTGGCCAGAGCTAAAGAGAGCAGGCGAGAGACGGGAAAATCAGGAATCCAAGTGAGGGAAATAGTTTGCAAAGAAGAAGGGGCTCTAGATACATGTACTAGAGCCCCATCCCTAGTAGGGGGACCTGAGGCAATGTGGGGAGACCTCAGTACTTATATCAATGACTATGTGTAGCCCTGATAGCGAGGTGTAACAACAACCATAAGGCAGATTTGATTCATAGCAGGGCTTCATGAGAAGAACATGGGTACTTGTCTGGTGCTTATCAGAGCTCAGAGGACACCTGGTTCTGGTCAAAGCAACACAATAATTATGTGATTTTACCAGAGGGTGAGATCAAGCAGAGGGTGAGTGCAAAGGATTGTTGTTATGCCAAGCTCAAGGCACAGCTTGCTTGCTGGGCCTTAGCTCTGGAAAACAAAGTGTCTCTTAATAGTATTTTTACAAAACAATCAACAATATTAATCAAACACCTACCATGTTCAAGACATTGTTTTATTCTAGACTCTGAGAAAGAAAATAAACAAACAAATAAATATATGAGAGAGTCCATATCTACAAGAAACCTCATATCTGATTTGTAATACCTAAGTTTCCTATGTGTGAAGAGTTAAAAAGTCACCAGTTAAACTTTAATACATGACAGCAATATGAGATGTCCCATGAGATAATATGATTCAATGAGTGGTGAGGACAGAAAATGAGTTCAGAAAAGAGAGGAGCTTCTTTTGGCAAGAAGTATTCTAGGATGACCTCAAGGAGAAAGAGGAGCTTCAACTTGCTGTTAAAATTTAGAAAGAATTTGAATAGAAAGGTGTGGAGGGCATTGCACATATCAGTAGAATAACGCTACTCAAAGGATCCAGTGGGGAAAGCACAAAGAATGGTTTTGGGATTGGAAATATATTAGTTTGGTTAGTAATATGTAGGGGAAGACTGGAAATGTAAATTGGGGTCAATAGTGCAAATTTAAAGAGTTTGGATTTTATTCAGCAGTCCGTGGAGGAGCCACTGAATGTTGAATCTCCAATGCAATTCTCTACTGAGCTTAGAATGGCACTTGTAAGTAATTTAAGCTCTGAGAACAACAAATCTCGGTAATTGGTAAGAACTCCCCTAAATAAGGCTGAAGACAAAAATTTTCCTTGAGGCATTTTAAAAACAAGTCCTTGAGTTAGTTCTCTAATATACAGTCACTTATAGTAACCTTCACAGTGGGATTGATCATTTAAATATCCCAGGTAAGCCAAACAGTCCTGGGGTACACAACAGGTATCAAAAAAATGACTGAGCAATTGGAAGTACGACAGTTTTTTTTAAGTCCTATCTTTAGTAGAAGATGAGCACAAGTCTTGGTATTGCTCTCCTATTACTCATTCCTGAGGAATAACTCACCTCTCAGGTTATGGGAATGATACAATCTTGCTAAACTGAAGAGTGATCTTTGTTTGCCTCTGTGTGCAGACTTCCAAAATGCAGATTGACATACTTGAAGGTAGAGTCTAAACTAGGGACTCTCTCATTGCTTGCCACCTTGTAGGAGCTAAAAGTATTAGACTTTTAAGTCCACAAGGCCTAGGTTTGAATCCTAGTATTTCAGACATTACACCAGCTAGGTAACTCTGAGAAAGTCACTTAATGTCTCTCTCTGAATGTCAGTTTCTTCACATGGAAATGAGGAAGTTGATCTCAATAACAAAATCCAAAGCTATGATCCTTTGATTCTAGATGGTAGGACCATGCTTCTATGATTCTTTGTGATGACATCCTTCCTATCATTTAGAGATACAGCTTCTCCTTGAGGCAACTCAATTTAGACTGGCAATCACAGCAATGTTCTAGTTTGTTTATTAAATATCTAAATCCTGTTCCTTGGCGTCTGTGTGATCTGTGGGAAATTTCCTGAACGTTTGAGTCACAGAATCTGCCTGCTCAGTTTATTCATTCAATTCGGGGAGGGGGGGACTGAACATTTTATTCAAAATTCTCAAAATAGCCGCAAAGTTACAGTCCTCTCTCCCTACATAATTGCCTTTAATGATGCCTTATCAAGAAGCAGAATTAAACCATTTAGCTGTTTCGCCTTGGGAAACCCAGTCCAAAAAAAACCCACATAGCACACATCTTCCCAATTTCAGTAACTCTGATAAGAGGCAGGAGTTTATCTCCTTGTTTTAAGCTCCAAATTCCATCTGTATTCCTAGATACTCGAGGCAGATGTAGGAGAATTCAATCCTATCCTATGCAATGACCAATTATTTGCTACAACACACCAATTGGTGAATGAAGACGTGAAGAAGGAAGAGATGAGATGTAAAATTTAACAGTTCAATTGACATAGAGGGAGACTGGCAAAAAACAAACAAAAACATAAAAAAAAAAAACCTTCCCCTTAGGGATTAACTGGTACACCTTTTGAGGGCTGGGAAGCACATACCCATGAGGTAGTTGATACGAATATGATTCTCTCCATTTTACAAATAAGTAAACTGAAATTCAAGAGTTTAAGTGACTTGTCCAAGGTCACACAGATAGCAAGTATCAGCATCTGGAATCAAATACAGCCTACCTGAACACAAGTTCAATATGCTTTTTGCTGTGTCATGCAGTTGTCCCCTATGGAAGAAAACCAGTAGCCTTTCAGTCGTCAGAATACATCTTAAAAGCTAAGTATAGAGTTGAAAATTTTGGTTAATTCTAATTGAAACTTCCAGGTGACATGACCAACAAGATGGAAAACTAGATACTTCCTCTGACCTTTATGACTTATCACACCACTTCAGAATAGCAATTACATAAAAGAGATAAAAGCTATTTCAATTTTCTCCATGACCTAAGATACTTAAAAATCCTTGCAAGGCAAACAGCTCAATGAAAATAGAAATTAGTCCCAGTAGGCCTCACTCATCACTTCCTCCCTCACTAGACCCATTTGGTGGGAATGCATATGTCTACCCACAGGTGTTAGAAGTGAGCCCATCTAACAAGCTCCCAACAGTGAGAAACATGCTCGCCTTAAATAAAGAGCAATGCCTGTTTTGAAATCAGGAAAGCCTTTATTAATCTTTACATCCATTGGACAGGTAGCCTCCCCAGCAAGGTTACAGGATGACTACAACACATGCAGAAAGATATATACTGTTTTCCTCACTTTGGATCTCCCGCAGTACTGTCCTCTGGTCATGTTCTCCTCTCTGCTAGGTCCTTTCTCACACAGTTCCTTGGGCCTGAGTATTAGCTTTTGACCTCTAACCTGTCCATGCTAGGTCACAACCCTCATCACCTAGGAATGTGGAAAACAGAACTTTCTTGCCTCCCACACAGGCTTCCAACAGAACTCAACCCCACTTCTACCTGTCCTCCCCTCCATCTTGCATGGTGGCTCTATGTGGTACTACAGTGTTCAGCCAGACAACTGAACAGAGGAACTGGGGCAGAACATCAATTTATATGGGGGGTAGTGGGTGGGTATGGGGCTCAACCAAGCCTGAAAAGAGAGAGGATTGACTTAGCCATTTCCATTCCAAAGTCTCTTGGGGCAGAAACCAAGGCATGGGAGGAGGCAGAAACAGGTTTGAGATCTAACCCCATGATAAACTATCATTAAAGGAGTCAGAAAATGAGAAATGGGAGAAAATAATTAAAAAAGGCTGAAATTGTCAAAGATCTCAGGAGAGAGAAAATTCAGTGAAAGACCTTGAGTACAAGCAGATAAACAGGGAAGAGAGAAGGGAATGTGTAGCCTCCAGAACTATAGTTGAAAGGATTTCTATGAGTCACTTAGGTTCTGATTTCATCTCTTTCAGTCATTCCAATGAAGCAGTGTATCAACATCAGTCAACAAGAATTTATTATACACCTGCTACATACTCCATGTTAAGGACTGAAGATACAAAGAAAAGGCGTAAAAATCCTTGCTCTGTTTAGATTTAATCTCAGCACTCTTTCCATAAGAGAAAAATAGCATAGACCATGCCTTGCCCTAGTCAAGAGACTAAAATAATATCAATATCTCCCATCAGTTTTTTTTTTATTTTGCAAGCTATATCTAAATCTTATTTGCCATACCATTGGATTGAAAAATAAGATTTAAAATTTGATGAGGGTGAGAAAAGAAAGGGAAAGGTGCTCTTGGACAAAATTTGGGTGGGGATGTAGAAGGAATGTTGTGTTCATGTTGGTAGAGAAGATGAGGTAGCCTCTGAAATATATGAAACTTAAATAATGAGAAAAGTGCTGATCACCTACCATTTTCAGGTACTTGATTCCTGGGCACCATGGATTCTCAATTTCCCTACTGGGTTGGCAATAATAACATCTAGTCTGGAATTCTGCACCTAGAATTGAAAAGGACAAATAACCCTGCCAAGCCTGTGTTTTTGTGCCATAGGGTCTAACCGGGGAAGGGTAGAGGACAGTCTTTTTCTTCACCCAGCTCAGTTCATGGCACCTATACTGTGGGTAAACAGGACTTTCACCTCTCTTTAGATTCAACTAGAAAGGGACTGTCCCAGTTTGCTTGCTTTAAAAAGCAAATCCTGTTCCAGCTACATAATCAATGGAAAGAGGCTGTTCCCACATACATGGTAGAGGAATGCAGGATGACTTCTCCTACTAACTGATCCCTGACTTCTCCTACATAGGAGTCTTCATGTTAGGTGTTCCAGGCACACCAAAAATTCTATTTCATTTGTAAGTTAAACTTCAATTGTCTAATTTAATCCATCCATGTTGTTTCTCCTTGCTGCTGATCTACAACTGTCTATTTATACATCTCTGACCTTTAGATATTTAAACCTAATCCAATGTATTCATTTCAACCTCTGTTTCTCCACCTTGGAATATATCTCAACTTCAGAAGAATTTTCTTTTTTTTTTTATTTTTATTTTTTGCTTTTACTTATTTTTAGTTTACAGCATTGAGTTCCACAAGCTTTTGAATGTTAAATTTTCTCCCTATCCTTCTCATTCCTCCTCCTTAAGACAGTGTGCAATCTGATATAGACTCTATATGTATACATTCATATTAAATATGTTTTTACTTTAGTCATGTAAAGAAGAATTATGACCAATGGAATGAACCCCGAGAAAAAAGAAACAAAACAAAAGAGAGAGAGAGAGCAAATAGTATTCTTGATCTGCATTCAGACTCATTAATTCTTTCTCTGGATGTGGATAGTATTTTCTATCATGAGCCTTTTGGAATTGTCTTCGAACCTTGCATTGAAGAGTCAAGTCTATCAAAGTTAGTCATCACATTATGTTACTGTAACTGTGTACATTGTTCTCCTAGTTCTACTCCCCTTACTCAGCATTCATACAAGTCTTTCTAGCTTTTTCTGAAGTCAGCCTGCTCATCCTTTCTTATAGCACAAAAATATTCTATTACATTCATATACTACAACTTGTTCAGCCATTCCTCAATTGGTAGGCATCCCCTCAACTTCCAATTCTTGACTACTATAAAAAGAGCTGCATAAATATTTTTGTACATGTGTGTCCTTTTCCCATTTGTATGATCTCTTTGGGATACAGCCCTAGAAGTGATATTTCTGGGTCAAAGGGTCAGAAGAATTTTCTATAGTAAGGATCCCAAAAATCCCTAGAATAATAAACCCCAGGCATGTTCTCATTTTTAGGATCTTGGATTTCTGTTACTTCTTAGAATCATCAGATCAGAGTATCATAGATTTGGAATTGAAAGGGACTTTGGAGGCCAACAGATGAGAAACAGAGACCAAGAGAAGTAAATGATTTGTCCAGAGTCACATAGTGAGTAAGGGGCAGACCAAGGATTTAAACACAGATTTCTTGATTCCAAATCTAGAACTCTTTTAACTCTCTGAAACTGTTTCTCTTGGTTCCTGTAATATTTGCCATAAATATTCTTACCAGGCTTCCAGTGCCAAGAAGGCTCAGTGAGGAAGGAACCCTCTGAAGTCCTCCAAGATCCCTGCCCAAACAACTAGAAAACCACCTCAGAATTGATCTGAGGAGCAAGGAAACAGCTCACCAGTTCAAGAGGAAAGGTTGGTCTCACTGGGTGGAAAAGAAGCAAGGTACAAGAGCAGCAGCAACAGCCAACTTCATGGCAGGATGCCTGCAACAAAGCTTCAAGTCTAAGTAGAATTCCATCAGTGAGACCCTACCCTCCTTTAAACTAGCATTCCCCTAGGCAAGTGAGCCCTCTGTGAAACATAGCAAAGTTCGACCCCAGGATCCCCATCCCCAGCACAAGCCACCAAAATATCTTTACCCCTTTGCTGGCCAGTAGTGAAGCCCCACCCTGAGGCTGGCCAACAGCAAGACCTTGACCCTTGGGGCTGCCACCAGAGAGACTGTTTCCATAGCAACCCAGCAGTAGGACCCCACCCGTAGGGCAGGCCAGTAGTTAAATTCCACATCCAGGGAGGCCCCACCCACCAATACAAGTCAGAAGAGAAGTCTACCCTCCAGTGAAAGCAAGTAGCTGAGCACTAAAGTCAAGTGAAAGCTAGTAAGTAAGATCCTGAGCCCCAGGACAAAAAACTTGAAACAGCACAGTACCAGAGCCCAACATATGAACACCAAGAGGAAAAGGAGAAGGAGGAAGGGAAGGAGAAGGAAGAAGAAGAGGAAGGAGGAGGAGGAGAAGAAGAAAACAAAAAAAGAATTTGACTATTGAAAATTATTATAGCGATAGGGAGGATCAAGGCATAAACTCAGAAGAGTAAAACAGAGTCAAAATGGCTACATGTGAAGCCTCAAAGAAAAGTTCAATTTGGTCTCAAGCACAAAAATAATTCCTGGAAGAACTTAAAAAGGATTTTAAAAAGCAAATTAGAGAAGCAGAAGGAAAATTGGGAAAAGAGAGTAATGCAAGAAAACATGAAAAGATATACAAAAATTTACCAAGGAAAATTACTCCCTAAAAACTAGAATTGACCAAATGAAAAAGGAAGTACAAACACTCACTAAAGAGAATAATTCTTTAAAAATTATAATTGAGTAAATGGAAGCTAATGACTTGAAGAGACATAAAGATATGATAAAATAAATCAAAAATGTCTTAAAAAATAGAAGAAAATATGAAATTTCTCATTGGAAAAGCAACTGACCTAAGAAATATATCCAAGAGAGATAACATTAGATTACCTAAAAGCCATAATCCAAAACAGAAAGGCCTAGACAACATCTTTCAAGAAATTATCAAAGAAAAATGCCCTGATATATTAGAACCAGAGAGCAAAATAGATGCCCAAAGAATCCACTGATCACTACCTGAAAGAGACCCCAAAATGAAAACTCCTAGGAACATCATAGCCAAATTACAGAGCTCACAGATCAAGAAGAAAATACTTCAAGCAGTCAAAAAGAAACAATTCAAATGCTGTGGAACTACAGCAGGATTACACAGGATGTGGCAGCTTCTACATAAAAAACTGAGGGCTTGGAATATGATATAACAGAAAGCAAGAAGTTAGGATTACAATCAAGAATGACCTACCCAGTGAAAGTGAATATAATCTTTCAGGGGAGAAAATGTGCATTTAAGGAAATAGAAGACTTTCAAGCATTACAAATAAAAGATCAGAGTAGAGTAAAAACTTTGACTTCCAAACATAAGACTCAAGGAAAACATAAAAAGGGGAAGAGAGAGAGAAAGACAAGAAGAGAGAGAGAGAAAGAGAGAGATAGAGAAGAAAAAAACATAAGAAATTCAATGAGGTTAAACTATTTATATTTCCATATAGCAAGATAAAATGTGTAACTCTTAAGAACATTATTACTATAAGAACAAGTATATGTAAACAGAAGTGTGGAAATAAAGTGACTTTGATGAGATGATACAGAAAAAAAAAAGAGTTAAAGAAAATTGCACTGCAAGAAGAAAGAGGGGAAGAGTGAATGGGGTAAATCATCGTAGGAGCATTATAATAAAGGAGAACATGGGGTGGGCAGGTGATGGGCAAAGCTTAAATCTTATTCTCACCACAATTGGCTCAAAGAGGGAATTATATGCACACTCAGTTTGATACAGATATCTATCTATCTTACTCTAAAAGGGAGTAAAAAGTAGTAGGGATAATAGAAGGTGGAGAGGGCTAATAAAAGAGAGGGTAGATTAGGGAAGGCAATGTAGTCAGGTAAAACGCTTGTGAGGAGAGAAAGGGTGGAAGGTTAGAGATGGAGGGGGATAAACAAGGATAAGAGAGAGGAGGATAGCAGGGAGAAAAATCAATAGTCATAACTATAACCTTGAATGGGATTAATTTATCCATAAAATATAAGAAGACAGCAGAATGGGTTAAAAACCAGAATCTCATAACATGTTGTTTACAAGAAACGCATTTGAAACAGAGAGATAGACAGGGTAAAGATTAGAGCAGAATCTACGATGCTTTAGCTGAAACAAAGAAAGCAGGGGGAGTAATCATGATCTCAGACAAAGCAAATGGTACAGCATCAAAACTTTTGAAAGAGAAGTTGAATGAGTTACAGGAGCAAAAAGATAATAAAACTATACTCATGGGGGACTTCAGCTTTCAGAATTAGATAACCAAGAAGTTAAGAAGGTGAAAAAATTATGGAAAAGTTAGGCAGGATAAGTTTCTGGAGAAAACTGAACAGGAATAGAAATTTTTCTCAGCGGTATTACCTGGCACCTACACAAAAATTGACCATGTATTGGGACATAAATGCCTCACAACCAAATGTAAAAAAACAGAAATAGTAAATGTATCCCTCAGATCAAAATAATAAAAATTACATTTGATAATGGGTAATAGAGAGATTAAAAATTAATTGGAAACTAAATAATCTAATCTCTAAAAACAAATGGGTTAAACAAATCATAGAAACAATTGTTAATTTCATTAAAGAAAATGACAATAAGACAGTATATGCATCCAAAGTACAAAAAAATTTTGTATCTCTTACTGCTTACATCAATAAAATAGAGATCAGAGACTAGTTTTTGGAACAAAAACTCATTATTTGACCAAAAACTGCTAGAAAACTAGAAAACAGCATGGCAGAAACCAGCTATAGACCAGCATTTCACAACATATACCAAGGTAAGGTCAAAATAAGTACATGATTTACAGATAAAGGATAAGAGAGCATGGAATAGTTTATCTGTCAGATTTATAGATAATGGAAGAATTTAGGACCCAATGAGATATAGAGAACATTATAAAATATAAAATAGGTAATTTTGATTATATAAAATTTAAAAGTTTTTGCACAAACAAAACCAATGCAGCCAAATTATAAGGTTCAAAGTTAATCAGAGAGTTAAAGATCTTCCCCACCCACCAATGGTTTTACTTTGGGGCTTACTCATTGGAAGTGTTTGGCCAGATGAGACTCTAGGCAGCCACTAAGGAACCCTCTGGCTTTGAAAACCTAGATGTTGATGCTTCTTTCTCTGGTAACTATGTATGTAAGGTCAGGCAGTTAGATCTGTCCGTTAATCTGTGATGTGTGTATTGCTTGTGTCAGACAATTGGAAGCCCTGTCTGTTGGTTGATCTTTGTTTCTCTGTTTATAGTTTCTCTTAAGTTCAGGGTACTGACTTTTTCCCCTGAACTAAATGAATGATATATGTGTTTGATTAAAATGATTGTTGACCTCTCAAAAGTTGCTTTCCTTTTAGAAAAGCAGATCTCAGGACTTGTGATAGCAAGCCCTCTTGTGTACGATGCTTAGCTGATACATATGAAAAGCAGAAAAGTAGCGGGGGGTGAATTTTGCAACAAGTATCTCTGATAAAGACCACATTTTCCAAATATATAGAGAACTGAATAAAATTTATAAAGATACAAGTCATTCTTCAATTGATGAAAGGTCAAAAGATACGAACAGGCAGTTTTCACACAAAGAAATCAAAGCTATCTTACAGTCACATGACAATAAAATGCTCTAAATCATTCTTGATTAGAGAAATGCAAACTAAAGCAACTCAGAGGTACCACTCACACCTATAAGACTGGCTAATATGACCAAGAAAAAGGAAAATGTTGGATGTTGTAAGGAATGTGGGAAAACTAGGACACTAATGTGCTATTGGTGGAGTAGTGAACTGATCCAACCATTCTGGAGAGCAATTTAAAACTATGTCCAAAGGGCTATAAAACTGCACATACCCTTTGATCCAGAAATATTACCACTAGGTTTATATCCCAACAACATCCAAGAAAGGGGGAAAGGGCTTATTTGCACAAAAATATTTATAGCAACTGTATTTGTCATGGCCAACAATTGAAAATGGAAAGGATTCATTAGTTGGAAAATGGCTAAACATGCTGTGGTACATGATTACACTGGAATATTATTGTGCTAAAGAAATGACAAGCAGCATGACTTTAGGAAAACCTGGACAGACTTACATGAACTGACGCAAAGTGAAGTGAACAGAACCAGGAGAATGTTGTAAACAGTAACAACAATACTGTTGGATGAAGAACTGTGAATGACTTGACTATTCTCAGCAATACAATGATCCAAAACAATCTCAAGGGACAAATGATGAAGCATATTATCTACCTCCAGAGAAAGAACTGATATTGTTTAAATATAGGCCAAAGTGTATTATTTTTCATTTTATTTCATTTTTTTCCTTATTTTATTTCTGTTTTATTCAAGTTTTCTTGTACAAAATGACTAATATATTATGCTTTTACATAAATGTACATGTATAACCTACATCTGATTGCTTGCCATTTCACAGAGGGGGAAAGGAGGGAGTGAGGAAAGGACAGAATTTGGAACTCAAAACTTGAAATAAAATTTTTTTAATTATCCTTACCAATTTGTTAATTTTTCTTTTTTCTTCTAATTACATTGTTTTTTTTTTTATTTTAGCTACTTTTTAAAATTTTATTACAGTCTCTCACATCAATCCTATTCCCAGTAATTTCCTACATTTTCTGAATTGAAGGAAACTCAGATCCCTTGTTCAACTGAGACAGATATATCATTCATTCTCTTTAAGTTTTTAAAAGTTCATTTCTTAAAAATTGAGTCTCAGTTTCTACAACTGAAAAGTGGAGGGAAAACCTGAGGAACACTTGAATCAAATGACCTCTAAGGCATCTTCCATCTTTAAATCTGCTCCACCTCTCTGCTCTTCACAGTCTATGGATCGTATCACAACTGACCTATGTTTAGTTGAACTTTCCTTCAGAAGATGGACAGATGCCTGGATTTGGAATCAGAGGGTCAGGTTTGAGTCCAAGTGGAGTTACTTACTCTACTGCCATATAGTTTCAGTACTTGATCCTCATCAAGTTATAACTTCTCTGGACCTTATCCTCTTCTTCTGTACAATTAGACTAGATGAGGTAGCCTCTAAGGTCTCTTCCAGCTCCATATCCATGACCCTATTCTCTCCAGAGAATTCTAGGCAGCTAGCATCACACCCATCACCCATCACACACTGTTTATTGACCCTGTTCTAATATGTCCTTTGGGCAAAGGCCTCACAACCTTCACTTTCAATCATTTTTTTCTTTTATGTTGAAATATGGACCCTTTTTGTTAGAAAAAAAATCTCACTAGCCCAGTTATAGAAAGAATTATGTAAACAATATAGACTAAAACATCTTATGCAATTTAACAGTTCTGTGCAGTAAATATTTAGTGGTTTCCTCTTATTGCTGATCTATGGGCTTTAATTTTGTCTCTATTATATATGGGGAGTGTTTTATAACTTATCTGTGCCTAACTCTGACATATGGAGGAAGGTACTTGATGAATATTTTATGGTAACTACTATACTACAGAAGAAAGATGATCCAAAGACCAAAAGGCTCAGAAAATTAATGCTATGTCAAGTTCATATTCATTTTTGAGGGCTTATCCTCTCCTGCCATATTTGCATACTGGCCATATCTTCATCCAAACCACACCAATAAAACAAAACTCATAAACTGGTGAAGTGTGGTAGACTGCTAAATATTGACAGAAAACCCAAACTATACTATACCACTCTTTCAGAGTGTTCTTCAGTGTTGAAGATACAGGAGGAGAACCTCAGATAAAATCATCCTCATCATTAATAGTAATAAATGCTATATATAGTGCTTAGTTTGCAGAACACTTTACATATGTCATGTCATTTTATTCTCACAAATATCCTAGGAATTAGGTGATCTTATTGTATTCATGTTACAGACAAGAAACAGGCTCAGAAAGACTTAGTGACTTAATCAGGGTCACATAGCTAGAGAAAATCTAAGGCTAGATTTGAACCCAGGTCTGCCTGATTCTAAGGCCAGTACTCTCTACTGAACCACTTAATATAATGCACATAAAAATCTGTTCACATGGAGCAAAATCAGTCTCCAAAAGGTATTAGCTTTGCCACAACCCCGCAAGAGGATAACATCTGCTCTTCATTTATGACAGCTCCATGCCCAATGGCAGCAATGATCTTCCACCTATAGAACCCCTATCACCAAGGAACCCAAAGTATGGTTTTACAAATATTTTCTTATTCATCTATAAGCATTAAAATGCCTTAGTAATGCTCAAAAGGTGCAAAGAGGGATAGTTATTTGCCCAAAGTCAATTATTCAAACCCAAGTTAAGGACACAATTCATTTCCTATCATTCTCCATTCACTTGACCTCATTCAGAAAGCACACCGCTCTACATCGCATTTCTAATAAAAAAATCTTAGATTTTAGCTTTTTTTGACCCAGTGCTTAAGGTCATTCCTACATTGGAAGGTTGTCAGCTTTCATCATATTGTCCAATCTCTTTAAACCCACAAAACACAACCATCACTTAACTCCTCTGCAATTTTCATCACTTAGGATTTCTCTATTAGGACCACAGGAAAATTCCCTCTTGCTGCTCAGCTGGTTTTTGGCCTTTAGGCTTGATCTTGTTATCTGTATTTTTTCTACAATTCAATGGAAAGATGATAAACATAAAACTCTATCAGAGGAAGAAGAAACATGGAACAGAAAAGAGAAATGACAGAACCCCACAGGAAATGCCGAAACGAGTCTTTTTAAAATTATGACCTTTCAGGGCTAATCAGAAACACAAAAACTCAAAATATTGTTTCTTGATGACTAAACAATCTAATTGAAAAGAACTAAAACATTTGAATTCTGATCTACTTTTTATGGCCTTTTTCATGGACCAAGGATCTTTCCCTAGTGTAACTAACATGGTGCCAACTCAGCGGTTTTCAAAGGATCGCCATACAGTTATGGGTATTTACCTGAGACATTTCTAATAGACTAGGTCCTTTTTGAAGACATTTCTTGCCAAGATCACCATATAGTACCTTTAAGGAAGTCCCAATGTCCCAAACTTATCTGTATTACCACCCTCCCATGAACCCTCCTTGAAGATATTATGAAGACTGAAATTCTTTCAACAAATGTTATGGCAAGAATGAAATTTTAAAAACAGATGTCATAAGCCAAAATAATAAAGGAAGTAAAATAATCTCCCAGATGAAAAGCAGGCCTATTTGCACTCAATGGCAAACATCACACAATAATTATAAAGATGATCTGTCCTGAAAATCTTTCCCCTTGAAGAGGGGACAAATTCTTGGAATCTAACACTGGCCACAGTAGCAAGGGCTTTAAGAATTCAGATGGTTTATTAGTTTTGCTTTTTCTTGTAGGTAGTGCTCTCAGGATCCTGAGGAATGTTATACAGGCAATCCATTTTAAGATGAATCACTTTGCCCTTAAAAAAATCCACTAAGATTATAGGGTGGCTTTATGATTAACTAAACCAAATGACATGTATCCTAATCAGGCTACCATAATACTAACAATTACATGTTGATGACTAAATTAGATATTTCTAGTTGAAAAGCAAACTTAAAATTATAGTGTTCTTGCTAAAAGGTAGATTTTTTTTACCCTTCATTTAATTTTCCTTTGATTTTTAAAGGTTGTGGGAAATAAATCATAATTGAGGACCTGCTAAAAGTGGCATGATTTCTCAGCTTCAAACCTTGCTTGTTCCCCAGGCTTGATTGTTACCATCGTTAATTAATGAATCACTTCCCTTACTTAGGCTTGCTCACTTGTGAAAAATTACCCCTGTGATGCTTTAGACTAGTCATGTAACCTCTCTGAACTCTGGTCTCCTAATCAGTAAAATCAAGCCTTTATACTGGATGACCTCTGAAGTCCTTTCAGTTTGAATGCTTTGGGCATACAACAAAAAGATGCATCACTTACAGTAAAAACAATTTTACTCCCAAGAGACGTCAATCCAGCAAACATTTATCATGTAAGTCACCTTGCACTTACCTTGCTGGCTGAATGCTCGGGTGCAGTAGTGTGTGCGTAACATAATATGTACCAGGTCAAAATAACACAGCAAGTAGCACCAAGACTGCAGGAAATATAATGTATCTTTAAATAGCATAAAGAGAAACTGATATGAAACCAAAAAGCTTCAGAGAGAGCCTAAAGGAAGTGACCTTGGCTATAAATGAAAAATGTTGCCAGTGAGGAATCAGGAAGTAAATCCTAGATCTCTTTCTACTGAGGATGATCTTTCAGATTAGTTAGTCTATTATTGGAATAAAAAATAAATAGGGAATTATGTAAGACAGTACCCAGTACATTTGTAGTAAATAGCCAAAATTCATTGAAGGAACTGGGAATGTTTAACTTGATGGAAAGAAGGGGAAATTACTGTTATTATAATAATACCCCTTCAGGTATTTGAAGAGCTATCGTTTACAAGAGGGATTAAATGTATTCTGATTAGCCAATAAGAAAGAAGAAGCATTCAGTATAAATTGCAGAGAGGCAGATCTGGGCTTGATGTCAAGAAAGACATTAATAATTAAAGCAGTCCAAAAGTCGGATGGGCTGCATTTAAGCTGCAGAATGCATCCCCTTATTTGAGCAAATGACCACTTGTGTATGTGATGGGAGGGGTGATCCTGTTCAAGGCAGAGTTGGACTAGACAGCCTTTGAGGTTCTTATCAGTTCTGCAAGTCTATGAGTCACACCTGTTCAATTCCTTTTCTCAAGCCAATGGGCAATTTTTAGTGCTACATGCAAGTTGGATGCAAGTTGGGATTATAATTTGGTACCTAATTCCATTCATTCACTGTAGCTCTGTCCCCAAGTTCAAGTATGAGTCAGGTCAACCAGTCAATCCACAAGCATTTACTGCCAGTCACTTAACCCTGTTGCCTCTGCTTTCTTCATCTGTAAAATGATCTGGAGAAGGAAATGGCAAACCACTCCATATCTTTGCCAGGAAAACCCCAAGTAGGGTCATGGAGAGGCAGACATTATTGAAATGACTAAATACAAAATGTGACAGTCACTGTAATAAATGTCATTCAGAAAACAATACATAAATAGCTTGTTGTTCATTTGTTTTAGTCATGTCCAGCTCTTCATGACCCCATGTGGGGTTTTCTTGACAGAGATACTGGAGTAGTTTGTCATTTTCTTTTCCAGCTCATTTTACAGAAGAAAAACCAGAGATAAACAGGGTTAAATGACTTGCCCAAGGTCACACAGCTAGGGACACACAACTACTTCACCAAAATAATTTTGATGAAAGATAATCTGGAGGGGAGTTACCAGAAGGGTGACTAGATGGTACAGTGAGTAGAACATTGAGCCTGGAGGCAGGAAGACCTCAGTTCAAATCCAGACTCTGATGTACTAACTGTGTGACCCCAGACAAGTGACAATTCTGTTCATCTATTTCATCATCTGCAAAATGAGTGGAGAAGAAATGGCAAACCACTCCAGTATCTTTGCCAAGAAAATCCCAACTGGGGTCAACCAAAAATGACTAAATAAACAAAAAAGCCAGTAGCCTGGCTGGGGGGAGGGTGCAAGGATAGGAACAGGCAAAAGTCTCCAACAGAAAATAGGGTGTAAGCTAAATGTTAAAGGAAGTCAGGACAACCAAGAAGTGGAAGCAATGGAGAAGAGCATTTTGGGCATGACAAATAACAATTGAAAAGGTGTGTAAAGGGGAGAATGGAGTATCCTCTATGAGAAATAGTCAATAGGCAAATGTACAAATGATTGTAAAAAGAGAAATGTAAGGCTGGAAAAGCTGGAAAGGGTCAGAGGAGTTTATATTTAACCTTGAAAGTAGTAGGAAACCACTAGAACTCATTGAACAAGGGAGAAGCATGGTAAGACTTATATGATAACAAAAAACAAACAAAAAATAATCCTGGTGCAGCAGCAAAGTGAACAGAATAAAAAGGATGGAGAAATCCATCCACAATTTTATTTTCAAGGGATGTTCTCTCATCTAGGATCACAAAACTAAGGAGCCTGGCCCTGCCTCTTAGTCGAAGCTGTTAGGTTGTCTATACTTGTGGCAAAATAGCCAGATCAGAGTAGGATAAGGGTGACTTTGAGATTGATTCACTTTTCATTTTCTGATCATTTTTCTGTTTCCTGTTTCTTCCCCAACTTAAATTTCCTTAATGAAAAACCAGCTTTGGACATGCCCTTAAAAAGTTCTGAATAGCACAGTTATACTGTAAGTGAAGCTCAGTGCCAAGAGCTACCAGAGTTCTTGAAACATTTGCATGTAAGGGGAGTTGTATGTAGCTGTTGTTACTGTTGTTGTTAAGTTGTTTTCAGTTGTTTCTGACTCTCCGTGACCCTACTTGGGGTTTTCTTGGCAAAGATACTGAAGTTGTTTACCATTTCCTTCTCCAGCTCATTTTACAGTTGAGAAGCCTGAAGCAAGCAGGGTGAAGTGACTTGTCCAGGGTCACACAGCCAGTACATCTGAGTCTGGATTTGAACTGAGGTCTTCCTCCCTCCAGGCTCAATGCGGCATCTACTGTACCATCTAGCTACCCTTCTGGTAACTCCCCTCCAGATTATCTTTCATCAAAACTATTTTGGTGAGTATCCAAGGCCAGATTTGAATTTAGGAAGATAAATGTTCCTGACTTCAGGCCTGGCACTCTGTGATAGATGAATGGCACTTGAGGATGACAGAATCACCCAACAATCACTAAGTACAGGCTAAATGCAAAAATTAGTACTAAGTACTTCAGGATAAATCAGTGGAAATTGAGGATACTTTCATCAATTAATTAGTCAATCAATAAGTACTTCTTAAGTACCTATCATGTAAAAGTCACTGTGCTAGTCAGTGGGTAGTACAAGAAGTATTTTGATAGGATCAAAAATGTAGCCACAAATGATGTGGCTATAATATGTAACCAAGATATGCCTATACCTTCTGGTGCTTTTACAAATGATATCCTGTAGCAAGTGCAGCAGCCACACCCCGGTAAAAGCATCTTGGCAGACAGGCTTCAAATCCATCAGTGAGTTAGGGAGATATTTTCCCCAAGCATGTGAAGACTTCCCTGTGTAGAATGGGCAGAGGAGAACAAGTTGCTACAAAACCCACACAGGTAGCTGAAGCAAGCTCAATGGAGCTCTGAGAGCTTGATCAGACCTCAAAAACACCAAGGTCATCCATTGCATCCTAGGATATTGCTAACCACCTTGACTTTTGGCCTGCCACTGGACTTTGACATTCTCTCTAGAAGAGAGAATGAGGCTCAGCCTCCCTTAAATCCAATTCATGCATGAGTCAAAGACATCATCCTATGATTTTCTTGGTCCTCTTCAAAATGAAGGATAAACAGCAACAAAAACAACCATTGCAAAGTGTGAACCCCTTGGATTAGGTCAAAAGCAAGCAAGTTAGCCAAGCCTTAAATAGATTGGTGACTTGTAGCTGTGAGAGTTCTACTCCAATAGATGAGGATCCAAGACTTAAGAGACCTGTTGAGGCTTCACAGCAGCAAGGACAGGACACAAATCTCTCTCCTTTCCTCCCCCTGCTCCATCAGCCAGGTCATCAGAGATCATGCAAACAGAAACAGATACAGATGCAGAGAGACAGTCATCTGAGGGAGGAGGCAGTTTAAAGAGAATATTCCTTTGTGGTGGAATTGTTCTATGGACTCAACAAAGAAGCAGACCCTGGGAAAGACTTTGCACTCAAGGGGAGGTATGTGTTGTTGTTCAGTCATTTTCAGTCATGTTTGGCTCTTTGTGATCCCATCTGGGGTTTTCTTGGCAAAGAAAATGGAGTGATTTACCATTTCCTTTTCCAGCTCATTTGACAGATGAAGAAATTGAGGCAAGCAAGGTTAAGTGACTTGCCCAGGGTCACACAACTAGCAAGTATCTGAGGCCAGATTTGAACTCAGGAAGAAGTCTTCCTGATTCCAGGCTCAACACTCTATCCACTATGTCACCTAGCTATCCCATGGCAATTGTGTGAGAACTCTGCAGATAGATAAATGATTTGTAGGCTATGAAGTACCAGGAGTTTTGAGTACTGTCTGCCACATGTATATTTTACATGTGTGCCTCACTACCACTTCACTCTAAGTCTGAGTCTTCTCTTTCCCTGGATAGGATGTGTAGTTGTAGGATGACTACCCCGTGCTTCCTTCCTTTCTTTTTTTCTTCTTTCTTCCTTTTTTTTTGTGGGGGAAAGAATGTGTTGTACCAAATGTTCTTGCTGAGTCATCTTAGTAACCACCTTTGCTAAGAGTCAGTTGAATGAGCTGGTTAAAGCTTAATGCAAAGCACACGAGAGAGGACGATGAGCAAAAGTAGTAGGACTGGCAACCCACAGGACTATTCCCAGAACCTGAGATAACAGCACTTCAGTAGCTAAAGCTGAGGGGAATTGCCCAGAAGCGGTGTTTACAGGATACAGAGATAAAACATCAATCAATTCTTTCTCTCAAGAAGGCTATACTCTACCAACAAAGATAATGTATACATATATAAGGAATGAACCTACAATTTCACTGACATAGGGAAGTCCCATATAACGAAACTCTCTCTACCAGTGCAGGTCAGCACTATTTCTTCAATTTATGTTATTATAGAGTTACATATCTGAAGTGACTTGCTTAGGTTGATACAGTTAGTATGTGTCAGCCACTGGATTCAAATCCAGATCTTCCTAAGTTCCATCTCTAACCACTTGGTGGATAGAGGGTGAGAAAAGGAATAAGAAGTTATATAGCATTTACTATATGCTGGGCACTGTGCTAAGTGTTTTACAAATATTAACTCATTTGACACTTACAACAATTCTACTAGGCTGGGGATGTTATTGTCTTTATTTTACAGTTGAAGAAACCTAGGCAAACAGAGGTCAAATGCCTTGTCCAGGGTCACACAGCTAGCCATTGTCTGAAACCAGATTTGAATGGAGGTCTTCCTGACTTTAGGTGCATTGATCTATTCACTGTACCACCCAGCTGCCTTACTATAATGCCCTCACGACAGCACATTGACTATCATATCTAGAGTTGGTATTGTTTTGTTAACTGCATTTGTATCCTCAGTTCCTGGCACACAGCAGGAAGTTAATACCTGTTTGTTGCTTGATTGAGAATAGATGCAGAATAAATAAACAGAGAGAAAAATACAAAATGAATACAAGGAAGTTAATGAGGACAGGCACTAGTAGTTGGAAGGGTAGGAAAGGCTTCATGTAGATGGTAATGCTCAAGGAATATTTTGAAAATATGAGGTGAGGACTCATAGCAATTATGGGAGTCAGACTGCAAAGGCATGGAGGTAGGAGATATCATCTCTAAGGAACATAAGAAAACAGTTTGTTTTGACCGATAAGTAAGGGAAAGAGAGACAGTAAGGTGGCATAGTGAATAGAGTCCTGAACCTGGAGT
Source organism: Potorous gilbertii (assembly GCA_028658325.1). Lineage (NCBI taxonomy): Eukaryota > Metazoa > Chordata > Mammalia > Diprotodontia > Potoroidae > Potorous > Potorous gilbertii. The sequence continues at coordinate 398,982,341 of CM053771.1, read as the reverse complement.
CAGGAGGACCTGAGTTCAAATCTGGCCTGTGTTACATTGGGCAAGTCACCTAACCCGAATTGTCTTATGACCTCCCTCAAAAAAAAGTAAGAGACAGATTGATTTATAATGAGTCTAGAAAAGATGGGTTGAGGCCAAGATATGAAGGACTTGAAAAGTCAAGTAGAGGATTTTATATTTTATTCGGGAAGCAGTAAGGGTATATTGAATAGGGAAGTGACATGACTTAGACCTATGCTTAATTAAAATCATTTTGGTAACTGTGTGAAGCAGTTAGATGGCACCATAGTGAATAGTAGGCAGGGCCTAGAGTCAGGAAGGTTCATCTTCATGAATTCAAATCTGCCCTCACACACTTACTAGTTGTGTGACTCTGGGCAAGTCAATTAACCCTATTTGTCTCAGTTTCCTCTTCTTTAAAATATGCTAGAGAAGGAAATGGCAAACTGTTACAGTGTCTTTGTTAAGGAAACCTCAAATGGAGTCACAATGATTGGGACATGACTGAAAAATGACTGAACAAGAAAGCTGTATGGAATGTGGATTGGGATAGGGATACATATCATTTTAAATGGAATCTTGATCAAGCAATATTGCTGAGGAACCAGTCATATTTGTATTTTTACTTTGAAGTCATAAAAACATAGGATGTTGCAGCTAGAAGGGACTCTACAGCTCTTCTTGTACAGCATCCTCATTTATAGAGGAAGAAAGTTGGAGACCCGAGAGGTAATAATTTAAAGAACATAATGGTAATTTAAATGGGAAGATCTTTCCCATTCATGAATAGGTCCATGTGACCTGCCATGGAAGTCTGAGTCACATGGAGCCTGTGGTGGAAGGAGTCTGCTGAATAGGTGGAGCAGGAAGGGTGGAGCAGAGTTGACAGGAAATTGGTCAGAATACTCAGAACTGAGGGAGAAAGAGAAAGTAGGCAGCTGACTAGCATGAGTGGGAGAGTTTGTTTGTGTTTTTGTTTAAGGGAGTCTGTTTGGGCTTTGCTTAAGGGAGCAGGTTTGTGGGAAGCCTAGCTTGGGGATGGCGTTATCCTCTGCATTGTTATTGTATATGGATTTCTTCGTTGTGGTGATGAGTTTGGCCTTCTGGTGTTTGAATAAATGCTTTGCTTCTGTATTCCATGTGGAGACTTTGTTGTATTTCATGATTGTGCTGGCATGTTCATGACTGCCATAGCTGCATTGGTGTTACAGGTAAAGATTTGCCCAAGGCAGCATAGCCAGTCTAGTGGAAGAGCTGGGGGGAGGGTAAGGGGAGGGATGTGCTGGAACCAACTCCAACATGGTGAACTGTTAAATTGCAGTGTGAGCATTTGTACTCCAGCAATAGGCAAAAAAAAAAAAAAGGATACACTACAGATTAAACTTAAACATATTTTTTTGGAGAGCTGGGTAAGAAATACTCACCAGCACACACCTGAACCCAGGTCTCCATAACCTTTCCGTATACTGTGCTACCTTTCAAAATAAAGATGAAGAAAAAAAAAAGTTAGAGAAATATAAAGGGAGAAACGTCAGATATTATTAAATCTGTCTTTTAAAAATTAGCATACATAGACCGTTACAGCTGGAAGGGACTCTAAAGATTATTTACACAAAAGCTCTTCTTTTATAGATGAGGAAAATGTGATGAAGACAGCTAGAATCATTTGGAGAGGCTGGCTGAAAGAGTACTTCGATATTACTGTTTAGTCATTTCAGTCATGTCTGACCTCACTTAGCAGCAATACTAGACTGATTTACCGTTCCTTTCTCCAGACCATTTTACAGATAATGAACCTGAGGCAAGCAGGGTTAAATAACTTGCCCAAGGTCACACAGATTTGAGGCCTGATTTGAATTCAGGAAAATGTCTTCCTGATTGCAGGACCAAAGCTCTATCAACTATGCCATCGAGCTGAACCCTGAGATATAATCCCCACTTTATCTAGAGGCAGCTAAGTGGGGTAGTATATAAAGCACTAGATCTGGAGTAAGGAAAATCTGAGTTCAAATCTTACCATAGACACTAATTCTGTGATCTGGACAGATCACTTAACCTTCTTCAGCCTTGATTTTCTCCTCTATTAAATGAGGTATGTAATTTACAGAGTCATTGTGGGAATCAAAAGAAGATTATATAAGGAAAGTAGTATAGAAATATTAGTCATTATTAGGTAAAATGACAAAGTCAAGCAAGATGATAAATGAGAGAAAACTTTTAAATATGAAGACATAACTGGAAACCAGATATCCTGACTCTGAGTATTAGGATGTTTCCATTATTCCAGATTACCTAAAATTAGAATTCACCTGGGAGAGATTGGTCCTAACACAATCACTGACAATTTGGGCACAGTTTTTAGGAATTACACAGTCTTCTTTCATTGAACAGAAGTAGACATCCAGAAATAGATGGGCAGTCTATTGAAATGAGGTATTAAAGTCTGCTGCCAGCCAGAGATGTTAAATGGAAATAGGCATCTTAGTGATTTATGACTCGAAGAAGAAAAGTCTCTTTAACCTGATCATTTTCATTTGAAAAAAAAAAAACTTGATAGGCATCACCCTTATAGGCACCGTTTATACTCCATGCTACGGTATTCATCTTTCCAGGAGACTGAGCTGCACTGCTATTCTTATTAGAATTCCTTAAATATCTCCTGCAGTCCTCTTCCTAAGAAAATATAGTGTTGGTGAGAGATGCCATGTTGTCAGCTTGGATCACTCCAAGCTTCATCTGTCAAGTGACCAGGCAGGAATAACAATGATGGGAAGATGTGGACCTATTGCTCTTCTTATGGTAAATTGTTTCAGTTTGCTTGATTCTAAAAGGAGGTCCTGAAAACTACTTAGGGGTTCGGAGCTGCTTCAAAAGAGGACCTGGGGAGACTGGCAGGGTTTGTCCTGGGTCTCTAGGAGTGGCTAGCACCTGGTTACAGTCCCTTAAGCTTCCCCTGCTAGTGGAGAGTTTGAGATGATTAGGAGAAAATGGTGATGTGCCATTGAAAATGGGTGTAGTAGTGACAGTTCCCAAGTAGTAGCACAAACAGTATCACTCAAGCCAAGACAAGGACAATTGATGCATGTGCTGAAGGTTGAGTGCAAAGAGCATGATCTCTCACATGAAGAGACCACTGGCATTCAAACATAGCTGCAGATGCTTACTATCATTGTAACCTAGATCAAGTCACTTAGCCTCAGTGGGTCTCAGTTTCTTCATCTGTGAAATGAAACAATTGGACCAGATAGCCTTTGAGATCCCTTCCATCTCTATGATCCTATAAGTCACAGCTCTTTACTACTGGATTCACAGACCAGAATCTGTGGGGGTCTGTAAACTTGGAAAAGAAAAAAAAAGTCTTTATTTCAATATAATTAGCTTTCTTTATAATTCTATGTATTTTATTTTAGGCATTTAAAAACATTTTTCAGAGATAGGGTCCATTAAAAAGGTTAAGAACCCTTCCACAAGCCCTAATCTGAGAAGTTCCACATTTGGACATATTAGCCTGGGAGCGCTGTACCTGAAATAATAAAATAAGTGGGTTAAGTTATCTTGAGAATTCTCAAATTAGTATCTATTTGACATGACTCTGAAATAGTACCAATCTTTGGGGGTATTTCAGCATCTCCCTTGGGATTGTAACTGATAATTTAATAGTTTTTGTCACTAGCTTTTAGTTCTTGGTGGAATATTTGAGTCCAGGGTGAGAGATCAAAAAATCTTCTTTTAATGACTTGTTAAACTATTTTACATAAGAGACTGTAATGACTTTGGTTTCTTTTTATTATGGTATTTTCTGTTTTATTATTACTTTCAAAAATTGTGATGTCCGTTTTTATCACCTTCAGTTCCTAATGCATCACTTCTCCTTCTAGAGTAAGAATAAAAAAGAAAGGTAAAAAAATAATCAGGAAAACTAACCAACACATCATCAACATCTATTATCATTGAACAACGTGGACAGTTACATTGGGCATTTCATTTTAGGGGTCCCTTTGTTATTGATAGCTGAGCAGTGACTCCAACAGGCACTAGGAAGAGATACCTTTGTCAATTGGTAGCCCCAAAACATTGAAGCATGATCTTCACACATACAATCAGAATAGAACCCCCATTCTACCATCCCTAAGATAAAAGCTCATAGATTTAGAAACTAAAGAAAAAATAAAGGTCATTTAGTCTAAACTTTTGATTTTACAAATTAGGAAACTGAGACCTGGAGAGGTTAAGTGACAAATATTATATAGACATTAAGTAGCAGAATCAGAATTTGAATTCAGTTCCTTTGACCATAAGTTCAAAATTCTTTCCCCTCCATATGGACACCTCTTCCTACTCTGCTATAGCTGGAGGCTGCATGATTTTTGTCTTTATTCTGTGGGATGCTCTTGATATTAATTTTTAGCTTGATTTTACCTGAATAAAAAGAAAGGATGCAGAATAAAGTTGATAATTCACTTTTTTAATGTGCCTTAAGGTTTCCAAAGCCCTTTTGTTTTTTTACAAGTAAAGTATTATCTCCGTTTTTCAATAGAAGAAACTATCTCAGAGAGGTGATACGGAGGAAAGGAGGACTTATGACTTCCCTGGGTTTTTACATCCCACCAAGGATAACCTAATATGTGTTTTTGTATTTTCTAAATCCTAATTCTAAATTAATTTTAAATTCCTAAAAAGGAATTCCTAATTCTAATGAGTTTATTCATGGTCAGCTTTTTTCTGGAAGGGAGGGGGTGTGGAAAAAGTCAAGATGCTAAGGATTTTTTGGTACATTTCCTGGAAAAACACATTTTTGAAATTCTTTTAATGCATTTTAATGCATTTGTCTAGACAAATATTCTCATTTGATTACTCTCAGCATGTTCTAATAAACTTTTAGCACACCTGAAAGAATTAGAAAACAAGCACCAATTTAAATTCTTTTTTGAAGTCTGTTTAAATGCACAAACATGAACAGACGAACTACATAAAGATCCCTGAACTGGACAGCTTTGAAAATTACACGTTCAATTTTTCACATTTTTTAAAAGAAAAGCAAGCTACATATAATAAAGATTTACAATTTCACTTGCAATCATCTTTATCTATTCTATTCTATCTGTGGAAATATCTATTTCATTTGGTGCTTATTAAGTTTGAAATTCTAAAAATAAGATTGTTAAAATAAAGAAATGGAATCTGATGGGGTACAAGCCCAAGCCAAGAACTTTGTCCCTTGGACTGGGAGGGTTTTAGTCCCATATGTTTAAAAGGCCCCATAAAACCTGTCTTTGGGGGGCTACTTGTATTCCCCTTATTTGATTTAGCATTCTCCTGAGGTCCATATCACCCTGACATTCCCTACCTTTGATCCTTGATTTTATCAAAATCCTATTGTCCAGACTATTGGCCCCTCCTTAGCATTCTCTTGATATTCTCCACCTTCGATCCTATTACAGGCCACTATTTAACGTTCTCTTGAGGTCCATGTCACCCTGCGCAGATTAGCTGGACTACTGGCCACTCCCATCAGAATCCTCCCTGGATTTGATCTTTATTCCAAGCTGACCTCCCCTATTAAGACCATCACTAGGGCCCCAGACTTCTTGGCAACACCTGGATTCTTCCCTCAGTCTTTTCTGTATTTAAGTTCCCTCTCCCTTCCATGAAGGGGCTCAGATTTAATCCAGCATAGACTGTCTAACTGAAATTGTATCTGACTCGCTTGTTAATATAAGCATTACAAATGCTTAGGCTCCTTAAGAGTCAACTCAGTATGGCGAATCTTTAATAAATTTTGTTTTTCTTTGACTTTAAGTAGTCTTGCGTGGAATTCATTCGAGCAGGACTCGGCTTGTTGGTATTTTGGGGTCCCCAATACCCCTAACCTCAACAAATTCTTTTATAAAAACAATGCAAGATCTCTTTTTATTTCAGGACTTTCATAGTAGATTCTTTGGAAACCCAACAATCTTTCCATAAGCTAAAGAATAAAAATAAACAGATGTATTGAGCACCTATTATATGCAAGCTGGGGCAGCTAGGTATTTAGTGAGTAAATTGCCAGGCCTGAAATCAGAAAGAGTGAGTTCAAATCTAGCCAAACACTTACTAGTTGTGTGACCTTGGGCAAGTCACCTAATCTCATTTGCCTCAGTTTCCTCATTTGTAAAGTGAGCTGGAAAAGAAAATGACAAACCACACCAGTACCTTTGCTAAGAAAATCCCAAATGGGGTCATGAAGAGTCAGACATCACTGAAAACAACTAAGCAACAAATTATGTGTAAGATATTTTGCTAGCATTGAGGATTGAGACAAAGTTCCTGCCTGCAACTGTCTTAAAATCTAGTTAAAGAGAAACAATAAATGTATATAGGAATTGAGGGAAGAAACTATTTACCATAAACTTGGATGATCAGGAAAAACCTAGATTACCTCTAAGGACCCATCATACTTTAAGATCTATTATTCTAAGGCTCTCCTACAGAGGTCAGATTTAAAAAAAGAATAGGTCACAGATAATCAGAAAAAAGAGGTGATAAGTATTATAGGATCAAGGAATGGATAAACAAAGATGTAAAGGCAGGAATGCACCATTGTAGCTTAATTGTGGATTTTGTTTAATTTTATCACACATTAGTTTGCAGGCTCAAAGACTAGAAATGACCCTTGAGGTCTTCTAATCTATGACTCATATATACAGAATCACAGAGAAATGATCCATTAATTCAGGCTTGCCCTTCCAAGTGTCAAGATATTTTCCTTGTTTCAAATATTTTCATTTTTTTCTTTCTAAAAAGTAATTTATGCTGCTCTGTCTTGTTAAACAATATGAGCTTAACACAATATAACCTTTTCTGAATTGTTCTTTAGCCATACCCTCAGGGGTTATGGACCAAGACCTTTCTTACTTTATTCCTGATTCTTAGGGATTTTGTGTTCTGCCTTGCATCAAACTGTTAACGATCATTTCTCTTTTTCATTGGGGTACTTGCCTCTAACAACTCTTCTCCTCACTAAACTCCATCCAGTTTGCTATTTCTGATTTCCCATAGGCTGAAGAATGACAAGTAGCCCTTCAACTCATTGAGTGGATCCCTGCCCACCAACAAAGCTGCACTAAGTTCAAAGTACTTTTTGGATCCACATTTATGTAAAACAATAGTTTATGAAGACTTTCCAATGTGTTTTTCTTTATTAATCAGCCAAAGGGTACAATTAATTAAGTAAAAATATTTAGTGAAATTGGGTAGTAAGAAATACAGCAAACAATAAAACTTACCCCCCAATAAACCTTGGGCATACCCTTTCACAAATACATATACCACTGATAAAGAAAATGTATGGAAAGGCACACGCTTGAGGTCACATATGGCCAAGGAGTACACGAGGAGAAGTGTAGATGTAGGGGACATGCATAGTCAGGAAGGGAAAGTTATATTTTTAATGCTTCATGGTCACTGATTTCTTCTCAGTCTCTGCTGGACACATAGTTTGGGGTTTTTATCCCCCTTGGGCATCTCACAGCAAGCATCCACACACTTAAATCTGCTTTTTTGTTTTTTGCCTGCATTTCATCAAAGGAAGAGTCTGTCAGGAATTTTTGCCTGACAGGGTCAAATAATCAGTGTAACATCCTGCTTAATTTCTGATAGCTAAATCACACTTATTCAACATCCTTATAAAGGCTGTATAGAATTTCCAAAGGCTCCATATTCCCTGTTTCATTGATTACAAATTCTTTTGCTCTTTAATACAAATGAATAAGAAGAAGAAAAGGAAGAAAACAAACCTCAAACCCAAAGGACAAAGTCCTGGGATTATGAATTGCATCCCTGGCCTTTTCTATTCATATGGTAAACTTTTTGAGAATTTAAGTTTTCCATGTACAGATATACAAGTTTATTAAAAGGGTGTGAATGTGATAAGTCAGTGAAGACTTCTCAGAGACCTAAGTCTAAAGTAAAGCAGATGGAAGGCCTGAGTTTCAATTTTTCAAAAACCATATGATACGCGGAAACTTGAAGTTGTGAAACTGTCTGTCGCCCCTCTCCCCAGTCTCATTTAACCCATTTCCTTATTTCTGAAATAAAGACTGCTCACTCAGGCTCTTGACCAAAAGAGTAAGGTGGGGAGGGGGGCTTGTGGTTTTCTGCTATATAACCTTGCATCTGCTTCTGTAAAATGCTTCCCCTCCTCCAATCTGCTTGGAGGAGGGTGAAGTCCAGTTCTTGCAAGAATCAAATAAAGGACTTTCCATTTATACTTTGAGATGCCTCTGAGTGGTCAATTTGAGTAGGGGTTTCATCATCCCACACAGGTGCAAAGTGACTTTTGGCAAGTCAGTTAGCAAACCTTTTGGGCTCAAGTTTCTTGTTTTATAAAAAGAGTGGTTCAACGTAAGTGCCTGTAAAGTTATAAGATCCTAAAATTTTACAAAGTAAAAGTCAACAAGAACCTAATTTTAAAAAATAGGATTTTGTGATGGATATTTTACTCTCTCATACTCTTTTCACTTTCTGCATTGATTGCCATGTTCTAGAGGGTTGAGGTTGAAAGATGTGTGACCTCGTAATGAGTAAAGCCCTAGTCTGTTGGATTGTTAAGTAAGCATATATGACCATTCTTCCTACATGGTATAATCACTTGATTTTATTCATCTTTTCTGAATATCTCATTGAGAGAACTCCTTATATCCCTTCTACATCTTATAGAAAGAAAAGGAATTGGGTCAGCAATGGAGGTTCACTGGTCTTTATCTGTGGCTCCAAGAAACTGTAACATGTACTGCAGCCACAGCATTGTAAAACCATCTTGGTAGATGGGTTAAGCCAGGTTGAGGGTAACCGACAGGCCAATCCATCAGTGAGTTAAGGAACTGTCTAGTCCAAGCATTTGAAGACTTCCCCCGGAAGAATGGGCAAATGAGAACAATTTTTTCCAAGAGTCATGAAGGCAGCAGATGATGACTATGAAGTACTGAGAGCTTAATCAGACATTAAAGATGTCACAGTCATTATCCACTGAATCCCAGGTCTTGGCTAATCATCCTGACTTTTGTCTTGCCATGGATTTTGAGGATTCTGGAAGAGAAAGTGAGGTTGATGACATCATGCAACTCTGCCTCACTTAAATCCAATTCACATGCAAGTCAAAACCTCACCCCATGATGTCACTGATCCTCTTTGAAAATAAGGATGAGTAATGCAGTAGATAGAGCACTGGCTCTGGAGTCAGGAAGACCTGAGTTTAAATTTACCTCAGACACTTAATAGTTGTGTAACTCTGAGCAAATCACTTAACCCCAATTGCCTCCAAAAAGAATGAACAATAATCCCTAAATTAATCATCTCTAACCTATATCTAGCACCATAGTGTAGCAGAAAAACAAAAGAAATAGAAACACTGGACTGAATTCAAAAGATCTAAACTCAAGTTCTGGTTCTTCTACTGTCTGTGTGACCTTGCTCTAATTAGTTGTCTGGACCCCAAATCTCATCCATGAGTGAGGTGTCTCAATGAGATGCTCTCTATATAAAATCTCTTCCAGTTACTAGATTAAATGAATGAACTAATAAAGCATTTATCATGTGGAAAGCACGGCACTAAGCACTGAAGGTACAAACAGAAAGATAGGACAAGTCCCTTGCTGTCAAAGGACTTATATTCTAATGGAGGAGACCATAAGTGGAAGGTTTTATCTCTAAATCAGAAGGAAAAGTCTCATTGTCCCTAGAGACACAGCAGCAAAGCAGATGTTAATGCCTCTTCTTTAATGTGATTTCTACCAATAAATTACATTAGTTTCTGATGTTGAATCATTGGACAATGTAAAGAACTCTGTTGACAAGAACTTCCCTTTCTGGGTCTTCAGAAGATATGGTTCAAGAAGATGTTGCCAAGTTTCATCTCCACAAGGATGGTTTCCCAGAGTGATGGTGGAGGACATTGGTCGGGAAGGATTACAATGACCAGGACTCAAGTTCAGGGTCTTGAGTTGTGTCCATCAGGATCTAAGGGAAGATGGTGGTCAGGTTAGTGGTGGTAGATTGAAATGCCTGGCATGTGCTCCTTCCTGTCTCTCCTGCAGGGTGTCTTTGCTGCTTCAGCTAGGCTGGCTTACTGGCCCTGTGTGTGTGGCAGCTGTTTGGCAGTTGGTTGGGATGCCTACCCCTTCTCCACAAGAGTTGTTGCCCCAAATAACGACTATGAGGGCTGAGCAGGAAATTTTATGACCCCCTCAAAGCCAATATAGTCTGTGTCAAAGAAAGGACGTGATTACAATTCACACCGCCATGAATAATAACCTGACTGGGAGTTCTGCTGCGTGATATACTTCTATATGTGGCTGCGGAAGGAAAAAAAAAGGGAAATGAGCTATTCTGTCCGAGGTTAGACATTAACTTCTAAAAACATTTTAAAAAAAACTTTTAAAAACTAGCTGACTCCAATATAAACCAAATACTTGATGAACGCCTTCTACACAGATGTACAGCAGATAGAGTATTATGCTTGGATATATTCCTTATATTCTACAAGGCCTGGGTTCAAATCTAACCTGTGATGCTTTGAAGAATCATGGAATTTCAAACTTTATATAGGACCCAGAAACCATCTAGTTGGATTCAAATCCAGAGCGAAATCCCTCTATAGTATACCTGATGCTGTCTGGTGAAAGGAACCTACTATATCTTGGAGCAGGCCATTCTACTTTGAGAGAGTTTTAGTTTTCAGGACATTTTTCTCACCTCAAACCTGTATCTGCTTCTTTGTAACTTTTACTGCTCCTAATTCTGCCCTCTGCCACCAAGTTAAATCTAATACGTCCTAGCTTAATTAACCGACCATGGACAGCTCAATTAACCTTTCTGAGCTTCAGTTTAATCACTGGAAAAATGAAGATGATAAACTGAATTACCAACTTCAGTCCTGTGAGGTAAATACTATTACTATTTATAGGTGGGGAAACTGAGGCAAATAAATCAGGGGATTTGTCTAAGGTCATATAGTAATAAGGTCATATAGTCATATAAGGTCTAGTAAGTGCCTGAGGAAGGATTTGAACTCTGGTCTTTCTGATTCAAGGCCCAGCATTCTATCCCACTGTGCCACCTAGTATTCCAGTAGTATATAAAGGGTATAAGGCATAAGGCAGCCTGTCCTTCAGGACTTCACCATCTTGGCGTGTCACCAATACAATACCCACAGCAGCCACTATAGATATGCAAGCATATTTCCAGGGTAAATTCGCAAAATATAAACTCTTCCTCAAAGATGAAACTAAAATATTTATTCAGACACCAGAAAGCCAGTTCCACTGTGGTAACAACAAAGTTCATGCACATTACCAACACAGGGAGGACCACCAACCTCAAGCCTTCCCTCCATCAGACCTCCCCACAAACAAGCTCCCTTAGGCCAAATGCCCCTCTCACTCAGGCTAACTGCTCTGCTCTGCCTGCTGCCTCTCTCTCAGCTCCACCTCACTCTCTCTGCTGCACCCTTTCTGCTCCCTCCCTTCAGAAAGCTCCTCCTGCCATGGATTTCATGGGATTCAAGGTGTGGGTTGGGCCAAACATCAAAGCAGGTCACATTGGCCTAGTAAGGGGCAAGGAAGATCTTTAAATTACCTTAATATTACACTTGGTAAGGTAAATTGAAACTATATATGAATTACTACAATGCAAGGGGTGATGGGATAAGTCAGTCCAAGGAAATGAGACTATGATATATAAAACACAGCACATAACAATATACCATTAAGTGCTAAATCAAATTAAGTGGCATAGACTATAAGTACTAAAGAATTTATGGAAGAAGGAAATAAATGAAGCCCAAAAAAGCTCTTATCCTAGGCAAGAATACTGTTATTGGTCATTATCTATGACCCCCACACCAGAAGGATTTTTAAAATTCAGTTTATAAGCTACATAGAAAAATATAACCCTCAAATTCTCAGGATTAGGAGATATTTATAGGTTGAAATCCATTTAACTTCTGAAGCTTAAAATGGAAACGATCAGAGCATCCTTTAAAGTTAAAAGTTCTTGAAAATAATTGGAAGAATTTATCCAACATAATTTGCATCACTTCAGCATGGACAAAGGAAACAAGAATTTCTAGTTGCATTACCCTTAAAACAAATGCTTCTAAAAGACAAACTATATACAATCTTTAAAAACATTGTCTTTATTTTCTTTCGAACTTAAACCTGGGCATGAAAATTCAGCATAGTGTAATGCATAGAAGGCCTACTTCAGAATCATCCTTTCTCTGACACATACTGACTGTGTGACCCTGATCAAGGCTTTAAACCTCTCAGTGACCTAAGAAACTACGGCCATGGGAACATTTACTAATACACTTTAGTAAGAGTTTCGGCACTGGGGAGTTTCTGATATCATTGAAGTCAAAAGTCTAGACCAAAACAATTTTAAAAAGTCTAGCCATGATAAAATATAGACCCCAAGTAAAGCATAGGCCAAGAGGGTCCATGTTGGTTGTTTATAATCTATCTAGATATAATTTGATCACGACTACTGGAAGAATCCTGCACAGGGTAAAGGAAATTGGGGTTTAAAAGCCTTAAAAACTACTGTTTAATTCTTTGTTCAGACAAATCAGGACAGGTCACTGATGAAAGTCTAGGACTCCAGACAATTTTAGAAGGGAAAAAAGTGTCTGGCCTAAATACGCAGAAACTGCACCAAGAAGCGTCTGCATTTTCTCCCAAGAGAAATCACTCTAAAATATGACTTAAAGAAAATCTCATTCGTTTGATATTGGCTCATTTAAAACAGTATCTATTTCTAGACAGAAACTATTCCCTAAATATCTAGATCACATTTTCCTGTATAATTTGTACAGTTAATCCCAAGGAATTGATCATATGAAATATGTCAAATTTGCAGTTGAAAGGTACCTCCTGTCATTTTCTCTTTATATCATATCTTTAGGAATTAACTTGAAGAAGAATATCTCACAATTTTATGAAGACATCATTTACAAAGTGCTTATTCTGCATTGTAGTGAAGCAAAGGATCCAAAGGTGAATCAACAACTTGTGAAGCAGTAGTATTGGAAGCATATGCAGAGATGGGAAGGCAATGTGGACAATTGCTCAAAAAAAGATTTCAGGGGACTCTGATGGTACTGGGTCCAACTGGCACTAAATGGCAGCTCTATTGCCCGTAAGTAATTCTGGGTCACCATTTCAATCACTTCCTTCCAGGCAAAGGCACAAATGGTTCCCAGAGCCTAAAATATTCTTCTTCTTCATTTCCCCATTATAAAATTTCAAAGCACGTCAGACCTCCCTTCTGAAGTCTTTCCTGATTACCACTACCACTACTACCACTTAATAGCTATCCCTCTCTCTTGAAATTGCTTTGTATTATTTTAAATATATTTTGTTTGAGTTTTCTTTAGGGGTCAGAGCCAAGATGGCAGAGTCAAACTCTCCCAACATTCCCTTCCAAACATTTTTTAAAATAAAATCTCAAATCAAAATATCTCTAGCAGCTCATTTTGTAGGGGCATAAAATTTGAAATTGAGGGGATGCTCATCAATTGGGAAATGGCTGAACAAATTGTGGCATATAATTGTGATGGAGTACTGTTGTGCTACAAGAAATGAAAAGGTAGATGGTTTCAGAAAAACATGGGAAGACCCATATGAACTGATGAAAAGTGAAATGAGCAGATCATCATTCATAGTAAAAGAAATATTGTAATGATGATCAATTGTAAAAGACTTAGCTACTCAGATCAATGCAATGATCCAAGATAATTCCAAAGGATTCATTATGAAGAAATGCTATCCACCCCCAGAGAGTGAAATGATCAACTCTGTTTACAAGGTGAAGTATAATTAAAGTTGAAGTATAATTTCTTCACTTTATTTTTCTTGCTTTTTGGAGATATGGCTAATATGAAAATGCTTTCCCTTATTTTACATGTATAATTGATATTCTATTGCTTGGCTTTTCAGTGTGACGAGGGAGGAAGAGGTGGGAAGGAAGGAGAAAATTTGGAATACAAAAATTTTTTTTAAAGAATATTATAAATAAATGAATAATAAATTTGTTAAAATTCAGATTAACAAAAATCTATTTTCTCTCCCTCTCAATAGAAAAACAAATTCCTTGTAACACCTATGCATAGTCAGGAAAACAAATTCCCTCACTGATTGCGCACAAATAATAAATGTCTCATTCTGAATCCATCACCTGTCAGGAGGTAGAGAGCATGTTTTATCATTCATCCTCTAGAATCATGGATGATCATTCCATTGATCATAGCTATTTCTGCTTTCAAAGCTATTATTATTGTATTAACTGCTCTCCAGTTCTGCTAAATTTATTCATCAACAATTTATTCTTCTGTTCAGCTCTGGTCTTTTTTCTTGTTTGTTCATTTTAGTTCTGTCTGCATTTGGGGTTTTCTTGGCAAAGATACTAGAGTGGTTTGCCATTTCTTCCTCTAGCTCATTTTACAGATGAGGAAACTGAGGCAAGCATGGTTAAGTGGCTTGCCCTGGGTCACACAGCTAGTAAGTGTCTGATGCTAGATTTGAACTCAGGTCTTCCTGACTTCAGGCCCAGTGCTCTATCCATTGTGTCACCTACTGCTTACAGTTAATAAAAGTCTTTAAATCATTCCTTTTTATATATGCATACATGCATATACATACATACATACCCATATACATACATGTACATATATATATAAATTGTCCTCCTGGTTCTGCTTACTTCACTCTGTCTCACTTCACAAAGTCTTGCATGTCTTTTGGAAATTATCTATTTTCTCATTTCTTACAGCACAGTAATATTCCATCACTTTCTTATATTATAATTTGTTCAGTTTTTCCTTAATTGATGGGTGTCCTCTTAGTTTCCAGATTATACTGCCATCACTAAAAGAGTTATATATTTACATATATAGAATCTTTTCCTCTTTGGGGGCATTGGCCCATAAGCGGGATAGCTAAATCAAAGGGTATACACAGTTTTGTAACCTCGTTGTTATATAATTGTTAAATAACCTCGTATAACTCTAAATTGCTTTCCAGAATGGTTATACCCATGCACAGACCAATTAACAATGAATCAGTGCACCTATTGAATCACATCTCCTCCAGCATAGGTCATTTTCCCTTTTTGACATCTTTGCCAATCTGATTAGTGTAAGTCAAAACTTCAGAATTGCTTAAATTTTCATTTGTATAGTTATTAGTGATTTGAAGGGTTGGGGCTTTTTGCTTTGCTTTGTTTTGGTTTTGCTTATAGATAGTCTGGTTTTCTTCTCTTGAGATCACTCTCTTACACCATTTATCCGTTGGGGAATGGCTCTTATTCCTATAAGTTTAAATTAGTCCCTTATATATCCTGGAAATGAGACCTTTATCAAAGAAACTTGCTGTGAAGATTTATCTCTGTTTATTGTTTCCCTTTTAATCTTGGCATAATTGCAATTATTCAAAAACGTTTTAATTTATTGTATCAGAATTATCCATTTTACTCTACATGATTCACCTCTATCTCTTGTTTGATTATGAACTCTCCTTCTACCCATATATCCATATAGTAATTCTTCCAATTTTCATTCATTCATAAATGAATTTCTGACCTTTTATAACTTGGTCATTTTTTTATTTGGAGCTTATTTGGTAAATGATGTAAGATGTTGACCTAAATCAAATTTCTTTCATGGTATTAAAACCTTCTCCCCAGTTGAATATAAGTGCCTTGAGGGCAAACTTTTATTTTTGTTTTTCTATCCTCAGTCCTCAAATAGTGTCTTGCCTATTTAGGTGCTTAATAAAATGTTTGTTGAACTGAATAACAACTGTGTTGGGGAAAACAAAGATGACATGGACAAACAAAGTCTTCTTTCTCTCTAGAAATGAAACTAAGGATGAAAGTGGAAAGGATGCTGAATGAGAAAGGGAAGAGCTGAGTTTGAATCTGATCTTTAAAACCCATTTCTCTTGAAACTTACTATGGGTAATATGTTACCTCTCTGGGTTTCAGTTTCCTCATCTATAAAATGTGGGTCTCTGAGGATCCTTGCGGTTTTAGCTCTATCGTTCTTGTACCTTTATGGGGTCTTCGTTTTCTCAGTTGAAAAATGAAGGGGTTGACTAGATGACCTAATCCTACTTCTAGATCTTTTCACTCCAAATCTATGATTCTATTAATATATGCATTAAAAACTTTAAATATGGTGAGAGCGGGGGGTGAGGTAGCAGAGGGAAGAGGAAGGAATAAACATTTATATAGCACTTATGATTGTGCCAAATACTGTGCTCTGCACTTTAAAAATATTCTTTCATTTGGTCCTCACATCCCTGTGAGGTATTGTCCCCATTTTACAACTGAGGAAACTGAGGCAAACAGAGGTTAAATAGTAATCGTGATGATGATGATGGTAACTAACAATGATAGTGCTAATTATGTGCTAGACACTGTGCTAAGTCATTCGATCCTCACAGCAGCCCGGAGAGGCAGGTGTTATTATTTTCATTTTATAGACGACGAAACGGAAGCGCACAAAAATTAGGAGATTTGCCCAAGGTAGCACAACTAGTAGGTTTCTGAGACCTCATGGGAACTCAGGTCTTTCTACCTCCAGGCCCAGCGCTCTAGCCACTGAGCCACCCAACTGACTCTAGTACAATGATAGTATTATCCCTCCCCTAATAAAATGGGGAGAAGAAAAGATTATAAATGGAACCTTTAAAAATATATAAACGAAAGCAAAAGGAAGTTAGGAAGGGGATACAGATGAGTAAGGTAATGTTGCTACTAATACATCAAATTTGACATTAAAATTGTATTACTTATATATTATTAATGATGTTCATATCAAAAATTATATTGACTATATTGATTTCAAAGTAACAGAAATTATATATTTTTAATTACATTAAAATTAAAATTAATAGACTCTTTTTTACATAAACTCCACTTTCTGGTTTTTCTTATACATGGAAATATCCATGTCTGTTGATGGTTTTCTAGTTCATAAGGATTTTTCAGAATTAAAATGAAAGGTAGAATATGGTAAGTGTCACAAAAGAAGTAAAAAAAACCATAACAAGTTTAGAAAAGAAAGAGAGCACTTCGGACTGAGGAAATCAGCGGACGCTTACTGAGGAGGTGACTTTAAATATTAAACACAGCTTTTATCTTTTGTAGCTTCAAGAACAGCAAAAATCACTGTCCATTTGGTGACATGAATATAATATTCTTGCATTGTTTCTTGAAGCATTTTCGAGGGCACTTTGGTGCCTTTGAGGAGGATATGTTGTATTTTTTTAACATTTTATCTTATTTTCATGGATATATTTTTATATCACCTCCATTTTAGAGTATTTACTCTCTTTTAGAGTATTTTTTCTCATCCTTCCTCTACTTAATGATCCATCTCTTGCAAGAATAGTAAAAATTTTTAAAAAGATCAAAAGGCATTTCTACAAAACTAACCAAAAACTTAACAGTTTCTGACAGAATTATGTACACCCATAACCTCCCACCTCTAAAAGGAGGCAGAGGAATGACTTCAACACTGGTTTTTTAGGGTTTTGATAAGTAGATATGAAAGGAAGGGAACATTGTGGGAGAATGGAAAGTCATGAGCTGATATTTAATAATAATATTAATCAATGATATTAATAGTGTCTTAAAGTTTGCAAGGTGCTAGACATACAACTTTTGAACCATACAACTACTTGATTAAGTCAGTACCGCAGGGACTGTCATCTCCATTTTGCAGAAGAGGAACCTGAAAATCAGAGAAGGTAAGACACACAGCTAGTAAGTTTTAAAGAGAATCTCCAATCTAGGTCTTCTGATTTCAGGTTCAATATTCTTTCCAACCATGGCCACGCTGGCTCTTTTTCCTCCCTACTCCTTTCCATTCTTTAAGACAAACTTAGCTACTAGCTGTTTCCAAATTTCACCCTGCCCTCTCTCACATTTGTACATCTTACACAAATGATCCCTAACACCTAAATTACATTTCTTCTACTTCTTTTCCTTTGAGGTCCAGTTCAGGTGCCATCTTCTTTCCTCTCTCCCTTCACAGAATAATCTTTCCCTTTTCAAAATTTCTTATAATACTTTATTTTTCTCATTTGTTTTTATGATTTTTATCCCATTCTACATTGAACCATATTAATTTATATATAACTTTATGTATGCATATACATCTACATGTGTGTGCATGTATATGTATATCTATATGTGTGTGTGTGTCTATTTCTTATATCCCCTATTCTAAGTACAAAAAATGTGGGGGATTTTGTTTGTTTGTACTCCCAGTATCTACCAGTTCTTGGCATATGATAGGCACTTAATAAATTTAAATTTAGTTGAACACATAAGGTGTGCTCCATGAAATGGCGATTCATCCACTTTGGCTGGAGCACAGTACCCCAAGTAGGGGTATAAAAGAATCTGGTTATACTCATCTAGCGGAAGAATTTGAATGCAGGCTAAAGAGTAAACTCAGTTTGATAGACAATGGGGATTCACTGAAGATTTCTGAGTAGAGTACTGAGAAGTAAACAAACATTTGTTTTTGAGTTTGTATATATTTATTAAATGCCTGTTATAAAGAAGTTATTTAATCTCCCTAGGCTTCATTTTGCTGATCTATAAAGGGAGAGGTTTACATTAAAGGACTTTGAAGGTGTCCTCTAGCTTTAGATTTAAGCTACTATGACCTGGAGAAGGAAATGGCAAACCACTCCAATATCTTTGCCCAGAAAACCTTAATGGGATCATGGAGGGTAGGATGTGACTGAAAAACAACTCAGCAACAATCATCTATTACGACTTTTGTTTTTAAGACTGTAGACTGCTAATGGAATTTCCCAGCCTGATATTCAAGGTCCTCCATCATGTAATTCCACCCTATCCAATTTTGTATACCCGCGCTCATTTAACTGAATTTTACACTCTAGCTAGACTTGTATCTTCATGATTTTCTTGACCATACCATATTAATTTCCACTTCTGAGTTTTTATTTTTGCTTGTTACTTGACCCATCCAACTTCCATTCTATTCTATTAGGCATAAATCAAGTCTCACTTATGTACTGATGGAAAATTAGGACTAGAAAGAGACCTTGGACAATATTTGGTATAAACCTCTCATTTCATAGGTGAAGAGAGAAATGCCTTCCAAGTTAATTAGTGGTAGAACTGAACTAGAACTAGTTCCAAAATTTGTAATTCCATGCTCTTTTTTCTATAAAGCCTTCACTTACAACTTTAATTTTTATTGATTTCTCTGACCCTTGAACCTCCATAGTATTTATTATCCATAGAAATCATCTTGGCACTTAATCATAGACTGGCTTGTGTGATATCTGTGTCTTTTTTTCCCTTCCATGGTATATAACAATGTTGTGTTCACAATAAATACTGTTAAATATCTGGTTAGAAATTTTAATTCTGCAACCAATTTTCTGAATGACTTACTTAACATGATTCGCCAATTAATGATATTTGTTAATTGTCATAAAAATGTGCTGATTACTGGCTATATGACAATGGATTCATTGGCCATGTCAAGCCATGAAACAAAAAGATATACAGAATGATATTCAGTCCTGTGCTTTCTGCTTCTACAGCTGTGGTGACAGAATGTTAGAAAAGAAGATAAGTCATCAAAATCCACATTTTTTGGCCATCTCATATAAATATTAGCTTAGTTATTTATCTTTAGAATATAAGATCTGTGACCTATGGTTCAGTGACCAGTGAGTATACACACTGCTAAAGAAATTGAATCATATTAATATTGACATATTCTCTCCAAATGAAACCAGAAGACAAAAAGAACCTTCAGCTAATTGGAAGGATGGCCTTGGAAAGGCAAAGAAAATAGTTAGCAGCATTTGCTTTTATCATGAATCAAAGGCAGTAAGAAACTACATTTCATAGAATTCTTGGTCATCATGTGCTGCAGTGTTCATGATAAACACTTGTAAAATGACTGCCATGGAGATAATTAGAGTATATATACCAATAGCTGTTGTGTAGGATAAGGAAATAGAGAAATTAAATAAAGATCTTGAGTAAGACCTTCAAACTAAATCATTTTAGTGATTTCAGTTAAAATAGGGACATGGGGGAAAATGGTGAAAAATTTATTAGAAACTATGGTTCAGGAATAAGAAATTTAAAAGACCAAATACTTGTAGACTGTATTAGAGCCTCAATACTTACTTCAAGAGGAGAACTGGGACAATCTAGACATGGCAATCATTTAATAACTTCACAGAAAAAGTAGAATTGATTATTTTTAAGATGTAAGAAAAAACTGATGTGAGAAATGTTTCTAAATCAGCTATCTTTAGAGTCAGACTATTGGTTTATTTTAGCAAAAATCAAAATCAGTATCAAATTAGAAGGAATAAAATGGACAAGAAAATATTGCATGAAATTGAGGCAAGTCTTATTCTTTTAAACAAACCAGTGATACTAAAGAAAAAAAATGGATAAAAGAATCAATATTATTATAGACTGTCATCATTTCCTAAGGAAATTTAAGAAATAAAAAAACAGTGGTCAAAATAAGGTGACCAAATGAGTCTGGAAACAAGCTCAGCCATGAAAACTTTGTTCTTCTTGCCAAATAGAAAAAGATGACAGCCAAAGGTAAAATCAACTTAAGTTGTGAAATCTTATGGATCAAGAATGTTAGAAAAATAAAAAGCAGTTTCACATTGTAAAGTAGCAAGAATCAACGGAGAGAGAAAAAAGTTATGAAAAGCTTGGTGATAGATCCAACCAAGCCAGATCATCCTGAAAATATTTAAGAACGATATTGGAAAGACAACAGAAACAGAGAATATGGAAAAAATCCGCATGGATTTTTATAATAAATATTTTTTCTATCCGTGACAGTGACATCATTTAGACCCTAACAAAATATTCCTTGTATGAGGAAGAAGAAATAGTGTCAAAGAAAAAGAAAAGGAAAGAAAGCAGCAGGGCAAAATTAAGTATACCTGGAAAGCACTTAAGTACCTCTCTGAAGGAGAAGAGATTCAATGTTTCGGAAGTGAGAGACTTGAACTTTTCACATTACCCCCAACAGGATGATAGAGAAAATTTCAGTAACTAGTGACCAATACAATTACTTTCCACTTCTATAAAATCTTTTAATAAAATAAAATAAAATCTTTTAATAAAATCTTTTATACAAATAATCAAGTATGAGAACAGATGAACTTTCAAAAATTATGTTCTATAGGAGACCACCTGTTTATAGTCAATTAACAAATGTAGAGACCACAAGATTCCCATTGTGTTTATCATTTTTGATTACAAAAAAGCATCTTTTTTTTTAGATAGAGCAAAATACTTTTTTAATGTATTTATTTAAGCCTGATTTGACCATTCTGAAAAACAATTTAGAATTATGTAAAAAATTGAAGAAAATTGAAAAGCCCTTACTCTTTAATCCAGAAATTCCAGTCTTAAACTTACCCTCAAAGAAATCGAGAAAGACCCCACAAAAACCAAAATATTTTTAGCACTTAGTCTATCAACTAGCATTTATTAAATACTTATTATATGTCAGACACTATGATACAAAGAAAGACTAAAATACGACTCTGTCCTCAAGAAGTTCATATGCTAATAGGAGAGACGACATGCAAATGACAATGTAATTATATGACATGTGCATTGAAACAATGTAAATACATGACATAAATACATAGTGTAAATGGGAGGAAGCCAAATAGCAAAGAACTAGAATAAAAATAGATGCCCATATATTAAGGATTGGCTCAGCAAGTTGAGATACATGCTTGTAATGGAATATTACTATACTGCAAGAAATAATGAGTATGATAGATACAGAGATATATGAGAAGACTTATATGAGGTGATGCAAAATAAAACAAAATGAACCAGGCAAATAATAGATGCAATGATTACAATATAAGAGGAGAAACAACAAATCCATCAAAACTGAATGCTATAAAATTGTGATTGAGCTGGGCCTCAAAGACTAGATATGGAAATAAGCTTTCCTATTAACTTTTCAGAGGTGGAAGACAACAAATGCAAAACACTGCATATAACATTAGACTTTTTCAATGTTAGTTGTTCCTTGCTATTTTAAAAAGGATGGCACAGTGGAAAAGAGAAGGGAAAAGGATACATTGATACATGTAAGTGATGTAAAAATAAAAGATATCAATAAAAATGTATTTAAAGAAACAAACTATCTCCCAAGCACATGTAAAGTAACACATAAGATTTCCTTAAAGAAGAAACAAGAGAGATAACTTTGGTTGATGACTCTCTAATTGTTAATATTAAGCAAGACATAAAAAAGAAAGATGCATGCTTGTCCATAGCAGAGTTCAAATTGAAGAAAAATTCCAATAGATAGTGAGATTCTCCATCTGCTCCTCTTTATATGACAGTGTTAACTGAACAAAGTCTTAGAACTTTATAGAAACACCTAATTGGACAAAATGAGAGGAGAGAGACAAGTAGATGAAAAAGAATGCTTATTGTCCAGAATATGATACACAGTTGGGGAAATACATGCATACATACATAAATACTTATATATGTTTGTATATTACATATACACAAACATATCTATTTTCCCTTGGATATATGTATTTATTTCCTTGAATATATACATATTTTTAAGATATACAAATGGGTATAAATATCTATAGCCACATATTTATCATTATATATCTATAGATTTCTGTATCTATCTATATATGCAGATAGATAAATATATCTTGAATAGATACTGCAAATAGACACTGAAGTCAAGAAATGAACAGAAGGAAGAGCTGGTAATCCCAAAGGATTGCCTTTTGGAAATTAAGTGGTGCTTTTTATTTATTACTGAAAGCTTCTCTCTGAAACAAAGTTCCATCCTTTAAACACCTTTATGTTTCCAATGGTGCTATATGATTCTTCATTTCAGAATACAATAATATTTAATGAGTTAAAGTTGAATGTTACCTAAAGGGCAATGGAGAAGTACCTAGTGGCCTGGGCAGGGGAGTGGATAGAGAAGAATGAAAAACATTATAAATAAAGAATTACACCAGGGAAATGTCACAAAGAATGTTGCCAGAAAGATGTTTAACCAGAATAAGTAGGCTAGCCATGTAGTGAGAGCAAGGAATAAATGATGTACAACCTACTCTTCTATCCATGCTATGTCTGGGGAGTTAAAAGAGGGTCCAACAATTGAGGAATGGCTGAACGGTTGATGGTACATGAATGTAATGGAGTATCAGGTGGACCCTCTGTAGAGAATTTATGGGAGGTCACACAGCATAAAAAAGCATGAGTTTGTGGACAGATTTGAAGGGGGTCATGAACTTGAAGAGGAAAATAGTATTTTCATATGTGTTTCCTTTATGATCGTACAAATTTTGCATAATACATATAAAAATGACTTTCTGAGAAGGGATCCATAGGCTTTATCAGACTGATAAAGAGTTCAATGCATGAGCACATACACACATACACACACACACACAGACACACACACATCAATTCGCTCTTATATAATATCTTTCATTAAAAAACAAGTATCTGTTTTAAATCAGTCAAAATCTGTCTTCTCACCCTTCTACCCCAAATATCACCCCACTCATATATATACTTGAGAACACAAGAAAAACAAAATCCAGTACAAATAAGTATAATCCATCCTAACAACTTAGCACACTGGCCATGTCCAAAAAAAAAAAAAAGGCTCATTCTACATTCTGAATCTTTCACCTCTCAGGAGGTGGGCAGAGTGTTTCACCACCAGCTTGGTCCTTATTATGCTGATTACAGTGCCGCACAGTAATATTTCACCTCAATTATATATCATAACTTATTCATCAATTCCCCAATTTATAAGCATCCCCTCAGATTCCCATTTTTGGCCACTTCAAAAAAGACAGTTTTCATTTAAGATTTCCTAGAATAAGGTATCTACACTTGAAACAAATAAGAATCTACTTGGCACCTGTGGTCTGAGCCACTCTACTGCTATGACTGACTTCTGAATTTCCTCCTTTCTTAGTATATTACCCAGGGACTCCTTACCCCAGAACACAATGGTGGTATTCCATAAATCTCCTTGGATCTTGACTGGGAACTGGGTAGTCAGTGACAAAATTGCCAACTGACAACTATCCTTGTTGTAGTGCCCCATATGGATCTGGGAGATCTCCACTATTCTATTGCACTGGCTGGGCACTCTTAGAACAAGACGGTCTGCAGGGTCTACAAACCTCCGTTCTGTCTCCCTCTGCCAAGATGGACTGGACAAATGATGGACTTATTTTTTCTAGATTCTATCAGGATTTGGTTTGTACATTTTATAGGTCTGTTTAGAGGAGTTTTGTGTAGGGGAGTAAAAAGTAAGCCATACTACTTTCTAGCACTCCACTATCTTTCCCTGGTATCATAGCTCAAAACATTTTCTTTATCACAACCCTGTGAGAGAGGTAGTGAAGGAATACTTTCCCTGCTTTTTTTTTTTTTTTGGTGTGGACTTATGATTTCATTGGTGTAGGAAACTCCCTCTGTGGAAATTCCCTTCACTGATGCATATTGTCTACTAATCTGCAAGCAGTCTTAAAGGTTGACTTAGAGTACTGAGTGGCTAAGCACTGCGTCCATGGACAAAGAGCTAGCATGTATCTGAGGAACCCCTGAACCCAGATCTTTCTGATTCCAATGCTTACTCTTTATCCACTAAATCTTCCTGTATTTCATCCTCATCTTACAGATAAGTAAAGTGAGATTCTAAAAGTTCACCCAGCTAGTATCAGAACTTTGACTCAAATTCATGTCTTTTTACTCATCTGTATCTAGAGATCTTTCCATCGTATCATGTGATTCATTATGAAAATAATAACAATGTTAATATCTCATTCCTATCATTAATCCATCTACAGTATTCATAGCAAGCTTCCTAACAGGTGTTCAGATTCTTCATTACAAAGATTTCCATTATTTTTAAGTTAACCAGAAAGCAAAATAATTTTTACTCCAGCCAGAGTTCAGCATAAAGATTAAAATGTCCTCTGAATCTCCTATTTACAGTCTACTGTTCCCAACAGTAAGAGGTACTTTAGTTTGAAAAGAAAAAGAAAAGAAAGAAAGCCAAGGGAACATTAACCAAAACCTGCTCCACAAGGCATATTTTACAAGGTTACCTGCCTATGTGAAGTGTAATATATAATTCCAGTTTCCAATCGGAGTTCTAATTAAAGCCACAGGATAATATAGCACACTCTGAAAACAGCTGCAGAAGATTTCCTTCCATCTCTCTAACAATGTTTCTCTCCCCTCCATGTAGGGCAGGGAAAAAATACAGATCAGTCTTACCAAGGATGTGCTCTTATACTTTCTGCAAACCTTGTGAATTTTACATTCTCAATATTTTATGGTATCGCCATGTAACTATGTAATTAGGTGCTTAGAAATTAATTGTACTTCTGATGACTGGATTTATAGCTGATGAATGAATCTATTTAAAAGGCAAGGAATTTGCCTCTGAACTGGAAGAAAAGATCTTGTTTTCGAGAAGAGACTTGGTGATACACGATGATTTATGTTTTATGGTTATTTTCTTCTTCATTGACAAGAAAACTAATTATTCAACACACCCCAGAGAAACCATGCTCTTTTGATGACTAACACCAACTTTATAAAATAACAAATTGAAAAAGTAATTTGACTACAGAATGCATATTCCCTGAGTTAGTCATTCAACAAGTACTCATTAAGAATATATAATGTAAAAAGTAGTTGGTATCTGTAGGAAAAAAAATAAAAGATTGCCCCAGTATCTTCCATCAAATGCAGAGATAAAGTTGTCCTGGTCAGATGTACAGACAGACCCCTTCCACTCTTTCCTGAGACAAGTGAGAAAACAAAAAACCTAAAACCTTATAGGTGGTGATCACTTGAGAGATCATCTATTCTAACCCATGCTTCCTCCCCTATTCTAATATAACCAAGTTTCTGAAGATAGTAGGTGAAGTAGAACCCATCCCCTCCCAAGACAGGCCATTCTAGCTTTAGACAGTTCTAATTATGAGGAACTTTTTCATTAAAATAAGCCTAAATTTTTCTCTTTGCAACTTCTACCCATAGTTCTTTGTTTTGTCCTCTGGAGCTAAATAGAAAAAATGAACTGCTTTTCCATTTAGTAGCCCTTGAAATACTTGAAAATTGATATCATCTTCCCTACCCCAATTCCATCCCTACCTTAAGCTTTCTTTTCTCCAGGCAGTCATACCTAACAATCATTGCATTTGGGCAGTGCCAGGAAGCTGGGGAGATAGATTCATCTGGAGTGTGGCCATCAGGGAAAGGGAGTACTCAGAAAATCACAGAAGAAAACTGGTCGAATGAGGCACTGCTTCTGTCTTGAGATAAGACAGGTAAAGGTAGGAAAGGTAAGGATCCTTAGACAATGCTTCCTTTCTTCTTTTGCCCCATCTTGGGGCAAATTCAAATGAATATAATTCGATAATTATTAATAAAACACCTACTAAATATAGAACACTGCGGTAGGTATTGCTAATATAAAGATGAGAGTCTCTGCCCTAAAGAAGAATACATTCTATTTGAATGTAAGTGCTCACATATATAAATATAAGGTAATGAAGACGGAGAAAGCACTAATAACCAAAGACTGGTCACACCTTCCTAGGGGCAGCTATGTTTCGGGGCTAAACGTCCCAAGTTCTTTCAACTGGTACTCATACAGTATTATCACCAGTCTTCTCACGCCCCTGGATGTCTAATTCCAGATGTGCTCCCACTCGTCTCTGTCCTTCCTAAAGATCGATTTCTAGGATTGAACACAACTCATTTGATGTGGTCTGAACAGGGCAGAGTCCAGCAAAATTTTCTTCAGGAAACTATGTCTGTCAATGCATTCCCTCTTTGATGATCAAGCATAACTAGCTTACATTATAGCCCACAAAAACTTACAGATGCTTTTCAGGACTATTGTCTAGCCATAAATCACCCCGTTCAGTCTTGTGAGGCTGCATTTAGAACACATCTAGTTCTTTTTATTTGTTGCCATTAAACCTTATCTTCTTAGAAATTCGCCTTATCATTCTATCTTGATAAGATCTCAATAGGACTCAGTCCTATTAGCTTTTCCATTCCAGCTTTGTGTTGATTGCAAATCTGACAAGCATCCCTTCCAGGCCAATCAATCTATGAGCTCCAGAACCCAAGCACCACTTAATGGATATACTTTGGACCCTCCTAGCTCAAAGTGAATGTAAATGCTAACTGTTTCTCACTTGGCCAGCAACCCTGAAGGTCTTCCCCTTCCAATTTGTTTATTTATTTTGAAATTAAAGAAGCTGTCACTGGACTCACCACTTAAAGAGAACTATATACTGAATGGGCATTACCTCACTCAAAGTGAGAACCTGAAAAGACCTTAGCCTAAAAGGTCCAGGATCTTCCACTGCATCCTGAGCCATCTCCAGTCATCCTGATGAATATCTGGCCACTGAATCCAGATGACTCTGGAGGAGAAAGTGAGGCTGGTGATCTTGCATAGTCCTCCCTCCCTCACTCAAATCAAAGTCAACTGCAAATCTTGTCATCATCTCCCTGATGTCATGGTCCTCTTCAAAAACGAAGGACAAACACAACAGCTTTCCATATTTTCATCCTAATCTTTGGAGGAGGTAAAATGGGCTCACATAGAGCCAAAGATAGGGCCAGCAAGGTGATGCAGTGGGCAGAGCACTGGGCCTGGAGTCAGGAAGCCCAGACTTCAAATTATGCCTCATACACTTACTAGCTATGCACCTGGGCTAGAAAAAAAGATAAATCACTCCAGCATTTGCCAAGAAAACACCAAATGAAGTCACCAAGAGTCGGATACAATCAAACAACAACAGGGCCAAAAACAGTTCTCTGAGCAACTCTCTAGAGACCTCCCCCCAGGTTGAACTAGCCACTTAGCTATACTGCCATCTAACAAAGAATACATCTCCCTGCCTCTCTACTTGTCTTACAAGTATAGCATAGCAGCTTTTGTCAACTACTCTGCTTAAATCTATTTATACTCTGCCTATGGTATTCCCCTAATCTTCCAGGCTAGTTATCTTGTCAAGGAAAGAAATGAAGTTAGTCTGGCATGACTTGTTCCTATTGAAGTCAGGCTGATTTTAACAATTATTGCTTCCTTTCTAAATGCACCCACACTGCCCGGGAGAAAGTGGTCGAGAATTTTGAATTTTGCCAGCAAGGTTAGTCAAGTTCACTGTCCTCTAGCTTAGACTCCTCTCAGTTCAGTTTGTTGAAAATTGAATCAGTATTCAGCTTTGTCCTTCTCTGCAACGCCTCTGTCTTCTTTAGCAATGAAGGACTAACACGACTGCCTCTCCCCTTCTTGCAAATCTTTTTTTTTTAATTCAGTAACTGTGATTTAGCCATCACTTCTGCCAAATATTATTCAAACATCTTTAGAAATTATTCCAGAATATTCCCTTCCTTCCTTCTCACTCCTAACCAGTACAGAACATTTCATAGTGGAATTTCCAGTACAGTGTCTACCATTCCTGCTTTATTTTAAACTGCTACTTCTCTTTTTTCAAGTATTTTTTGTCCAAACTGAACTTTTTAACATCCCTAGTTCTTCTCTTGACCTCTCCCATCACTCTTATCATATTTATCCCATTCCCCATTGAGACATCATGGCACCATGGATAGAGATCACCTGGCTTCAAGTCCTCTGACTGGCTATGAAATGTTCCATTACAGAACTAACTTCAGTTGGAGTTTAAGTATCTCTAAGGTAGTTAGGCTCAGGTGGATGAAATCATATGTGCTGGGCAGGGTGGGAGTAATGAAGAATGTGGGCTAGGAAAGCCAGGGAAAAAGTAGCTGCCAAGGGAGCTCAAAGTCTGCTAGATCCGTAAATGAAATCATCAGGAAAACCCTCTTCTTTCTTTCACTTCAGCAGTTAGTGGTAAAAAAAGGAAGGAAATCAGAGAGCTGAGTACCCACAATACAGGACAAATAAGGCAGTTAGATGATTCAGTGCATAGAGTTCTGAGCCTAGAGTTAGGAAGACCTGAGTTCAAATTGACAGGGACACCTTGCTGTGTGACCCTGGGTGAGTCACTCACTGTCTGACTCAGTTTCCCTAAGTGTAAAATGGGGGGTAATAATAGCATCTACTTCACAGAGTTGTTTTGAGAATAAAATAAAATAAAATATAGCTAAAGTGCTTTGCGTAGTGCCTGGCATACAGTGGAAACTTGATAAATGCTTATATTTCCAACAGAAAAGAATTATCAATGTCCAGTGATAGTGGAAGCCAAAACAAGTCTGCCAGAAGATAGATGGATAGATAAATATAGATACACACACATATATATTTATATAGAAATGGATATACTAAATAATACATATATACTCATACACACATCACCATTATTAATGAGTATTTTCAAAGTGCCAGGTGTATTGAAATCTGAGTGTGTGTGTGTCCATCCTTTGTTGCCAAAGAAGACCATGCCATCAGAGAAATGATGACATGACTTGCACTTGACTTTGTTTTGAGTGAGGGAGGGCTGTGCAGGTCACTAGCCTCACTTCTCCTCCAAAGCCATCTAAATCCAGTGACCAGATGTTCATCAGGATGACTGGAGATGACCCAGGATGAGGCAATTGGGCTTAAGTAACTTGCCCAAGGTCACACAACTAGTGTGTGTCAAGCATCTGAGGTAAGATTTGAACTCAGGTCCTCCTGACTCCTGTACTGGTGCTCTATCCACTGCACCACTAGCTGCTCCATATTAAAATCTAGTCAACTGAGAAACAACCATCCTATACATGCCATGAATTAATCCTTTCCTTCCTTTCTCAGATATCTTGCTCTTAAAACACAATATTTAAAACAGCTAAAGTATCCAAATGCTTTCACCCTTTTTCAGAGGAGAAAAAACTTCTATTTCCTCCTTTCCACCCTGGACAAAAGTGCAAAAGGGTCCAAGTTCAGCTTTGTTTCTCAACCCCTGATGATAACTACTAAGGCATCCCCTCATCCCACTGTACTTAAGGCTCTCATTTTTCCCAGTCCTTCCCTACAGATGGAAAGGAAGGAAGCAAACATTTATACAGCACCTACTATGTGCCAGGAACTGTGCTAAGCACTTTTGCTTTAAACAAATATTATCTCATTCATCCTCCTAAGAGGGAGGTGTCATTATCACTTCTATTTTACAACTGAGCAAACTGAGATTAAGTGATTTGCTCAGAGTCACACAAGCAGTGTCTGAAGCAGGATTTGAACATAGGTCTTCCTGACTTCATGTCCAATGATCTATTCACTGTGCTAAAAATCTGCCCCACACCCTCTCTGCCAAATATGTCTTCTTGTGTCCCATCCCCTTAGTACCTTTTTAGGTGATAATTACAATGGTTTAATCAAATAAGTTAATCTATAATAACACACCATGTTATTCTGATTCTTCGTCACCCATGTACCCTGTCACAGGTTTGATTGGCAAAGATACTAACATTGTTTGCTATTTCCTTCTCTGGGGGCAAAGACATGTGACTTTCTCAGTCTCGTAGCTAGTAAATGTCTAGAGCTGGATTTGAGCTCAGGTCTTCCTGACTCTGGGCCTAGGGCTCAGTGTGCTGAGTCATCCAGCTGCCTTATGAATCATTTAATCAATAGCGTTAATCTTATCCATATAATGCACTATTCTCCTGAGACCCTAACGGGTATTCCCTTCATTCTTTGCAAAGGTAATGGCGTAATACACATACCATCAGACTTGGTTCAGGTTTGGTTTGGCTGTTTATGATAAACTGCCTTTTTTTCTCTTTACCAGAAGTTCCCAAATTTTATTTGGCTGACTGCCTCCTTTTTAAATAAATAAAAAAAATTTACTCAGTACCCCACTGGAAATCTACTTTATTTAACCCTCTAACAATTTTTTTTTGAAATTTGCATCATTTCAAAAAATATATAAAATATATATAATTTAAAATGATTCATCTTAAATTTAATAATTTATTGCTAATTTGTGGAATTTTTTCATGCACTGAAATTTTGATGATGTAATATCACCTCATATAACCATATAATATTGTATTACAAATAAGTCATTACACATATATCACTTTCCTGCTGATGTATGCTGGCCTTCCCAACAATATGCAGCACACTTGCCTGCCAACAAACACTTGTTAAGATATGTCAGTGGACATGACTACTGATTGGTTATAATTTGCATTTTGTGTGTTTATTTAGAAAATAATGTAATCAATGCGACTTTAAATCTCTTATACATGTACAAATGGTATTTCAAAATTTTCTTTTCTTTTTTTATGCTCCCTCATTTTTATTCAACACCCTCCAATGGTACCAGGGGCAACTACTAACATCCTCCTCCATCCTTCCAGCACCTCCCCTTGGGGGCAGAATCACCCACTTTGGGAACCTATACATGCTTTGTTATAAGGGATGACTTGATGAGCAGAGGTATATATTTAGAAATGAGTGTTATAAAAACAAAAGACATTATATCTTTTATAATACATTTTAAAAAATAAAATGTTTAATGATGGAAATTAGATACTTGTGTGGGAAGATACCTTGAAACAAGCATGCCTTTAGATATCCCTTAAGTCATACTGCATAAACTACTCATCTGATCTGTTACACAGAAGAGACCATCCTATGATGCATGATAAAAATATTAAGCAAATGTTTACATCTGAAATCCCAGTTGTAAAAAATATTATTTTATTTATAACATGCACTGATGCCTGAAAGAGTTCTACTTTCTGTTTCTTGTGGCTAGAATCAGAATTCTAGTTATTTTCTCACTATGATAAACTTCTAAAATTCTATTCAACAATTTAGAGTGAGATCTCTGAAGTCCATGAATACATAAGGGATGTATTTACATCTCATAATAACTGAACTATAGCAGGGGGAGGGGTTGTGAAGAAAAAAAGCATTCAAAGATACTTTAATACATACAAATGATTACTAATGTTTATAGCTACTTAATGGCATGAATTCCTTTCAAAACATGTTGAGTATATTTGGTGGAGGAGAGGAGGAGTATATTTTGTTTTTCAAATTTATCAGGCTTAATTTTCATTGTTAGAATATTGAATTCTTTCCTTCTGTCCTTGAAATTATCTGTATCTAGAGTCTTAAAAGGATGTGTTGATTTCTTCCTGTAATCTGTTCCTCAGCAATGTACATTGTAAAGAGTTCTCTGCATTTTGAGTTCCTTGGTTTCAGTTCAAATCGTATTTTTGCAACTTTACTTCTCTGCGATGGTGGAGAAGCCACAGCCTCTCTGGGCCTTCATTTTCTTATCTATAAAATGGTGAGATTGGACAGATTATCTCTGAGTTTTTTTCAAACTTTAAATCTATAATGCTATGATCCTATCACCTTCTGTAGTGCAGATGAACTAAACAAAAAAATGGTTTAAACTGACTCCCTTTCAAAAGAAATAAAATAAGCCCTTACTTCATCCGACTATCCATTAGAGACACACTTAAAACACAAAAGGGTACCAAGGAAAATTTATTAAAATAGAGTTCAGAGGAGGGAGTGCCTTCTACATTCATTATGAAGGTTAGCTTCTCAGTAAGGCTGCAGGAAAACTACAACTTGTTCAGACTAATGGAAACTTCTTATACTGTTCTGAATTTTGGACTCAGTGCCCCACCATCCCTTGGCCACGTGACTTCATGTTTTCCTCTCTGATAGGCTTTCCCTCAAACAGTTCATTAAGTCTGTGCATAAGTTTCTGACCTCTACCTAAACTTGCTAGATCACAACTCTGTGGAAATAGAACTTCCTTGTTTCCCACAAACTCCTCCTTTTTTCTCTTTATTAAAATTTCTGTTTCCACACCTAAATCCAATCACTTTTTTTCCCGCATGAATTCTTCCATTCATCTATCTCCCCTCTTTACGAATATGGGAAAAGAGCAAAGTTGACCAATGCATTGACAAATTACAAGGGGGCAGTCCCCTTTCATAAGTACAGATACAGAAACTCAGAAAAAAAAAAGCAAAAATCAATGAATTGTCCTTTCAGAAGTTCTATCTCATACAACAGTCTGGGGAGGAACATCATCTGATGCAGTTTTCTGGTCTAGATGCTTGTTCAATCCATCTTCAGAACAACATCTCAGTATCTTCTTCCCTTTATCTTCTTGTAGAAATCCAGATGTCCACTCTCCTATAAAACTCACCTTAATACAATTTTAGATTACCATTCCTAAGCTTCATACTCATCACTCTTACAAAGTAAAAATTGGAACTTTGGCCAATTGTCATGTTTAAGAAATTCACATTAAAATCCATTTTTTACATTTTACATTAATTCACTATTCATTTCCCCCATCAGGAGGATGAGATTTCACTGAGGAATTAATAACAGGCCCCAGTACATACATAAAAATAATAAGTAATCATTTTTAACACAGTACATATCAGTCACAAAACAATTCCAACTTCTGTTCATGTTATACTTCTTTTAAACCATTTATAAGACAGACCACAAACCATTCTTCTTTTAACATTAACCAACTGAGACAAGAATAATATTAACTAAGTATGCTAACCTCACAGGCCCTCCATGCTATCACTAAGAGTTAAAGGACCCTAACTTACTTCTGTTGGTCTCAAATCCTAAGCCTAATAGCTGAATTTTTGGACTTAACCTCAGATGTTCCTCTACCAACAATCTATTATTTAATAGATCTTAGTACTGTGCTTACAAAACTTTTGATTGTAGGAAATTGTCACTAAGAGTAGGACATTTCAGGGAAACAACATCTCCCTAATTTCATGGCAATTCCAGGCAGGAGTAGATTGTCAACTGGCATTTAGCCAAGCTTAAAGGTTTCCAGGTGTCAATGAGGAAACTGAGTCAAGAGAATCCTACCTTAGGTTAGGTGGAACAAACATTCTCCCAACCTCCCCATGAAATCATCTTTTTGCAGTTCATACCAGCATCTCACAGCCTTGCTGGCATCATGGATCAGTGGCTCAGAGAGACTTTCTTACTATCCACACCTGGAGTTAGACTCAGAAGAACAGGCTTAACTGTTCCATAAAATCTTAAAATAGCAAGCTCCAATAATCAGTTTCATATATGACTATAATTTCACATCGGCTAAGGAAATCTTTTAAAGTAAGGCTTAAGTAGCTTGTGTGCCTTTCTATACTTGTTCTAGTTCCTGATCCAATAACTATCATAAAATCTCATTTACTATTAAAATCATGTTACTGTTCTAATAGATTCACACTTGCTTCCCAAACTTCTCTGTCCCTTTCTAACTACGTGCAATCTAAAAGAATGTCATACATATGATAAGTTCAAAGAGTAACATCAATTTATGTTCATGAAATGCATTCAAATCAAAACAGGAACATTTAACTTTTTTACCAATGAAAAATATTACCAGAGGTTACTTGCCTCTAAGAAACTACCCTGAAATTTTTTTCCCCCAAACTGAAGATGCCTCTGATTCAGTCTCAGTAATTTGACTCACCCAGTTGTATTTACCCAACTGATCTTTGTAACATGTAAAAACCCTATTCCAAGTCAGGACCTTTGTTCTTTACCCCAAAAGAATTTTAGTCTCATTTGTCTAACAAGGTCTTGGAAAATCTCACCTTGAAAGCTCCTTGGATTTCCCCACTTGAATGGGCCCTCTTGAGGCCCATAGTCTCTTCTTATCACTACGCCCAAATCTCTATTCTATTTCCTACCCTTGATTGTATCGATTCAGTTCTCAAGGTTACTAGTCACTCCCATCAAGACCATCCATGGAACCCCCAGACCACCTTGGGTCAGCCCCGAACTCCTTCCCTAGTCCCCCTGTAAATCAGATCCATGAAGGTGTTCAGACTCCATCCAGCCCTCTTACGGTGGCAATACGAATGCTCAGATTCCCTAAAAGTCTACCCAATATTGAGAAACCTTAACAAACTTTGGCCTTCTTTAGCTTAAAAAAGGCTTGGGTTGAATTCATTTGAGCAAGACCTAGTGTGTCACTATTTTGGGTCCCAAGCACCCCTCACATCAACAATTTTAACTTTGAATCTCAATCTTGTTCTATGGAACAATGATTCAACA
Source organism: Potorous gilbertii (assembly GCA_028658325.1). Lineage (NCBI taxonomy): Eukaryota > Metazoa > Chordata > Mammalia > Diprotodontia > Potoroidae > Potorous > Potorous gilbertii. Next base: position 398,947,177 of record CM053771.1, on the reverse strand, counting down.
TCACATTTATGCTTTTGCTTCCTTTCCTTTATGTAACTATTCCCATAATGTTTAGAAAAAATGTCCTATTCTAGAATTTTATCTTTCACGATACTATACAAGAGTATCAATTTAGCCAGACTCAGAAATAGTCATGTGGGAAAACATTCCTTTTCAGAGGAATACAATGAGGGAAACTGAGCCAGAAGGATCCCATCCCAGGCTGAGGACAGGATTTTCCCCTGAGGCAAACTTTTGCCTATAACAGTCACTCACATTCCTCTCTGAGTAGTAGAACACAATTAGTAATAGTCCCAGAGGCCTTTGCATCAGACGACAGGTTTCACTAATCAAAAATTTTACCAGGACTTACATCTTAGATCTTAAATTTGCCCTAAAAACCAATCACTAGAGATTATTTATCACCAAAACAAGTTCCTTATTTAGGAACTCCATATACAGACTACAACTTTAACAAAGTGAGTTTACCTAAGTCTCAGGAGCCACTGCTTGCTAGCCTTTGATGCTATAGCCCCTTGGGTGATGCTTTCAGGCTTTTCCAGCCTTAGGGGCCCAGGGTGGGGGTGCCTTTCCTTCGACAATAGGAAAGAATTAAGATCTTTTCTTTGAGTAGTTCTGAGTTCAGATTATATCTTAAGATGTCCTTCTGTAATAATGACGAGACTTTGAAGGTGAATAAGGAGTCCACCATGAGACTGTCTTAAATTTATCATAGAGCTTCCTGGAGCCATAAAATTCCTGGTGTCCTTTTTCTTGTCCCTTATCTTCCAAGCCCCATAAAACCTTTATTTAACAAATTAGCTTACACGTAGCTTCTAAAAATAGTACAAAAGATTTTACAAAACATTTCTTCATATAACAAATATTTTCCTCTCTTAAAAACAGTTTACAATTTATCACAAAGTCCTCTTGAACCTAATTAATTGACAAAAATTACAAGAAAAGATCAAAAATCAAGGCCTTTGCATAAATATCAACTTTCTTTTCACAAACATACTTTTGTAAACGCTTGATTTATAACAAAAGCAAATTTATTTAAAACCTCCTTCTTAATAGCAGAAATAAGGTTTTTTTTTTTAATTTTTAATACATCCTTAGATGGAACAGGCTTGAAAATCATACCAATATATAAAAATGTGTGTGTGTGTATGTGTGTACATATATACATACACACACACACACACACACACACATATATGTTTTCAAGGATTCTCATTTTCTCAATAGGAATTTTACAACACAGAAACTCTTACACAGAACTCAAAACAGCTGCTTAACCAATTCATCATTAATTTAACAATGCAATTTCTAAGATAACATTTAGATAAATTACTTTTTTGACAATACATAATATATATTTAAAACTTGAAGCAGCTCATTATCCATTCAGGTGATAGTATTTCCACCTCACCTTGCGCAGAAATTCATCTCCTTACCACCAACTTGGCACACACAATCACCTGATAACTTTCTGTCTTAAAATACTTCCTCACACCCTCACAACTTACTAAAACCATCTGAAACTGACATGTCCAGAGCAACTATTCAAACCTAATCTTCCTTTCATATTTTCAATCAAACTTTTATTTATCTTTCCAATACTTTCATTCCCATTACTCAGATTATTCAGTTTTCCTTTACATTTCAACCATAAGACAAGATAGTTCATAAGTTATTACCCTTTACTAACAACGGTCTGTACTAGAATCTTATTCCAGCTTAAACAAAGCAAAGAGGTTAATGGCGAACATTTTCACAAGCTTGTTCATGCTTCTCTAATTATACTCACTCTGGAAGAATGAAATATTTCAGGAGCTAAATCATTTTCGTCAAGATTTCAAATGGAAAAATCTACCATTATATAGCAAACATCAGCATTTTCACTACTTATTTATAATCAAATATAGGTTTCAAATTATCAGATTTCTCTCACATCATTTTAAAACCCCAATCTGTATATGACAAAATCCAAATTTAAAAATTGTGTAACAATTACATTAGATTAATGTTGCAGCTAACGTATGCCCATCCTTGTGTCAAGCACTTTACAGTCATAAATGCCGAATAACAATATGTTTTTCTGCTTAATCCTGAGAGGAAGAGCACTCTCAGATGCTGCTCTGTATTCCTTCAGGACAGATTTTGACTTGAATCTTATCAAATCTGGATTTATAATCATTAATGATAAAAATTTTGACCTTTTTTTTCTTAAGTCAAATATTTTCACTACTTAAAAGAAACCTTTATTCATAACTTCACATCATTCCTTGAAGCAACATGGGGTGGCCATTTTCAGCTCTGAACAGCTTTTTCCTTTTTTACTCTATTTCCTTAAAGAGCTGACACCGTGTCTTCCATCTCCCCTTCCCCACTCCCAGGCTCACCATACAAAGAACTCTCCCAATCCCATTCCAGGTTTTGAATCAGTTTGGGGGGAGGGGGTAACTTCCCCTGGTAAACATGGTAAAGAGCACATGGACACTCTGCTGTTCCACCCATATCTTTCTCCCTTTACATTTCAAATAAACCAAATACTCACCGATTTCTTCCAGCCTCTTTGCGGCTTAAGAAGAAAGAAACTTTATAAGTTAGGAGCCTAACAATGAAGATATCAAGAGAGCCACATTTTTTTTAAGTTGAATACTCTGCAAAGAGTGATCTGAAGGAAAAAGGTTTTCCCTTCCTTTATCGTTCTTTTCACATTCAAAAACTTGGTCAGAGTTTAGAATGCTGAAAGATTTTTTTAAAGGTTTTCAACTCTCTATTAACACCATTATGAAATATTTCACAAACACGCGCGCGCGCGCACACACATACACACACTCTAACAAGACATTTAACAAAGCATTGTAAAGTGCACATCAATTTTGTATTTGAATTCCCCACCATTGCTCAAGTTCCCAGGACTTTGTCCAAATTCACTGGTTAGCTTGGGGCTAACCAGGAAACGCTGGACAGGGATAGGACGAACAAAGAGATTGCCACGCCGATTTCACTCTGGAGAGCAAGTTCCCAGAGTGGCCTGATCTTTTCAAGGCATACCAAGTTACCTGGTCAGTCATCAAGTATCCTTCCTTTCTCTGAACTCCCTGAACATGGCTGGGAGTTGTGTGCTTGAATGGAGTAGATTTAACTTACAGGGACTTTAAAAAAAATTTTTTTACAGGAGCACTCTCCCTGTGTTTTATCTTACTCCTCCAAATCAGGTGCCGTGTTGGCCGCCAAGTTGTTAGAAAAGCACTTGACACACAAAGAGTAGCAAGGAAAATTTATTAAAATAGAGTTCAGAGGAAGGAATGCCTTCTACATTCATTATGAATGGTAGCTTCCCAGTAAGGTTACAGGAAGACTACAACTTGTTCAGACTAGTGAAAGCTTCTTATACTGTTCAAAATTTTGGACTCAGTGCCTCACCATCCCCAGGTCACGCAACTTCATGTTCTCCTCTCTGATAGGCTTTCCCTCAAACAGCTACTCAAACCTGCACACAAGTTTCTGACCTTTACCTAACCTTGCTAGGTCACAACTCTGTGGAAACAGAACTTCCTTCTTTCCTGCAATCCCCAACCTACTTCTCCTTCTTTTCAAGTGGTTTACTCTTAGGCCCTCAATTTCCTCTCATAATTGCTGTTGCCGTTTTTCCTTTATTTTCAAAGAGGACCATGACATCAGGGAGGTGATGCTATGACATGCAAGTGAATTGGATTTAAGTGAAGGAGCGCTGTACAAAGTCACCAACCTCACTTTCTCCTTGTGTGTCATCTGGGTCCAGTGACCAGATATAGATCAGGACAATTAGAAATAGCTCGGAATTCAGTAGGGGACCTTGAACTCTTGAAGCTAAGATGTTCAACAAGTCTTAGTTTGACTGAGGCAATACCCATTTAGTGATTATGGAAGAGAATGGCCCTCTTTACCTATTCAAAAAGAAAAAAATCAATCTGAGAGAAGATTCTCAGGGTTCTGGCCCAGCAAGAAATATGTATTCTGAGCCAATCAGAGCCCAAAAAATTAGCAAGTTGGCCTTAGCTTGGGACATATTATTGGCCAATCAATGAGAGCCAGAGTGATTTTTGTTCTTAAAAGACTATCCTTTAAACCAAATCATCATTCCAATAAGCCAATTAATCCAATCAACATGTATGAAGAGTGTACTATGGGCCAGGCACAGTACTAAGGATAAGGGACAATTAATTAAAAGAAAGAAACTCCCTGCCCTCAAGGAGCTCACCATCTAAAGGGAGTTAGGGGAAGAAAACATACCTAAAGGAGGCAGAAAGTAGGAGTGTGGAGGACCACAGGTTATCTAGAGAAGTATTTTGTTCTATGAAGCTGAAACCAGGCAGAGAATCAAATACAGAGTGGAGTGGGCTGAAAAGTACAGTTTTAGCCTTCTATAAAGGAGGCACTGGGAAAAGTAGGGTATTCCACCAATCAGAGGTAAGAGGAGGCTGATGGAGGTGGTGTCAGTCAAGGCTTGAGTTATCTATGTAATGAGGAGATTAATGGAGATGAGCTTAACATGGGAGGGGCATCATACTCCTAGGAGATGAAACCAGGCAGAGCAGCAATTTGTTTTTCAATGTCACTCAGCTGAGTGTTACCAAAGTTACCAATGATTTCTTATGTTTGGAATCAAATGATCTCTTCAAATCCTTCCTGACTATCATACAGCATCTGACACTTGATTACCTTCATGAATCCTGTTTCTTCTAGGTTTTCTTTTCTTTTTTTTTTTTATGACAGTATTCTCTCCTGGTTCTCCTACTAATCTAAATGCTTTCTCAGTGGCCTTCTCCAGTTCATCATTCATGATACACCCACTGGTTTTGGATGTACCCCAAGGCTCTCTCCGGGGACCCATTCTATTCTTTCTCTACATTCTCTTTACCATGGTATACCAATGACTCCAAAAAAGCTATAAAAACTCATCCCTAGTCTCTCTCCTGAACTCCAATTAGTCAGCCAGTTAATAAAAGTTAAGTGACTACTATATTCCAGGCTTCATGTAAGCACTAGAGATACAAAGGTAAAAACAATTCTTGCTCTACAAGAGTTTGGGATCTAATGGAGGAAGATGACATACACAAAGAAGCTGAAAAGTAGGAGGCAGAGGTTTCCCAGGGTAGGGAACAATGAAAATGAAGTCCAGGAATTCAGCTAAGTGGAAAACAATGAGATGGTGCCCTGGACAACCTGCTTAAGTAGGACATGGGAAGAGCTCCTCACTGTTCACCCTCCACTCTCTCCAATCAGAAGTAGAGAGGGGCCACAGGAGACGTACTATGGAGACGTGAGTTTCAGAGTTGATGTGACCACTCAGGAAGATCAGATTCCAGAGGGCATAATGAAGTTCAGGAGTTCAGGAAACTGGTTAGGAAATGATATCCACATCACCAACTGACTACTGGAATATAAAACCAGATATCCCATGAGAAATTCAAATTTAATATATCCAAGACAGAACTCACTATCTATACCCTTCTCCCCCAAATCTTGCTGGTCTTCAAAAATTTCCTACCACTGTTGAGGATGCCACCATCCTTTCAGTCACCCAGACTCCCAACTTCAGTGTTATAGCTGACTCCTCATTCTCACTCCTCTCATAAATCCAGTCACTTCCCAGATCTTGCCCTTTGTATCTCATCAACTTCCTTTCCATATTTCTCTTTCTCTCATGTAGCCACTACTCCAGTTCAGGACTCACATTCCAACTACTGTAAAAGCTCCCTCTTTATTCTCTTTAACCTTAAACCTGGAGCTCATTTCACTTCAATTGCTGCTTTATCTTCCCTTTCTTGAAATTCCCTACATTCCTTAAGAGGGAATAGACTCAGTATCATCTTCAGTTCCTTGGTATCACCTTCAGTTCCTAACAGGAATAGCCTCGGTATCATCTTCAGTTCCTAATAGTGATAGCCTTGGTATCATCTTCAGCTCCTCACCCACATGAAATGCTATCAACTCTAGTCACCTAGATCTTCACAATCTGTCTCTTTTACCTCCCCTTATCTCCATTCACATAGCCATACCTTGGCCCACACCTTCATCATATCTTACTTGAACTATTCAAATAGATTTCTAATTGGTCTTCCTGACTCAAAACTCTCCCCTCTTCCAATCCATCATCTACTCAACTATCAAGTAATTTTCCTAAAGTGTCACACTCCTCCCCACCCTCATTAAATAAACTCTAGTGGCTCCATATTACCTCCAAGGTATTTTTAAAGGTCTCTCTTTGCCATTTAAGGCTTTTAAAAAATACGATCTCTTCTACTTTCCGAAGTTCTTACATTTTTTCTTTGCTCTATAGTTGCTACAATCTACTGATGCTGGCCTATTTACTGTTCCTTTCATATGGAACTACATCTCCCACCCCAGTAATCTTACCTGGAATCCTTATTCACCTGTGCCTTTTTGTTCCCTGGGTTTCTTAAAATTTCACCTCAGGTCCTCCTTTCTAGTGGAGGCTTCTCCTGATTCTCCCAGCTGCTGGAATCTTCTCCTCTGATATTGTTCAGTTGTTCTTCAATCTTTTTTCAGTCATGTCCAACTTTGTTCCAAACCCCACTTGGGGTTTTCTTGGCAAAGATACTGGAGGGGTTTGCCATTTCTTTGTCCAGCTCATTTTACAGATGATGAAACTGAGGAAAACAGGGTTAAGTTACTGCAACACCAAGAATCCCAGCATACATGGAGGAGGCCTGATGTACAGGTTCTTAAATCTATTTTCCTCAAAGGAAAGCAACTTTTGGGGGGTCAACAGGCACATACATCATTCACTTAATTCAGGGGAAAGAGTCAGCACCCTGAACTTCAAAGAAAATACAAACAGAAAAATAAAGATCAACAAGATAGGGCTTCCAAATGTCTGACCATAAGCAGTACGTACATCACAGATCAACAGACAGATCCAACTGTCTGACCAGACATACAGGAGAGAGAAGGACCAACAAATGTGTTTTCAAAGCCGGAGGACTCATTAGTGGCTTCTCATAGTCTCATCTGACACACATCTCTCCTCCCAAAAACAAAGCCTCAACCCTAAACTCACATCAGAGTGTTTACACACTGTTCAGCTTGGAGGCAGGACCCTTTGACCCAGTGCCTCAATAGAAATTAACAAAAGGCATTGAGGCCTATTAATGGGCAGGGAAGATCTTTAACTTTACCCCCACCCACCATAAACCTTAAACTACCTTTACACTTACCTAAGGTCACAAAGCTAGTAAGTATTTGAGACCAGACTTGAACTCAGGAAGATGAGTCTTCCTGACTCAAGGCTCAGCACTCTATCTACTATGACAAACAGTAGTTTCCTTTGGGATAACTCCTTATCTACTCTGTATGAATCTTGCTATGTACCTCGTTATTTATGCATCATCTCCCCCCATTAGAATATGCGTTTCTTGAGGGAAGGAACTGTTTTTACCTTCCTTTGTATTCCTAGCATTTAGCACAGCATCTGGCACATGGTAAGCACTTGAGAAAGGCTTTTTGATTGATCATGTAATTAATTGACATTTTCTCTCATGCATCTTCAATCTTTTTCTTCACTGGCTCCTTTTCATCTGCCTACAAAAGTTTAAGTCTCCCTAATTTCACAAATGCCTTTCCTTGGTCCTTTTATTTCATCTAGCTACTGTTCTACCTCCTTCCTCCCCCTCACTGCTAAACTTCTTAAAAAAAGTTTTCTGCTTTTGACACACCCATCCCATTACTACCCACTCTCTACTCCTTGCAATCTAGCTTCTACCCATCTCTCTACTAACAGCTGCTCTTTCTAAAGTTATTAATAACTTCCTGGTTACTGAATATAAGTCATTTTTTCAGTCCTCATTCTCCTAGACCCCTTTAATTTTTTTTGATAGATCACCACTATTCCTAAAATATATTCTCCATCTCCTCCTTTGGCTTTGGAGTCACTGATATTCTCTAATTCCCCACAGATCATTCTTTCCCAGCCTCTTTTGTTGAGTTCTTATCTTCATTGCGGGAAGGGCTCTCCCCAGAGGCAACCTGATAAATGTTTAACAACCAGCAATTGAAAAAAAGTAATGACACATTTTAGAGTTTAATCTGTATTATCAACATATTCTCGAGTACTTTCTTAAATCAAGACAACTGGGAAAACAATAAATGAAGGCCTTATTTATAGTACCTGCTATTTCTGAAGTATAAATGCTCACTAAAATGTATCAATCCCCTATCAAAACCAGTCTGAGCTTGCTCCAATGTACTCCGGGTTCTCCCTAAAGTCCTGTCTTAAAACAATCTCAATGACTTTCAACCTCCCCTTTGATGCAAATGAATGAGGTCTTCCTGGATTCAAATCTATGACCATGGGAAAGTCACTTTTCCTTAGTTTCATCATCTGTGAAATGGCAGCTAGTACCTAAGATACCTTACTTCGAGGTATTATGAGGGTCAAATGGAATGTAGGTACTTTGCACATCTTATAACACTTTGCAAACTCCACCTATTGGCCTGATATTTCTTCTGATCTCCAGCCCTGTATTTCCAACTACTCACAGAAAATCTCCAGATGTTTCACCTCTAGTTTCACCTCTAGTTCAAAACTGACCTCATCATAGATCATTAGATTACAGATTGCTAGAGTTGGAAGGTGCCTTATATCTCATCTAACCTCTTAAATTTAAAAATGAAGAAACTAAGGTCAAGAAAGTGTTAAGTGACTTATTCAAGGTAACACAGGTAATAAATGACAAAGCCAGAATTCAAACCCAGATCCTCTGATTCCAAATCCAACTTGCTTTCCTTAGCATCATGCTGAATATTGGAGTCAAGGTGACTCCAATCATATATATATGTATATAGGCTCTCAAAGGAATACATGTATGGACACTTAGGTGGTATAGTGGATAGAACAAGGACCCTGGAGTCAGGAGGCTCCAAGTTCAAATTTGACCTCAAATATTGGGTAAGTCACTTTACCCTAATTGCTTCAAAAATAAGAAAGAATATGTGTGGAAAGAAAAGTTAGAAAGTCAAAGAAACAGACTTGGGGAGGACATTCATCCATTTAAGAGGTGAGACCACATCTATTACATTGGGATCCGTCACAGTTACTAATACATATTATTGATTACCTTGGCACGTCTGATTCCTAGGACTACCCAATGTGGATCTGACATTTCTGACTGACCTGAATTAGATTTATGCATCAGAATTTTTGAAAATATCCTTCAGGCTGCATATTCCTAAATGACATATACTAGGTCACAGCTAAGAGACAATCCAGTATTTCCCCTGAACCTGGTCTTCCTCTTGATTCCACTCTTTCTGGATCCTATGACTACTTCTGTACTCCCATATCTGAAACATTGTAATCATCTTTGACTTTTATATAATTCACATATCCAAATGGTTTCTCGATCCAACTGGTTCTATCTTTATAATGTTTTTTATACACACACACAGTAGCTAATATATATACACACATATACATATGCATATGCATATGTACATATTCATCTATATATATATGTATACATGCATGTATACATACAAATATATAAAATTTCTTTTATATATTTCTACTACAACTACCTAGTAAGTCCCTCGTTACCAATGCCTAATCAGTCAAAAGGTCTTAGCTCTTGTCTCTAATTTATCTTTCATCCCACCACCAAACTAATTTTCCCCCTACTAACTTAAAGACGTTACTCCTCTGCTCCAAAATCTTCGGTAGCTCACCACTGCCTACAAAGTAAAGTCAAAATTCCTTTACCTAGCATTGAAGGGCCACCACAATCTGTCATCACTCTAGCTTTGTAGCCTTTAGCTAACACTTCTCCCTTCCACATAGTATCCTGTGTGTCCTTGCCAGCTAGGTTGCCCTTTGTTCCTAGAACATGCTCTCCTGGCTCTGGGTTCCAAGTTCACTCACCATCCTCTAGTAATTCCAAGGTCTCCCGTCAATGGCTGACTGAGCAGTCAATCTGCATTAATGTCATCATTTTTCCTTTCTCTGTCTTGTGGGTTCCTATCCATCCTCCAAGTCAAACTGAAGCCACATCAACCACAAAATTTTCCCCATCTTCCCAGCAGAAATAACCTCTTCCTCTTCTCCCTCTTTCCCAAGTACTTTTTTGCGCTAGTCTAATAAAATATTAATTATTTTATATTAACGATAATGACTAAAAGGACACGGAGTGGTCTTCCCTACAGTAACAATGTTGATGGGTTCCACCATATGCCAGGTCCAATATGTTCAAAACTCCTGCATAAAACACTGATATGATCCAAGTAAAGGGGGAGACATTTTTTAAAAATACTTTTTCTAAAATTCAAATGATTGAACAACGAGAAATTTTGTCCAGTCAAAATAAACACATTGCTTTAACTATCAAAAATTAAAGTCTCTCTCACACATTTCAATGTTTTAAACAGACCCTGTATTTTGTATCATAATTTATTACCTCCAAGGAGCCATAATGTCATGGATATAAATCATCCTGGGGCACCTACCAGTACAGTGGATAGAGCCCCAGGCTTGGAGTCAAGAAGACCTGAGTTCAAATACAGCCTCAGATACTTATAAGCTGTATGACCTTGGGCAAGTCACTTCACCATGTTTGCCCCAATTTTCTCATCTGTAAAACAACAAGGAAATGGCAAATCACTCCAGTATCTTTGTCAAGAAAACTCCAAATGGAATTATGAAGAGTCATACATACACTACTAAAACAACTTAACCACAACAAAAGAGGATTATACCACAGCCATACTGTGCCCCAACAACATTAATTTGTTTCACAAAAATTTGGCATTAGGAAAAATGATATTTCAATTTTAAATGTGAAATCCATTGTTGGTTAGCCCAGGTTTAGAATAAAAAAAAGTTATGTATCAATACTTTGCACCCAAAAGAACTTTTATTGGACTCTCTAGGCAGATCAACATGATGGAACATTATTGTGTCATAAGAAATAGTGACTATTGTTTTTTATTCTACTTTATATATGGTCCTGTTCTTTTCTGAGGAGGTATTTATTACATTCAGACAATATGTATGTATATATATTAATTTTAGAAGAAACAATGAATGTAAGAAATTGCAAGAAACATGGCAGGACTTGTCTGAACTGGTGCAGAATGAAATAAGTGGAATCAGGAGGACAATATACAAAAAGACTAGAAAAATGTATAGTCAGTACAATTGCTTCATTTTATAGATGAGGAAATTGATGCCTAGGGAGGTGCTATCATTTGCCCAAGGAGCTAAAAAATGTCAGGGCCAGAACTTCAGTTCTTCTGTCTGAGACTAATGCTAGGCTTCTATACTGTGCAAAATGCTATGACTATAGACCCTCATCCAACTTGATAAGTGAAACAATCTCAAATCATAGAAAACAGTAAAGGAAAATGCAATTCTGTATCATCAAAGGTGCTGGCAAATGACATTATTTATCTTTCTTCTGTACAACAATTTAATTTTTTAGGCTAATAATCAGTTTAATTTTAATACAGTTAAAAGGCTAAAACATGATACCAAATGTCCATAATCTAGAAATACCTATGAAAATTTTTTAAACTGATGTTGATCCCCTATATATGTTTCCTAGCAAATATAAGTAACTGAAAAGCATTATTCAAATGGAAAGAAAGAGCTACTTGCAGCTAAGACTGCATTTGGCACTCTTAGTGGGGTCCCAACATCTAACCAGAAAACAAACATCCAGAACCCTGCCAATAAGAGAGAAAATTAAGCTAGAGACTAAAAAAGAAGGCTCTATTCATCTGCTGGTTCAATTTTTCAACTATATGTGGTAAGGTAATGAAATTCCCAGTCAAATGCTTTACCTTAGAAGACAAAATACCACCCTCCCAGGTTCCCTACCACCACCACCAGCTAATCATGCAAGTCCTATTATGGTTAGAGAATTTCTTTAAGCCACCCAACTTTCACCAGATCTCATGGATCTGTCTGACAACAGGCACAGAACCACATATACAACTCAGGGTCAGCTATATATCACCCAAGCAAAAGAACCCCCTCTTCTCTGCGAGAGAGAATACCAACAGAATTTGGAACAGCATATCTGACACCAAAGATATAGTCAATAGAACAGACCAGAGTATGTTTCCCCTCTGGGTAGACTTGATAAAACAACACTGTAGTTAGTTATGCCATGATTGCCTACAGGAAGAATAGAAATTTTTCAGCTAAAAGCAATTTAGCAAAGGTTAGAAAGTAGGGCCAAACATAAAATAATAACAGTTGAAATTTACATAGTTAAAAAAATAATAATTTTATTGATATCTTTTATTTTTACATTACCTAAAATTTGCCTTGTATTCCTACTCCTCCCTCATAGAAGGCTGTCTCATATAACCAAGAATAGCCTTTAAAAGAAAAGAGAAAAAGAAAGAAAAACAATCCGCAAAAAATGATCAATACATCCAAAATTTTCTGAAAAATACTTGAAAATGCCATGTTCATGAACATCCTACCTATCCAAAGAAATCAAGGATGGTTTCTTCAACCACATTTCATCTTTAGACTTATGTCCTTTAGTAATTTTACAACATTCACTATCAATCAGTTGGTTAGTTCCACTTACATCACTATAGTCACTCGGAATATTATTGTCTTGGTTCTGCTTATTTTCCGCTATATCAACTCATGTAAATCTATCCTTCCATCTGTATTCATCATATTTGTCATTTTTTATAACACAGTAATATTTCATTACATTTGTATCCCACAATTTTCAAAAGACTACAGTATTTCCCCATAAACTTTGCCCTCCTTTTGACTCCAGTATCATCTCCTATTATTTCCCCTGGTTTGTCATGATTGAAACCTTGGAATTATCTCTGACTTTTCTCTCATCTGCCTTCTTTTCTCTCTACTCCTTGAGTATCCCCTCTTTCTGCCTATTCCCCAATAGATTTATATCTGCATTGTTGCAGGTTTTTGTTACAACAAAAAGTGTTGCTATATATATTTTTATGTTTAGGATTTTGTCAATGACTTCCTTGGGGTATGTGCCAATAGTGAAATCTCTGAGGCAAGGAGTATAGACATTTTAATCTCTTTATTTGCATAATTCCAAATTGCTTTCCAAAACGGTACTGATTTATGGCTCAACTGTCAATAGACTTATGTGCCTGTGTTCCTATAAAGCCTCCAACATTGACTATTTCCATCTTTTGGCATCCTTACCATTTTTCTTGGTATAAGGTGAGAAAGCTGAGAGTTTTTAAATTTTTTATTTCCTTTATTATTAGTGATTTGGGTCATTCTTTCATGTTTTATTAACATTTTTCAATTCTTTTAAGAACTAGTTGTTCATATCTTTTATCATTTTTATATTGGGATATAATTTATATTAATATATGTATGTATACATGTTTTATATATATGTATACATATATATGTTGTTGCTTCAGTTGTGACTCTACTTGTGGTTTCTTGGAAAAGATACTATAGTGGTTTGTCATTTCCCTCTCCAGATTGTTTTACAGTATCAGAAGCTAGATTTGAACTCATAAAGATGAGTCTTCCTGACTCCAGACCCAGGACTCTGTGCACTATAGCACCACTTGGCTGTCTAATATGATATGATAAGATGCAATATAATATGTATTTATATATACATTTTTACATTTACATATAAATGTCTATAGTTTATGTATATATTTACATGAATTTGTATATTTTCATGTATTGCATATTATTAGATGTTTTTATTTATATAAAACTATATAATTCATATTTATGTATGTATAACTCTTCATTTGTGTATATATTTGTTTATATTTATATATTTATAAATATTATTTATCTGTATATCTTGTATGTCAGACTCTTATCTGAGAAATCTGATACAAAACATTTTCCCTGTTCTGTTGCTCCTATCCTTATCTATTGATCTATTCTATTCTTGATATATTAGTTTTGTGTGTAGAAATATTTCCACTTATGTAATAAAAATGATCTCTTTTATCTTTTATAATTGATTCTACCCATTACCTAACAACCCTATAAGGCAGGTATCATAGGGATTTGGATTCTCATTTTACATAAAAGAAAACAGAGCAGGGATGTACTTGACTTGTTTAGTTAATATTGAAGGCTAGATTTGAAACATGGTCTTCTTTCTACTTTCCAGTATGGCGCTCTCCACCTCACACCATGCTACCTCCTTAACAAGAGGGAGACAAGGACTTTGTCTCCATATGCAATTATAGGATTGTACATAGAATACTGGGAAGGGATCTTAGAGTCCATCTCATTTAACCCTCTCATTTTACAAATAAACAATCCAATGTGAAGTGAGATTAAGTCACCAGCCCAAGGTAGAACACGAGAAGTGAAATTTAAATGCAAGTCCTCTGAATCCAAAGTCAGTACTCTTTCCCTTGCAACTTGTTTTTCAAAAATGAGGAAGTTCCACCTTAACAGGGACATGAATCTTAGACTCTTGCTTTAAAACGTGTCTTTGGAGTTGACATAGTTATGATTTCAATCTCATTTCTATTTGAGACAACTTGGGGTCTTGTAATGACCATATTCCTAGTTGCATTTATGTTGCCCAGTTTGCATGCTGATCTGACCTCCACAGAAACAGAAACTTCCCAGATTCAATCCTTCCCCTACCTTCACTCCCCCTACCCACTCCTGCCTTCCTGACCCCAGTCCTACCAACTCCTCAAGGTTGGGAAGCCTAGGAAGGTATCAACTTGTAACTTAAACGATGAGCCACAACTTGGGGCAATTCTCAATCCCAGTCTCCTCAGGACTGAGAAGACGGGGAAGGATTAGAATGGTATAAAATAAGAGAACGGTAAAGAAAAATAAAGTTTTGCTTAAATTAAAGGCAAACTGCTTAGTTATTAACATTTTCTAAAGAAGGTTTATCTTATTAAATGATGCTGTAACACATACTCTTCCAATTTCCTGAAGGAAGTGACCATAGAATTTTATCTCCAATACTCTTATTTTATAAATGAGGAAAATGAAATCAAAGAAGGCGAATGACTTAGCTCAGAACCTATATCCATGCAGTGCCAGTTTTAGAACTAGAACTCAGGGCTTCTGAGCTCCAGTTTAATTTTTTCCCCACTACTCCTTCTGCTGATATACAGAGTTAGCCTGATTGCCATTCTCCATACACAGTATCTCCATGTTATATCTATCCCTCATACCTAGAATGCACTCTCTCCTCTCCTCCACCTCTCAGAATTCTTAATTTCTTTCAAAACTCAAATTGTATCACGTTCTAAATGAGTCCTTTCCTGATTCCCATAAATTATCAGGTGCTTCCCCACCCCCAAATTACCTTGTATTTATTTTGTTATATTTCATATACACTTATAGATTTTCCCAGACGTTCTGCCATTACAGTGTAAGCTTTCTGAGGGCAAGAACTGTTTCATTTATCCTCACTGCCTAATGCAGTACCTACCACATAGTAGAAACTTAATAAATGCTTGCTGATTAATAGGCAACACTTAGGTGAGGCTGTCATAATTAGTGGGAAAATTACTATTTTTGAACCTTACAAAATCTGCTGCCACAAAGGGTTGCTTCCCCATCCCCCTTCATCTTGGTGTGTTCATCAGACCTGAAACAAACTTGATCTTAATTCTTTCATATTGAAAAATATGAGTAGGTTGGCATTTCACCAGCCATACGAAAGAATTTCAAGTTCAAGTACTATCATAACATGTCAATCAGAGTCAGAAACTAGAACAGAGTGATGAGTTTTGAGTGTTTATTTTTTCTCCAGGAAACTCCATGGAGCTATACTTAATATGCCTTTCAAAATGCAGGAAAAATGGAGTCTATTGACCTCTACCAATGTTCTACTCAGTCTCCATAAAGTCTTGGAATTTACTATGAAAATGTTTTACATCTGAAAAGCTAGGCTAGAAAGAGTGTCAGCAGTATCAGACATGACATTTATTTTACAGATAATAAAATAAGATCAATAATATAAGAAAGTAGGAGGACCTCGGAGGATGTGAGGGATTCCAAGAGGCAGTGGAAAGGAGGAAGATTATTCCAGGCCTAGAGAAATAGTCAAAACAAAAACACAGAGCTGGAAGATGAAAGAAGGTATGGGAAAGAGCTAGCAAATAATCTGGATTAGAATTTAGACTTGGTTCAGAGGAGTAACATGAAATAAGACTGGAAATATAGATGGCAACCAACTAGTGTTTTTTTTTTCTTTACTAGGAAAGGTATTTGTCAAAATAAGAAGTGTTCAAATTAAGAAAGCCTCAGTTCTGTTTTTAAAAAAATATATTTTCTCAAGTATCAGAGCAGCTTCTTTAAATAATCTTGCTAAGACTGAGAGGAAGGCCACAAATTTCTTTTTTTTTTTTATTGTTTGAGTACCAAGCTTTCAGCTCCAAAAACCTTTCTCTTAGAACAATACATCTAAGATGCCAAAAAGTCAGTTTGAGAGTATAATCGCAAAGCATTTTGGTTACTTATTTAGAATTATAGTTAACTTGAACTGTCTTTCATACTGACCTGACACTTTTACAACTCTTTTTGTGGTTATATTTGTAGAAAATGTCCAAGTCAAATTCAGTTTTCTCATAGACCCAGTAAATATAGGAGATTATGAGCTTGATTAAAGACCTCTTATTCAGCTTATTTATTTTAAAATTTATTGATTCAGGATTTTGAGAAGGTTTTTGTTTTTGATGTAACACTTTCCAACAATGTACGTTGTCTAAAAAATCACCCCAATTTTTTTGAAATGTAAAAGGTCACAGACAATGTGTTCAGATCTAAGCCTACGTATTCCAGTAGAATAAGTAATGGAGCTTATGTGTACTCCATTTAGGCATTCTTTTGACTATTAACAACAGGAAGGACTTCCTACTTGGAATACTGAAGAGAGAAAATTCATTGGTTTCTTCCCCTTGGTTTGGCCACCAGGGATGGGAAAGGAATGGCATTTGTGAGAAGGGGTTTTCTGTGATACTGCTTCCATACCTCAAGCAGGATTTCTGTAGTCATTTGTTCTCATGCACCCTTTGGTACAGGCTCTGTGGAGGAAACAAATCAGTGCACCCATTTCTCTCCCTCATGATGGAGAACATCTGCCTCTTTTGAACTCTGTTCCTCTTTCTCTTCTTTTCCCCAAATTTTCCATGAACCAAGTCCACTCATGTACATCAATGCAGAGCTTCTAGAGTTTAGTTTACTTTAGCTTTTTGTTTGTTTGTTTTTTACCAAATATCAATTGCTGTACATTTTGGGATTCTGACCCTCCTTAAACAGGGACTACATTCTTCACCACTGCCAGAAATTTTCATTCTCTTGCAAAAATAAACTGGGAGAGATTTGATTGGAAGCAATAACCACACAGCATAAATACAAACATCAACATTTTATTGTTTAATAAGGATAATTTTCCTGGCATGCCAGGTGACCAACCTAGGGAACCTTTGAAAATAAAGAAAACATGCTCATTATTATATATGATATAGCCATGGCACCATGCAAAGCATCACTACATAAGATACTTGAGTGACCAGCTGCCTCAGCTACATGCAAAACATATAGTATACGATCATCTCAAAAGTGCATGTATATACAGTATGTATATATATATATATATATATATATATATATGTGTGTGTGTGTGTGTGTGTACATATATATATATATATACATACATACATCTATCTATACATATATATATACACTTAGCACAGTGCCTAAAATATAGTAAACACTTTAATAAACACTTCTCGACAAAGGGAATAATCACAAACAGCAAAGCCACAAGCAAAGTTAGTTGGCTATAATAATATTACTATCAGTGGGCCAATAAAATTGACTAAAATTAATTATCAGTATAAGTGCACAGAAAAATGAGCAAAACAATCAGCAAGTACATATTGTTCTACTACAAACGTGTAAGCAAGTAACATCATAAAACAAGCATATTGAAACATGAAGTAATTATCATATGTAGCAATAAATTTGCAATTGCAACAAGAAACATTTGGGCAACATATCGGATTATCATCTGGATATGCAAGTAACAATTTCTTTAAAAAAATTTCAATTCATTCATATATTTTGTATTTATTTTACAAACATGAGCAGATTATTCTTCACTCTTGGGTCAAAATAAAACAGTTAAATTAAAATACAGTGACTTCATCTGAGACTTCATGCAACATTTCACATCTGTTGTACCTCACATTTCTCTTTTTTTTAATTAAGAGAAATCTATTTTCTTTTCCCTCCACCTTATATCTTATTTAGAAAAGAACAAAGTCATAAATCTCTTGTAATTAATATGTCTATTCAGGTAAAACAAATTCCCCCAATGATTGGATGCAACTACACACACACACACACACACACACACACACACATATCTTGGAAGGACGTCCAGGAGTCAAGATGGTGGAATAAGCAATGTCACCATAACTCTCCCATATTTATTTCCAAACAACTAAAAAAGAGCACCCCAAAACAAATCCTGAAATAATAGAACCAATGAAAAAGAGGGTAAAACAGTCTTTGAACCCAAGAAACTTGAAAGACTGGCAGAAAAGACCATTTCACTCCAGCTAAAGGAAAACACAGTGCAGGATGGGAAATATTCCAGCAAGCCTGCTGCGAAGTACCACCTAAGCAAACCAGCAGGAGAACATCAACCCCAGTACAATGGAGCAGACAAACCACCAATATCAGGACCTCCCCAACCCACATGCCTCAGCAAAGCCAGGGGAATGGGCACATTTCAGCTCTAAGAACCACCTTTTACTTCAGTATAGCCCCAGGCAAACAGGCAGCCTCCAGTCACCACACCTCGGCCTGCTACAGCATAATCCTGTGATGGAAACACATAAATACACCACCAGCCTCAGCACATGCCAGACCCTGGCACTAGGACCCTGGTTCAGCACCAAGAAAGCTGTTAGACCCCTACAGCCTTGAGCAGCAACAATCAGTCCCCACCCCACCCTCTCAGCAAAACACCAGACGCAGGCTTCAGGGAAACATCAGTGGAGCACCAAATAAACAGCCAAAGCCTGCAGCCCCTGGCACAAGAAGCATGAGACAATGCCCCCGGGAAAAGGACTAAAATGATGAGAAAAAAAAATAGAATCTGACCACAGGAAGTTATGATGACTGGGAAGATCAAGACACAAACTCAGAGGAGGACAACAATGTCAAAATATCTCTGGGCAAAGCCCCAAATGAAAACAGGAAGTGGTCTCGAGCCCAGAAAGAACTCATGGAAAAGCTCAAAAAGGAGCTAAAAGTCATATAAGAGAGGCAGAAGAGAAACTGGAAAAAGGAATGAGAGTGATTCAAGAGAATTATGAAAAAAGAGTCAACACCTTGGTAAAAGAAAACAACTGTTTAGAAAATAGAATTAGCCAACTGGAAAAGGAAATACAAAAGTTAACTGAGGAAAATAACCCTTTAAAAGTAAGAATTAGGCAAGTGGAAGCTAATGACTCTGTGAAACATCAAAAATCAATCAAAAGAATTCAAAAGAATGAAAAAATTGAAGAAAATGTAAAATACCTCATTGTAAAAACAGCTGACCTGGAAACAGATCCAGGAGTGTCAATATTGGAATGATTGGACTACCTGAAAGCCATAATCAAGAGAATGATCTGGACAGCATCTTTCAAGAAATTATCAAGGAAAATTTCCCTGTTACCCTGGAACCAGAGGTCAAACTATGCATTGAAAAAAAATCCACCAATCATCTCAGGAAGGAGATCCCAAAATAAGAATTCCAAGGAACATTACAGCAAGAGTTCAGAACCATCAGGGCAAGGAAAAAAATACTCCAATTGGCCAGAAGCAAACAATTAAAATATCAGGGTGCCACAATCAGTATTATATAGGATTTAGCAGCTGAAAATGTTAAAGGATCAGAATTCATAGAACATGATATTCCAGAAGGCAAAGGAGCTGCGACTTAACTACGAAAATACCCAGCAAAATTGAGAATAATACCTTAAGAGAAAAAAACGGTCATCTAATGAAATAGCAGGATTTCAAGTGTTCAAAAGGAGAAGAACAGAAATGAACAATTTGATTCCCAATACTAAGACCCAAGAAAAGCCTGAAAAGGGAAAAGAAGCATAAGGGATTCAATGGAGCTGAACTGTTTACATCTCTACATAGGAAGATGATACTTGTAATTCTTATTGTACCACTAATAGGACAGCTAGAAGGAATATACATAGACAGAGGGTGACAGTATGAGGTGAATTTGAGGGAATGACAAAAAAAATAATTAAGGGATGAGAAAGAAGAGTATACTAGATACAGAAGAAAAGGACAGGTAGAATGGGGTAAATTATTTTACACAAAGAGGTGCAAAAAACCTATTACAGTGGAGGAAAAGATTGGAGGACAGGCAAGGGACATCAGTTGAACATAGAAATCTATCTTACCCAACAGGAAAGTAGGAGGGGAGGAGATTAAGTAAAGGATGGGAGGACTGACAGAAGAGAGGACAGATTGGAGAAGATGACAGTCTGAAGCAAAACACTGTCAAGGAAGGAAAGGAGAGAGAGGACAAATGAGGAAAATAGGATGGAGGGAAATACACAGTTAATAATCATAACTATGAATGTTAATGAAATGAATCTTCCCATTTTATAATGGAAGCAGATTGTGGAGTAGATCAAAAACTAGAATCCTAAAATATGCTGCTTATGAGAAACAAGTACAAAGCTGAGAGACACACACAAAATAAAGGTAAGTGCCTAGAGCAGAATCTATTACGTTTCAGCCAAAACAAAAAAAAAAAACAAAAAAAAAACAAGCCTGGGTAGCAATCTTGACCTCAGATATGAAAACAGCAAAAAAAGATCTAATTAAAAAAGGTAAGGAAAGAAATTACATCCTGCTAAAGGCATCATGGACAATGAAGCAATATCATTACTAAACACATATACTCCAAGTGGTATAGCATCCAAATTCTTTTTTTGTTTGTTTATTAAATAAATTTATTTAATAATTACTTTTTACATTCATTTTCACAAAATTTTGGGTTCCAAATTTTCTCCCCATTTGTCCCCTCCCCTCTCCCCAATACACTGAGCATTCTAATTACCCATATCACCAATCTGTCCTCTCTTTTTTCATCCCTCCCTTCCTTTACCCCATCTTCTCTTTTGTCCTGTAGGGCCAGATAACTTTCTATTCCTCATTACCTGTATTTCTTATTTCCTAGTAGCAGGAACAATACTCAACAGTTGTTCCTAAAACTTTGAGTTCCAACTTCTCCTCATTCCTCCCTCCCCACCCATTCCCTTGGGAAGGCAGGCAATTCAATATAGGCCATATCTGTGTAGTTTTGCAAATGACTTCCATAATAGTCGTGTTGTGTAAGACTGACTATATTTCCCTCCGTCATATCCTGCCCCCTATTGCTTCTATTCTCTCTTTTGATCCTGTCCCTCTGCAAGAGTGTTGACTTTAAATTGCTCCCTCCTCCCACTGCCCTCCCTTCCATCATCCCCCCCACCCTGCTTATCTCCTTCTCCCCCACTTTCCTGTATTGTAAG